>CM050210.1:26008719-26398719 GCA_027475355.1 Coilia nasus | reverse complement strand
AGGACCCAGTGGCGCTGGCGTCGGGACCTCCAGTGCGACTGCAGCGAGGCCCTCCTAAGGTCTGAGAGGGAGAAGGTCGCAGTCCTTAGGAGAATCCAGGAGGAATTAGCAGCCCTCAGGGAGCAGAACCAACGCCACCATGAGGAGGTGATGGCCTACCGGAGGGAAAAACTGGCACTGCTCTCCCAACAGGCCAATCGAGCCGGTGCCAACCCAGAGGGTAATGAAGTTAGCAGATATGTCCTTTCACCTACATGCTGTATTGGTGTGTTAACCCATAACACTAATCATGTGTTCCCTCTACAGGCCCTACATGATGTGCCATATCCCCACACCTCATCCCTTTCCTTTTTTTTTTAAGGCCTTGCTAGGCCTACATGCCTCCCAAAGTCCAACCCCTCGTCCTTGCCGTGGGAGGTGGAAACAGACAGTAGTCTGGCTAACGGGGCCCTGGTGAAGCAGTGGTTTGACGTGCACACAACACATAGGATGTCCTTTCAATAAAGTCTTGGAATATCTGACATTGTGCATCATTCAGATGTCAGCTGATAATGGCATAACTGCTGTAGGGCTAACCACCTCAATCATGCCCTGTTCCATGTGTGTCACAATCCCACTAGAATGATAGATGTGCTGCGTATTGCATTGTCCCAGCTTAGGTTACATAAAGTGTATACACAGCCATTCCTATCTATCTACATTACAGTCATTGTACAGTGTACACATTAAACAGGTAGCCTACCAAAGACATGAACAGTCCTTGCATTCGGGCCGCAATAATGACGGATGCTGTGTGAAACATATCAGTTACTGGGTGGGCCTATTGCATCATGATGTTTTGTGTAGATAAGAAGGGTTATCAATGTTTGCCCAGTATAAAGTACTTACATAGTATCATCCATTCACTCCCAACTCACCATCATGCCAGAGTAGTACACATGATATAGCAATAATGAGTAGGCAATACATAGGTCAATGGTTCATTTGAAGGTAATCAATCATACGTTAATGCATATTAGGCTCCAAAATCACAGGTAATTAAATATCTGTCCTCATTACCGTCCAACAACCTACAGGCAGTATGACCTTTCTGGGCACCAATGACAGGCAGGTGGACGATTACCTGCCTCCTATAAATGCTGTCTCCTCTTTTGTAGTGTTACGAGCGATGGCAGCGTTACAGCGCATCATTGAGTTGAATAGGCGGCGAAGGCGCCGCAGTGATGTGGTGTACGTTCACGCGTACATCCGCGAGAACTTTAACCCCCTGGAGGTGCTGTCCGATGAGGCTGTGGTGAGGAAATATCGACTCACCAGGCCTCAGATAAGGGAGCTCCTGCAGTTGGTGCATCCGCACTTGGTAAGGCCGACCAGGCGTAACTTCGCACTAACGCCAGCTGTGCAGCTTCTGGCTGCACTGCGTTTCTACGCCTCGGGGAGCTTTTTCGAGGTGTTGGGGGATGGCCTGGGAATGAGCAAGGCCTCCATCAGCAGGTCGGTGACGGCTGTCACGCAGGTGTTGCTGCAGTTGGCCGATAGTATGGCCTTTCCATCAACCCCGGATGACATCGCCAGGACCACCCAGGGCTTCCACGGTGTCGCCGGTCTTCCCTGGGTCATTGGCGTCATAGATGGGACACTCATTCCCGTTGCCAGGCCCTCCGAAAATGAGCCCATCTATTTGTGCTGGAAAGGCTTTCCGGCACTAAATGTGCAGGTCGTCTGTGACCACCGGGGTGTCTTTACCGACATTGTGGCAAGGTGGCCAGGCAGCACGCATGACGCCTTTGTGTGGGCCAACTCTGCCCTGTGTCAGGTGGCAGAGGGTGGTGGCTTTGGGGGCTGCTGGCTCCTCGGGGACAGTGGCTACCCTTTGCGCCCCTACCTGCTAACCCCTTTCCAGCAACCGAACACAGCGGCAGAGGCGCGTTATAACAGGGCGCACATTGCAACCCGCGCCATAGTGGAGAGGGCCATCGGAAGGTGGAAGCAGCGGTTCCGTTGCCTCAGCAAGACGGCAGGTGGAGTCCAGCTACACCCAACGAAGTGCTGTGCTGTGGCGGTGGTGACGGCGCTGCTGCATAACATGGCAGTGAGGGCCAACGTCCCACTCCCAGAGGAGGACATGGTGTTGGAGGAGGATGTGGCAGATCTTCCTCATCATGATGCCAATCCTCAGGGCCTAGCAGTGAGGAACCAGTTGGTGCACCACATGTTTCAACCCTGAAGCACCTCCCCACACCCCTGCCCCACTTTTTTTTACATTGCTTTTATTATCCCCTTTTATTGTTTTAGTTTGTTGTTTTGCTTTTTCCTTTTTTTTTTTTTTTTACACCAGCCCCCTTTTCTTTTCATTCGCCTTTCGCCCTTTTCACCATATGTGTCAATGTAGCCTATATTTGAGCATTTACACATAGCGATTGCCACCCTACAACGTCATTCACCCCACACGTCAGTTTTAGACTGTAGGCTGTGGCCTCAAGGTGATCTGCAGCCTCGGTTGTCACCAAGTGGCCAGCGCAAAACGGTACACTCGCTGGCATTGTCACCCCAGTGTCCCGATGTGACCGTTGTTAATGTAGACAAAGGGTAGGTTACTGGATTACCCAATAGTTGAGTCCTTGTCTGTGAAGTATAGATTACTTACATAGCCTTCCATTATTTGAGCGCATCTGCTGCCATTCACCATGCTGCCACTCCAACTCTTCACACTACACACAATCACCTTCACGTTGATGCAGAGATGAACATATTGTAGGCAAGGACACTGTGGCATATTCAATGGTTTGGGGGATCAACTTGGTGAATTACACACTATCATGGGGTAAATGGTACAACCCACAAGTCAAAAGGGCGACCACACTCATCACAATTATTTTTTAATATTTTTTAATAATTACAATTATAATTAAGTTATATAACTTCACATGCCTCCATCGGTATATGGACACAGTCTTCCACTTGGCAGGCTGCAACGGCCCCAATAACCCAGCGTTACTTGCATAATTTATAGTGACCTAGCCTATTGAGTGTATGATTGTGACATTGACGTTACACTATTTCGTAGATGCATATCAGCTATACTTTCCCCAGGATAGCATGATGTTGCCACATGTTCTCAATTCACGTTGCACAATTCCTTTTAATTATGTCTGACTATCATACAATTGGTAGGCCTATATTGGGCACCCGCGCACAAGTTCCGTGGTCATACATCACATTATTACAAAACGCTCATTGACATCACTGTCTTAACTGTATTTTCATCCGAACACATTATGCAACAGCGTTTTGGTGTGTTGTCGGGTGTGTTGTCTACCTTTTTTTACACGACCTGGCAGTGTCAGACCGATAATTGGGTGAATTGGGTGTTACATCATTTATGCACATGGTGGCAGTAACGCACAGACAGCCGCCTAAACCGCCACAAAAAGGCCAAAGGTGACGAGCAAGACGTGACGTGAACAAACACGACGGTCTCACGACAGGTCCATGCTAATCGTTCCAACTGCACAGCTTCACGATGGAACTTCCGATGGTTCGTCCAGACTTTGTTGTTGGGAAACACTTGCGTCGTTGAACGATCCATCGGACTACTGTAGTTGTAAACATCATTGGTTGCTAAGTCTGGACGATGGTGTTGGGAAACAGCAGTGTGGTAAGACCATCGTTCAAACCTACGAAGTTGCTAAAGAAGTTAGCAACGACGCTTTTGGGAAACGCACCCCTGGTCAGCAGATGCTTATTGGTATCAAGCGTCAACGTTCCACGCTACTAAATGAAGCTCGGAAATAACTGTTTAAGGCTGCAGTACCTTTTTCATCCTTTGGGGGCTGGCTCCAAAACAGAGCAATTTTCCATAGACTCCCGTGTTAAAAAGTAAATTTTCACAGCAAAAATAAACGTATTTACATCCTGGTTCACAGTGCTACAGGAATGAACATGGGCCTTGTGATGAGTGCACTGCGTAGTGGGTTTTCGTTTCTAGTTCGAATCTTGTTTGGAGGACCATTTATTATTATTTTGTGTGAATTTTGTTACTGTTCATGCAGCATGTTTGTTATTGTGTGTAGATAAGACTGGAGTAATCGTTAGTTGCATTTTCATTGTTTGGACAATATGAGCCGTTTTCAAGGCCTGGGATGCGTTTCCCAAACAACGACGGAGGTTAGCATTAAACCACCGTTGTACAATGTAGGTTCAAACTACTCAGCACCCCACAACCGACTGTTTCCCGAAAATCTCCAACCACCAAAGTACGATGGAAGTCTGAACTGTTGTTAGTTTGGACTTAGGTGGTTCAAACTGCAAAGTACCCAGATGTTTCGGAAGTGCTCGGAGAGTATTCGGATGCATTCGTTGCGGATAACGACAGAAACGATTGATCTACGTAAGGACATAAACGTAGTCTCATTTCATTTAAGCCGGTATGACAGCTGTAGAAACTCTGGGATATCTCCGTAAACACAACCATGTGCCCTACTCATTAAAAGTAACAACCGACTGTCCGTTTGTATCATATGTCTGTATATTTAATTTATACTGCATGGAGCAACAGCTATAAATATAACCACTCCCTCCATGTAGGTAAGTGGTGTGGTGGATGAGTGGTTAGCTCGTCGGTCTGTCAAAGGAAGGGTTTTCTTTTTCGGTGAGATGTGGGATCGAATCCTGTCGAAGAGTAATCAATTTGTAACAGGTGAAAATAATCTACGGGGCAATGGAATAACCGTGCTTGTGGGTCAGTAATCAGTGCACATACATCACAATATTACAAGTGCTCATTAACATCGCTGACGTACATTAACTTTTATCCAACCACATTTTGCAACAGCTTTTTGTGTGTCGTCGGGTGTGTTTTCTACATTCTTTTCACATGATCTGGCAATGCAATACCGAAAAATAAGTGAATTGGGAGTAACATCATTTATGCAGATGGTACAGACAGCCGTCTAATTCGCCACAAAAAGGCCAAAGGTGACGAGCAAGATGTCACGTGAACAAACACGACGGTCTCACGACAGGTCCATGCTAATCGTTCCAACTGCACAGCTTCACGATGGAACTTCCGATGGTTCGTCCAGACTTTGTTGTAAAACACTTGCATCATTGAACGATCCATCGGACTACTGTAGTTGTAAACATCGTTGGTTGCTAAGTCTGGACGATGGTGTTGGGAAACAGCAATGTGGTAAGACCATCGTTCAAACCTACGAAGTTGCTAAGGAAGTTAGCAACGACGCTTTTGGGAAACGCACCCCTGAACGAGCAGCGTTTGTTTATGTTAACTTGTGATATCACCGTTTATGTTTTCACCTATGTTAACTTGTGTTAAATGATGTCAGTGTTAGTTATGTACCAGTCAGAAAGTCAACAATCCCATCGGTTTGTGGCGTAGTAGGAAGGCAGTCAAACTGGCACCAGTGTTGGCTGTCATACTCTCCTGTCTTTGGTTCGAACCCCCTCCCGTAAACCACTTTTAAATGTGTGTGAATTTTGTTACTGTTCATACAGCAATGTTTTTATTGTGTGTGGATGAGACTGGTGTAGTCATTCATTACACTTTCATGGCCGAAATACTCTTTATTCGGCGGGACTATCTTCCGTTGTCTCAGGCACAGGCTTCATGCATATGGAGATCCGGGGGCGGAGGCTAGTTGTAGCCTGGGCAGGGGCGTGATGAATATTCACCGAATTTATGAATAAATCACCAGTTAAACTGAGCACCAGTCAAGCCGTTACACCGGCCTGCCATTATCAAACGTATTTGACTGCTAATATCGAGACTGCTATTTGCCGAAGTCTGTAGAATAGCGTTGAGGAATAGTTAACATTAACGTCATTTGATTTTTTTTGTTGCGGCTGTCTCGTTAGTCTTTGAAGTAGGGCTGGGCGATAAAACGATAACGATATGTATCTCGATAGACACCTACTCGATAACAATAGAAAATGCGTTCGATAGAATGTTTCGATAGAATGTTTTTTTTTTTTTTTTTTTTTAAGAAAACGGCGTAAGTTTAGTCAGAGCTCTCTCTGATTTAGCACCGCTTTAAATCTTTGTTGCGAAGCAAGCTTGGTTGCATGAGCAAAGGCACTCGTCCTCTGTAGCCTAGCAACGTATGGGGAGTGACACGCTAATAGCCAATCATGTCACAGTAGGGCTGGGCGATATGGCTGAAATCTGTATCACGATATAAGTGTTTCATATTGGTCGATATCGATAATTATTGAAACATTGTGTGACCTATTTAAAAGTAACAGGAGGGAAAAATCTATTCATTTTTATTTTTTTAACTTAACCTTCCTCTGACAGGCAATAAGCATTCAGGCAAAATGACTGTCAAAACACGTTCAATGTTACGATCACAATGAAAACTGAGTGATCCGAGAAAGCTCCGGCTGTCTGAACAGTGTGAACACATTAGGATAAGTGGTTTTGATAAAGTGGTATTGTATCATTGAAAATATATCGATATGGCGATATAGTGTCAAATACATATCGATATAAATATTACGATACGATATTACGATAATATCGATATATCGCCCAGCCCTATGTCACAGTATCGTGTTTGGTTGCGCCATCTCTTGTCTCGTAGTCGTGTTTTTTTTTTTTCAGAAACAGCATGGTCAAGAAAGGAAGATGAGTGCCACTGCGACGAGCGAGGAAAATGTGGATAAGGGCTCATTCACACCAACTTGAGCGTGTACAGCGCGTATCAGTATACAATATGTTTGTATAGGGACAGAATACGCTCAGATCATGCGTGCGGTGTGAAGAGTCTAATTTGTTAACATGCATTCTAAACGAATACGGACAGAAAATGGCCACGCGCTGAATTCGTAGAGTGTTTGGTGTGAATGAGCCCTAAGAACAGAAAGGTCTGCTCACCAGTATGGGAGCTTTTTTGGAGTTTACAAATCTCATTGTAGTCAGACACATGTTGTCTGCAAAATATGCAGTAAAACTATATACATATATGATAGTTCTTCTCAGGTATCAGGTTTCGCTATGTTTACATTTAACACTTTGCACATGTCTTTATAACACTTCAGCTTTGTTAAGCACTTTATTAGCTTATTGATAATTGTTCAGTTTTCATTGTGATTGTAACATTGAACGTTTGTTGACAGTCATTTTGCCTGAATGCTTATTGCCTGTCAGAGGAAGGTTAAGTTAAAAATAAAAATGTTTAAATTTAGATTTTTTCCCTCCTGTTACTTATTTTAAATAGGTCCCACAATGTTTCAATAATTATCGATATCGACCGATATGAAACACTTATATCGTGATACAGATTTCAGCCATATCGCCCAGCCCTACTTTGAAGTTCCATGCAGTCTATGTTAAGCTCACTGCAAGCTAGGTTACAGCCTGCTATGCTTTGTGAAATAATGAAGTTAACGTCAGGTAAACTGGTCAAGCTACATCGTGTCCTTTCTTCCCATATAAATTCTCTGAGCAATGCACTAATAAACCTTGCTCTGCCTTACGGGAAAGTGACCCTGAAATTATTGTCTTTCTAAAATTTGGGAAGAAAAGTGTAATGTCAAGTGACAATAGCGTCAAATTATGCCCACTGTCTCAGTTCTTTCTCCGTGCTCGCGTTTCTCGGTGCATGTGTTAGAGAACAGAGACCAATGGCTGTATGTGGGAGACCGTGTAAATAAGGGAGCGAGACACTTAGAAGAACCCTTGCTAGTATAGTTTATCAAGTAGTTAAAATTAGGTGTAGGCTTAAGTGTACCAGACGTAACTCATCTTAGAATTACATTAGAACAAAAAATGTGTGGACTATTCACGTAAGAATGAACAATCTTACCCTACACATTACTATGTCTAACATCTGTGTTTTATTCAAGTTATTATCTCATTACATTTTAAAGAATATTGCCACTAACATTTCCAACATGTCTTGTCTGTTTTCCTCTAGGTGATCCAGACAGACTGGGCTATTGGAGTTAATTTGAGGAGACAGCACTTGCAGGCTTTCTGTTCTAGAAGTAGCTAGGTAGCAGGTACATTTGTTATAGAGAAAGCAATAGGCAACGTACTTTATTGTAATTTCCCCTCCAAATATGGCATACAAGTTTTTGACATTCTACCAGACTACAGGCTTACAGTGTGTTGTGGTTTGTCCAAATGTTGTTCTGGAAACTTTAAATATGCTTTAAACATGTTTTATTCAGTAATGCAGTCTTATGGCGGCTGTGGTAGCGATATACAATTACATTACACTTAGCAGATGATTTTATCAAAAAAAAAAAAAAAAGTTACAATAGAGGACAAAATACCTGTTTCTTCTTTAATACATGTACTGTACCTGCTGCCTCCAGTGAGCGCTCTCAAGTTTTCATTTGTGTCACTCTTGACTCCATTAGGCTACAGCTGCCCTTTGCCGTTACCATCTTGAGATGTTTTTGTGTAGCACTTTTGTTTACTGCTTTTCTTGCTGCATTTGATACTTTCCACCCTGCCATATCACTATATTACACATAACTTTATTTATTAACCTAAATGTTCTTGTTCTTTACATGTATGGGCAAATATCAAGGTCTGGTCAAAATGTCCTGTCAGTTACTGAAAAAAACTCAAAATGTTGACACGTTCAATACTTCCTGCTTTTAACAAAACTCATATTTTTTCACTTTGCTCATTAACTGCAGTGTATGTTTTATACATTGCTTTTGTTTACAGTGACATTTCAGTATTTTCCATTTTAAGTGTTGATAGTTTGGGTTGAAATAAAATGACATTTTGATTTCATTCATTCTTGGTTTAATAAATATAATATTACAAATTCCACATACATTTCCAGTGTGATTTCAGTGTAAATAATCACAATAGCGGTGTCATGGGAGAAAAATGTATTTTGTCAACTAGCTCCAAACATGTGCTGTCCTTATATTTAATGTTATCATATAAAAATCACCCCTTGATCTTCTTTGGGTCTGCAGATCTCCATCAGAGATGCTGGGTGATGGCATCACTGCCGATGGACATCACACAAGTCCTGCTTCATCTCTAGGATGAACACTCTTCACTTGTCCAAGGTCATTCCCACCGTAGTGGATGAGCAGGACATCTGAGACTGTTATTCCTCGTAAGGCCTGGGAGAAAAACAGGAGGATGCAATGCCATTCCAGTCCACCCCAGCCAAATCACCTCATCTAGGTATTAAGTCCCAGCCTCCTCTCAACAGCGAATGTAGCTTTCCCTGTGAATCCATACAGTTGGAGCTACAAAAAAAGGAAAACATGTTAAAACAATAATACCAATAGATGCTACTACATCTACAGTAAAACATTTTAAGCATATGCAAAAAAGGTCATCGCTGTTACAAAAGTGTAATTTTGCGATTTGCTAAGCCACTGAAAAACCACATCTGTGGGTTTGATATAGTCAGATTCAGAACAATCCCCTACACTAATATGAAAAATAATTTCCCCGGTATACGTTTGGTGAGAGATGCAGAAATGAAGTTGTTTTTCCTTTATATAAAAGCTGATATAACAATTATTTGCCCATTACTATGTGATCAAGAGTTTATTGTTACATTCTGCATTAATGTAATTAAATGCAATTCTACTGGCAGTGTTTTAATGCCACTTGCTAGTTTCTGTAGCCATTTGCGATGTTAAATTGGTTTCTAGAAATACCAGAGTAGTCATAAATTAGCTGTTTAAGTTTTTGAGACATGAGGTATGGCTGTATTTGATGTTTGTGTATGTTTTCATAATGTGTAATATTATGTGACATTTGTGCATTAGATATATGCAAATATATTTGCTACATAAGTAATATTGTTCTTGTTCATGTTCTGTCTTCCATGTTGGATTGTCCTCAGTCACTTTGAATACATTTGTACATTATATGCATTTGAGCTATGGTAGGTGCACCAGTATGCACACCTTCATTTATAAAGTCCACAGTGTACACCTAATAAACTAGCAAGACTACATAAACAGCACCCAAAACGACTATTACAGCTTCACACATCAAAAAGACAGATGAAACAGGCTACGTTAATAGTAAGGTTTCAATCAAATGACAACAGACCAAATTCAATGTCAAGGTATTATGAGCACATGTTAACGATAATGCCACTACAGCTAAAACATCTCCCATTAAATTGTGTACAAATGGGCAACGTTAACGACAAAAAATGAAACAACCACAACATCAATTTGAGGCAGCAGTGAGTTATAGTCATAAACGATCACAGACTGCAAACGACATGGTTGCTGTGCATTGCTAATTTACGCTAACGTACATTAATTTAGCACTACCATAAAGCCTGATGCCTAAAAAACAGTTAGAGACATCAAGTTAGAAACATCAATCATTCAAAATCGTGCATGCTCACTAATCAAATGTACTAATGTACAACAAATATTAATGGATTTCATCACTTACCAGCAGAGTAGATAAAATTCGAGTCCGCTCTCTGGTCAAACAACAGTCAAGTCAGTCAGAAATTTGGCGGAGCTAGCCGGGAGCTAGCCTAGCATATAGGGGCAGACGAAAGGCGGGTCTTTCCGGCTGCCTGGCACTACCTTTTTCACCATATATGGACTGGCTGTGAGAAGGCGGGTTTAGAACACTGAACGCATTGGCTAAGATGGCAGCGCCCTGAACCTTCAAATAAAGCCCATAGACAGTAGATGAGAATGGACCGTGGGATGGCGTTGTTTTCAATGGGAGCCGTTGAAGCACGATTTTGAGATTTTTAATTGGTCACCAGGCAACTGCGCAAGCGCGGGGTGACGTACGGTCACGTCGGCCAGCGAACCCAAATACTATAAATTGAGTGGTAGGTGCTCAATCACAAATCATACAGCGTACAATAATTTTCTTAATAAGTATTCTTGTACCATTAGAGCTGCAATCACTTAGTGGAATGGGAGGCTAATATTGTACGTGGGGACTTGATTCTTCGTCAACTAACTTTGGTTCCAGGCAGTCTTGCAAGCCAGCATTTCAAGGGAGCTAGCTAGTTAGCATGTAAACTACAAGCTATAGCGTGTAACTTAGCTTAGCCATCTTTCTCAATTCACTTGAATCGAATAGTAAAATCCATAAAGATAGCGATTCTGCTTACAAACAAATACCAAGTTCTAAGCTTATTTTTTTTAGCAATACTGATGTAAATGTTTCCCCAACATGAATAGAAAAGTGAAGAGGCATGATTATGGCTACGGCTTGTTATCCAAACAGTACGGTAAATTTTCTCCTGTGCGACAGAAACTCACTAGCCGTCGCATGATTTGTGACGCCATTTTTAGCACAATTTCAGATAAACATTTCTTACAAGGCAATAACATGACACATTTCCGATCGAAGCAAATATGTTGTGCTGTGTCCTCTCCGGTTTAGAACAATGCCAATATCAAGACACAGAGTCCTTCTCATGTAAAGTTATTTGATTTCAAAGTGACGCTAAAATGAATGGAAGTCAACGGAATGCTAAAGGCTATTGGGCCCTTTCCGGGTTGGGATTTCCCCATGGGTGCTTCAACTTCCGCCTATGCTCCTACCCCCTTGATAAAGCCTCATTTTGGTATTTAAAGTCTATGCGTGACGTCACAGATGGTTTATCCAGTTCTCTTATATACAGTCTATGATATACACCAAACTAGGGCCCAACAAATACACACATATAGATGTGAACAGGATCAGATCTCCGATTCTGTCTAGGCCTTTCTCTGTCATCTTTCATTTTTTTCACAACAGTTTCAAAAAGTCATTTTCCCCTATGGGTAATTTAATTAGAACAACACAGTAACCATAGCCTGGCTATCGCGACTTGTCAATGCTCTGCGTGCATTGGTCTGGCCAAGCTGTGTTGTAAACTCAATTCTTAACCCGCCTCTTTCAAATGCCTCTGTTTGCTACTGGACGAAGCTTCAACCAATCACACCCCTCTGTCCTCTGACGTATACGCAGCGAAACTGCTTGATCCAAACAAAAAGTAGTAGTAGCCTGTAGTCATATAGAAATGGCGTTAAATGATTTTTGTCGGACTTGTGAGGTGAACATGAGAGTGGCTGGTGTTGGTCATTCAATATTGATATTCGAAAAACGAATCAGTGCGATCAAAGGCGAAATGACCACAACAACAGCGTTCTCGCAAAGCCCCATCGACTTGGCTACCAGTGGGGCTAACTGATAAATTAAACTTTTACCGAAGCCGGTCGGTAGCATTGCAAAAATGTCCTTTCCCGCAACAAATGCTTAAAGGGCTGCCCTTTGCTCTATTTTCAGAGAGAACTTCCCTTTGAATTCGTACAAAACAGCAGCTACAGCTGCATTAAAATCTTACGGTTGCTCCACGTTCGCCATGTTGACAGTGACTAAGATAGATTTCCGGTCGCTAAACTACCGCGTCATTGCCTTTTAATAGTGATGGGACATCTGAAGTAAGGTGCTGGAGCTTGCGTCGAGCAAAGAGGGCGTGCCAGATGAAGCCACGGTGTTGAGGCTTGTGTTGTTACAATAAAATCACGTGACTGATGACAAATGAAGCTTCATTTTTGAACATACCACGTGACTGCGTTGGAACCTGATTCAACTCCTCCACCCACCGCAGCGCTTTATGGGTTGTTGTAGCCTTGCAAAACTTTCTGAAACGTGTGTTTTCTGATGGGATGCTTGTTCTAATAGCGACTTGTAATCAGGAAGTCACCATATTTGCATTTAGCATGATGTCACAAATGCACAATAATACGAAATTAATAATAATTACACTCTGACCACGAAGTAAATCTTTAAATAAAATAGTAGGCTACGACATGCGTCATTATTTCAGCAAAGCATTTCCAAAACGGTGTGGCTAATTTCTTAAATAAGTCTATTGGCAGTCTTGATATAACGTTATTAAACCTAAATTTATAAATCATTAAGCCTACAAAGTAATGTGGTTTAAGTGGCAACTCGATCAGGTGTTGATCACAAGTGCCTGTAGAATAGGTGCATAGGCTGGCTACTGACAATGTTCTAGCTAAGCAGCAACAGGTGTGGTTGATAAGTGGATGGGAGACGTTGCGCCAGAGCGATGTGTCAAAGAAGCCCCCTACTGTGCGACCTTTATCTCTAACGTGTTTGCTAAAGTGAGACAATGCAGCGCGATACCTATTTTAGGCATAATAGTGAACTAAGACGCAAAAATGTACATTTATTGTATCACCTTTAATTCAAGAAATGAGCAAGTCAACACGCAGTAATGATAGCTTATTGACACTTGGATAAAGAATGCAAAACGGCAGATTTCGCTTGTTTTTGGTCTCTCGTGGTTCGAGGCTCCGAGCCATGATTCGGCACAATAAGGAAATTAGTTTGGAGCTTCGTTTGGGGCTTCATTGCCTATCACTACCTTTTAAAAACGCTCGATTTTCATTGGCCCCCTATCCGAAGGCCGAGCAGAAATGGTTTAGATAGGCAGCTTGGCCAGACTGACATACTCGCGAAATGCAAATGCAGCGTCACAGGCAGTATGGGCACACCCAGACTACAGTAACCACGCATATTCGGCTTTTTGATTATTTTATAACATGCACACCGCGAGTGTTGACAACAAAATAAGTAGTCCAGCGGGATTTAACTGGACTGTTAATTTGACATGTTCTTTGCCGCTCGTAAAAATTATTTGCGCTAACTATGCGTCCACAGTAGAAGAGATCTGACCCCTTGTGTGCGTCTCTGAATGCTCCATTGACACCTGCTCTGACAGTTCCTCCCCCACGAAAATATTGTAAACATTGATGTGATACGCCTCTGTGTACTGACTGAGACCGTGTTGAAAGCAAAAAATGACTTAGGACCAACACTTATGGAGAGGTGCATCTATGCCTCTTACTGTGAAAGGTATAGGTCACCTAGACAGATTATGCTGTCTGACTGCAACAACAGTGGCAGCAGCGATGTGGGAACGAATTCTCAGCATATATTGCAACCATAGCAGCTACATTCTCTTGCAAACAGTCCACTTCTCCTGTTAGGACATTTGCCAGCGTCAATGTAATCTTCTAACGCACGTTAACGCTGTATCTGTAAACATATTACTTACATTAGCATGTAATATCTAACAGTGTAACTAACCAAAGCTATTGAGTAGCTGTCCACAAACAGCTAATTTACCCCACACGAAATGCTAGCTGCTAGGCTAGGTAGGGGATCCGTTTGTGTTACCTGTTGCGGGACGTCCTGAATCCGTGTACCAGACTAGTGTCATTGAATGGGATCTGTTTAATGTTACGTCCACGACAGATAACAAACGGACGCGTAGTTACCAGTCTTAAACAAGCATGACTTAAAATCCGACAGGAATTGATTGCTAGCTGAGAACGGTACATGGATCTTAACCTATCAGCATTCCTTTGCCGCAGTCTGTTAACCCACTCTTGCCCACAT
The DNA here is from genome assembly GCA_027475355.1 of Coilia nasus. Classification (NCBI taxonomy): domain Eukaryota; kingdom Metazoa; phylum Chordata; class Actinopteri; order Clupeiformes; family Engraulidae; genus Coilia; species Coilia nasus. Next base: position 26,384,309 of record CM050210.1, on the reverse strand, counting down.
AGCCTATACATGTGCGAATGTGGCCAGATGAGAGTGTTGCCAGATGAGAGTGACAGTTTCCAGCCCAATCACAGTTTGAAACCCGCCCAATCCAATAAAATCCCGCCCAAAGGCTTAAGTTGCCAGATCTCAACGGTATTTACGTTTATTAATCTTACATGTGTAGGATCGCATAGGCTGATACGCTATCACCACGTACGAGAGAATATAAGCATAAGAAAGAGAATGGAAGTCCGTGTGGCAGGGGAGAGCCAGATAGTGCATACACGATACAAAAAAGTAGGCGCCACCCACTTGTGACCTTAGGCCTACTCGACACTGCAGAGATATCTAGACTGTTACAGATAGCAAATCACAACCAAAAAGAGCATAATAAAACAATCACAGAACTTTCCAAATACACCTCGTGTACCCCAGTGCCAGGCCCAAGTTAACACAGCAGTAGTAACCACCTGCTATTTACACGTAAAAAGATTACTATGGACATATGGAGACCATATTTACATGAACAGTCACTCTCCACCAGGGTGCTAAAAGACGCACGGCGCTACAGCTGTTAGTCTACAGTTTGACAGCTAACATGGATCAAGAGCACACAACGCCGTGAAAAGTTATTTTAAGCCAGTCAGTAAATACATTAAAACAGTGGACGCAATTAACAAAGCTGTCATGGCGTAAATAATAAAAATCAATTACCTTTACGCAGAATCAGCGTCTTTCATTTTAAGAACTTGATTTGATTTGAAGAACCGGAAAAATGCATTGGGCGGGTATATACAATTTGGGCTGTTTTTAGTATTTTGTATTTGTATTGTTTTTAAACCATAAAATAACGTTGTGCAGTTTTCACAATATTAAAAAACCGCCAGTTGTTGGCAAAAGCAGCCCAAATTGTATATACCCGCCCAATGCATTTTTTCCCCGCCAGATGTAATCAAAAGTAGCCCAATTGGGCGGAAAACCGCCCAATCTGGCAACATAAGTGTCTCGTGTTCAGGACAGCAAAGAGGAAATAGATCGAGAAAATAAAGTAAATTGTGCTTGGCAAAAATGTTAATACAACATACATATTTTAATAAAACATATTAAAGATGGACTATTATGATACAAAGTCTATTTTAATGAAACAGTTATTTATTGTATTTTGTATGGTTATGTATTTACTTACTTAGCTGCTAGATACTTATTAGATGAGGATGATGGAATCATTTTCAGTTGGTTGTAATTCTGCAACCTTCAACACAGCACAAAACTACACATTTTGCCTTTAAATGTGCAGTTAGTCTCCCTTTTGTGAACTCCCAGTCTCAGTGTTGCACTGCTCCTGTATTTTGGTTACAAAGTTTCAAACATGGAGTTTGACCATTATGAATATGAATTGTTTTAAGTCAGTGTACTCTAATGGCCATTTTCCCTCATTTTAGACATGTGCTGTGCAGGCTACAACACATAAAATGCTAGATGTCAAAACAATATGGAAGAAGACGTTTTTCCAAGCTGATCTGGTGAAGCACACGTCAAAAAATATCTTATGCATAAAATGAGCCTATACCTTAAGAATAGCAATTATGTAGCCTATTAAAAATAAATACTGTGCACACAGTATTGCAAACCCAGCAGGCATCATGACCTCAATTTGACAAAAGATTCATTAAGATTTTGACCCCATATTAAATATCTATATATTCATAAAGCTGGTGTCATGTTATGACATGCAGTCACTGCTCTGGATGTCTTAGGTCAATATAATTCACATCAAACAAAGCATCATATTACCAAATTGATATCAAATTTACAGACATTTAAAGTCCAGACATTTATAGACACATATTGCAAGTAGTAAAATGTGCAATACATTCATACAGGATTCTTTTTTTGCATTTTCCCTCAGAACCATGGTAAAATCAAAAAAGTGCTTTATGTAACATATCTAGTCATATCAGTCATTGTGGAAAGAATTAATGACATTGTCTTACGTCATCATCAAAAGGTGTCTTCAAACTTTACCTAACTTCGAGCTTGATTTTGACATTATAAAAGACATGACATAAGGGTCAATATTGTAGTGTCAATTTAACTTTTAATCTGATTAATTTGACCTGTTTTTTTGTCTTCCATCAATAAGATGTCAAAAACCAATGGCCACCAGGTAGCTGTGGCCTAGGATCAGAGGGTGACGATTTTGAATCCTGTAGGAAAATGTGCGTATGGTAGTGAATAACCACCGCTCTCCTGCACCCTCATCCATGGTATAACCCCACATTGATCCAGTGGGACTGTCCCTGTACCTAACTCACTATCGTCGTATCTGCTAAATGCAAAGTAGCCTAATGTGAAATTGACTTCCAATTTTGACTTAATTGTAGCATGATTGTGACATATGTTTTGACATTGAATTGTCAAAATAACATCAAAAACAACATCAAATTGAACTCAATATCTTAATGTCAAATTGATATCAACATTTTACGATTTCCATTTTTGAGTTTGTCATGGCATCAAGTTTGACATCAGACTAAATAAACAAACGAATAATTCCATAAATTATATAAACTATTACATTTTGATAACATCTGTATAAAATCAAGAATATTACAATATTAATATTCAATATATGCATATTACAAAAGATGTTAGCTGGCTTATAAACAACTTGCAGTATACTCGAACCGTTGACTTCCGCTGAAGGTGTTGACTTTTAGGAACCGGGAATAATTTAAGCAATGTGATTGCTTGAAATCAAGGGGGTAGGAACATATGCAAAAGTTGAAACCCCCATGGGGAAATCTGAACCCCGAAAGGGACCAGTAGCCTTTAGCATTCTGTTGACTTCCATTCATTTTAGCGTCACTTCGAAATCAAACTAGATGTACCGCATAGCGGTACATGGTATGACCGCCGCAGTATATTGAAATGTGGGAACTGTTGGTGTGATGAGTGTGTGATAGAGCAGTGTTGTGAGGTGAGAATTTCTGTGGAAATGATTTCCTGTAAGTGGGCATGGATGTGGGTTTTGAATGTGTAGTGTGAAGGACTGATTTGTGAAGGCAAGGAATCGGCAAAATGAGATTTTGTACAATTACAGCGCCCCCTATGGACCAAATTTTATGGCATGTTCTGTGGTGTTAGAGGTCTTTGTGGTGATCGTGCATGATGCATTTTGTGCAGTTCCCACCTTCTCGGTCCAAGATATTGGCAACTCAAAATCCCAATTTTTGCATTTACCCTTATCACTAGGTGGCGCTATGCTTCAAGTGAGAGTTTATGGGCTGGGTCAATATGCCTCTGTAACACCTACATACTAACACAAAATCGTTGTCTTGGGCAAAATTGTTGATGAGTTATTTAACAAAAACTGTTTTTCAACACCTAGCTTCGGCGATAAACATCGCCCCGTATGACGAAATGTCACAAAATTTAGTACACATGAAAAGAAAGATGTTTAGAGATGGCATGTCAACTTTGACCAAATTTGAGCAATTAAAAGCCAAGATACGGCCATTTGAAGAATTTTAAGCTACGTGTTAAATGTTCATTGACGTGTAACTTCGGAACGGTTTATCTCAAGATAAATCATTTGATAACTTTTTGTCAGCATTGTCTGTAGATGACATATACCAAATTTGGTGAGATTCACATGAACGGCCTATGACGAGTTCGTTCAGATTCGTTTTCGCAATATTAAAATTTCACGGAAATTGTTCTCGTTGGAAGTGGGCGTCGACCAGTGTTTTCAATGCGTGAGGGTCAACAGATTTCATGATAAAAAAAAAATAGTTGTAAACGTAAGCATTCTCCTAGATAATAGGCAAAATGACATTTTCTACAATTACAGCGCCCCCTATGGACCAAATTTTATGGCATGTTCTGTGGTGTTAGAGGTCTTTCTGGTGATCGTGCATAACGTATTTTGCGCAGTTCCCACCTTCTCGGTCCAAGATATTGGCAACTCAAAATCCCAATTTTTGCATTTACCCTTATCACTAGGTGGCGCTATGCTTCAAGTGAGAGTTTATGGGCTGGGTCGATACGTCTCTGTAACACCGACATATCACAAAAATGTCATGTTGTTGGGTGAAACGTTCATTGAGTTATTCAGCAAAAACTTTTGCCGGTCTCCCCCTCTTTAACGGACACTGGCACAGCGGGGGGGTGGCCCTGGGGGACCAAAAGGCGTTATTCGCTCACAAACTTCTTGGGCTACATGCCTACAAACATTCATGTCTCCCCGAGTTTCAGTGTCCCGGGAATCGTTGACGAAAAATCGGTGAAAAAAAAAAAAAAAAAAAAAAAAAAAAAGGGAAAAATTTTGCAGCAACTCCAATATGACCGCTTTCGCTAGCTTCGCTAGCGGCGGTCATAATAACTTTACATGATTAGCTTAGCTTTTGCTAACTAGCCGCCACCAGCTAGCCAGCATAACCCGTTTTGAAAACTCGTATTATTGTTGCCGATAAAATGGCAGAGAACGACAAAATATTATTTAAAAGGTTGTTAAGACGACATGTAAAAAGAAATACAGAAGCTGTTGTGGCAAAGCTTCAATCAATTAATAAAGAAAGAGTGGACACAACTTACAGTTCATATTCACTACAGACAGACACCAGCACATCTGCCTCGCCGCCGATGGAAGTAGACACTGGCGATACAGGAAGCTGTTGTAGTGATAGTAGTAGTGTAAAAAATAGTACAAGTGCCACCTCTGGTCAGGAAGAAAAGACCAATATATTTGAGCACTATTACATCTCTGATGTGCAAGATGACACCACTGACACTGACGGTGAAAATGATGTGGGTAGTGAAAACAAACACCCCTCTCAGCCATCTTTCAAGCCTCCTGGCTGTCCTGCAGAAACACCTGCCCAAAGCAAATCTGCCAAAAGATGGCCGTACACTTTTGACCACTCCTAAAAGTGTTGAGGTGCAAAAAAAGCAGGAGGTTTAATTCATTTTTTCGGTGTGGTTGCAGGGATAATGACAAGGATGCAGGACAGTCCGACAATCGCATTGAGGCAAACAATCCACCTCCAAATTAACGTTGATGGCATGCCACTCTTTAAAAGTAGCAATAAACAATTTTTGCCAATTCTGACATTAATAGAAGAGGATCCAGAGAGGATGCCATTCAGTGTGGCCCTGTACTGTGGCCATTCAAAACCAAAAAATACATATGATTACCTCTCGGATTTTGTGGAGGAGATGTCCGTAATTTTAGAGGAGGGTTTTACATTCAATTCCACATCACACTCAATTGTCATTTCAGCCTTTATTTGCGATGCACCTGCATGAGCTTTCTTAAAAAAATATTAAATCCCATAATTCATATTATGGTTGTGAGCGCTGTGATCAGGAAGGTGTTTGGTCTAACGGTAGAATGAACTATCCTTCAACATCAGCCACACCTAGATCAGATGACAGTTTTAGGTCTTAGCATCAAAAAGACCACCACAAAGGTTAAAGTCCACTATCCCAAATTAACACTGGCCTAGTGTCACAATTTCTCCTGAATTTCATGCACCTGGTGTGTTTAGGAGTGCAAAAACATAACAAAAAGCTGGCACAACCTCTTCAGATTTAACAGAAATTTAACAGAATGCAGCAAAATGTTTTTCTTTTTCATGTCTCCTTTAAACTTTTACCAAACCTCTTTGGAGGTGCTGTAAGCTCACTCTTCATGTAAAGGAGTCTTTAAATTGTAGTTGTTTAGTCAGCATTACATGTTGGATAGAAACACAGCTAACTGTGTCAACTGTCTTGGGAGAAGAGGGCAGAAACGGCTTTTTTCTGCCTTAGGCATTGCTGCAGTCATACGAGGTATGCATCGGTATATTGCTATGGCTACTGAAATCCCTTTACCTACCTATATATTTTTTTGAATAATGTGTGACTATTGCCCTATGTTGTTGTTTACCTCTTTAGATTGGGTTGTTACAGTTGGTGTAGGAAACACTTTGACAAAAAGTAGACTACGTTGCATTGTACTTAAAGTAAAACTGTCGCTGCATTTTCAGCATTACCAAAAAGCATTACAGTTTACAACATGGAATGGGGCACTGTATGGTGACTGCTGAGTCTGTTGAACTGTGCTGTGCTCTCCATATTTTTGACTTTACCCAACTGAAACTAAAAATGAAAAACATTCTTGGTACTCTGTTGGTCCACCTGTTCCTAATAATTTGTCAATCCCATTTGTGCTGTCTATTTGTTTAGTGCTATCATTCAGTTATTCAGTTGTATTTTCATGACATTTCTCAGAAAGATTGTATGATTGACCAGCAAAACTCCTCTCTTAAGGAACTGACTGATAATGGACAGGTATGACCAATCCAAAGAACATTATCTGAGACTGATTATTAAAATCCAGGAAACAAAATTGCCTTTTGCTTGTCTAATCTTCTTTGCATTCATTGCTATAGCACCTGAGAGAAAAGACTCAGGATCTAGAGAACCAGTTAGAGTTAGCACTAATCAACTAATCAAGACTTATTCATGTCTTTTTCTAATTTTTAGTAATGGCAGTGGAAGTTCCCTGACTCAGGATGGTGTCTTCTCACCTGTTCCCACTAACAAAAACCTGTCTTTGGCTGATGAGCTAGGACAACTATCGTGTTTTAAGACTTTGGAAAAACATGTTTTTTTGTCAGGTTAGCAGGCAATGTTGTTTATCTCTCTCTCTTTTTTAAATGTTTAAAGCCATGGAACGCCAGATAGCTTTTTTCACCCCCTATTATGTGCAGTCTTCCCTCTCTAGGTGGAATTTTCCCAATGATATTGAGACAGATGGAATTGAGGACAAACTCTCCAAGCAAGGCCACACACAAGAAACCAAGACACATGGGCTGCAGAAAGCAGAACTTATTATTCTAACATTGATGGTATAAATCCCTTGGTTGTTTTTGGAACCCTTCTTATTAGGATCAAAGTGTGTATGTGTGTCTGTGCGAGATAGGAGGTGTGAACAGCTGGTTTCCTCAACCATTTTGTGGGCTTTTGAAGAACTGTCCCTGTCTGTTGATTAACATACAGACAGGGTTGGCACCTTCTCTGATCTGATTAGGAAGACACTGTATACTATAGTACTTAACAAAGACATTGCATATTCATTTTGGGGTGTTAACCTTGGGTACACCCATTAGCTGTCTACAATATTTAAGTTCAGAATAATCACTGTTTTAGTAGTCTTTGTCATTGTCCTGCCATGTAGTCTCATCTCGTATTGTCCTGTGTGTTTGTGTAGTCAGTCTTGTCATGTGTTAGTCTTTGTCTCCTTATTGTTAAGAATAAACCTCGTTCCTGATTTTCAACCACTAGGCTGACTGAGTCTCCAAATTCACCTAAAAATAATTTATTTACTTTACCTCTGTGTGTGCTGAATCTCTGCCTGCCTCAACCTGTGAAACTCAAACATCTCCTGCACTGAATGGAACAGCAGAAGCTTCAAGAGAGCAGCTTTGGTCACTGGTGCTGTTGGACTCGTGCTTATTTTTTTAAAGTTAAAGGCTTCATAGTTACATTAATAATGACCTCAAAGGGCCTCTGTCAACAATTGGCCTGAAGAATTGCCTATGGTGCTGTATGAGCATAAGACCACGTGACCAACATCTATCAGGCCTATTGACATTATCTCATGCACCAAACCAAAGCTCATATACATCAAGCTGTCAATAGGGTGGTTAACAAAATGTCAAACACATGAGTTTTTGAATGCTGACTCATTTTTAGATCAGGGTCTATGGCCATGTAAGTTAGTCATCCTCCACTGTTTCAGATGGAGGTTGTTAGCCTTGGCAGGCAGTTCATCTAGGGCAAGGACAGTCCGATATAAAACCTATGACCCGAGGACCTCTCTGTCACTGTCCCAGCTTGCTAGGCCATGGCAGATGAACCGTGGGTTTAAAGGGTGGGGCTAGTTCCGTGCACGCTGCACTCCACCATAAAGCTCCACTGCGCAGGCTTATAGGAAATGCCCACGGACCATTCTCAAGTCCTGTAGCGATGGGGGAGGGGCGAAGCCAGCAGGTGGAAGATGACACTGGAAGCTGCAGCCCCAATCCTGCATGCAGGTGGTTCAGGATATTGGTCGCCTGACGTAGACCGGAAGAGATGGCATCTCTCAGCACACCCTGACCAAGACCAAGCAGCCTTCTCCAGGGACAGCACTGCTTGCTCCACACGGAGACGGGCTTAGAAAAGGTGGCCAAAACAAAGCTCACCTCTTACGTGCACCCAGTTGGCTAACCGCGGTCAATGGGCATCTTCAGTAGCGGTCAGAAAACAACACAGAAAGAAAAGGTTACCACCCACCTCAAAGGGTGCGACAGGACTACAGCTGGCATGCTGGAACATCAGAACCATGCTCGACACAGCTGACAGCAACCGCGCGGAGCGTCGCTCCACCCTCATAGCACACAAGCTTGCCAGGCTGAATGTTGACATTGCCGCCCTAAGCAAAGTGCGCTTCCCAGATGAAGGCAGCCTTCAAGAACGCGGCGCCGGCTACACCATCTACTGGTCAGGCAAGCCTGGGACAGAAAAGCGCCTTTCAAGAGTTGGCTTTGCTATCAGAAACTCCATCGCTTGTAAGCTAGAGAGCCTTCCAACAGGTCATTCCAACCGCATCATCTCCATGCGCCTCCCACTAAAGAACGAGCGGCACGCTACCCTCTTCAGTGTGTACCCTCAAACCCTTCAGGCAGGTCCTGCAGAAAAAGAGTTCTAGTCCCACCTCTGCAGACTACTTCAGAGCACCCCCGAAGGCAACAAGGTTATAGTCCTTGGAGACTTCAACGCCAGAGTGGGCCAAGATTCAGAAGCCTGGAAAGGAGTGCTTGGCAAACATGGCATCCGTAAGTGCAATGACAATGGGCACCTACTGCTTGAGTTGTTTGCAGAGCAACAACTCGTCATTACCAACACAATCTTCCAACAGAAAGACAGCCTGGAGACTACCTGGATGCATCCTCGGTCAAAACACTGGCATCTTATAGACTACATACTAGTGCGCCACCGCGACCACAAGGATGTTCTTCACACCAGTGATGCCCAGTGCTGAGTGCCACACAGATCACTGCCTTGTCCGCTGCAAACTCAGACTCCATTTCAAACCAAAGCCAAGGAAAGGAGGGGCCCCAAAGAAGAAAATCAACATCACCAGCCTTCAGTCTGCTGAAGTGAAAGCAAACTTCCAAGCGGGTTTACAATCCAAGCTGGAGGACCCAAACCACCACCATGCTGACCCTTCTCCCGAAGCACTTTGGAAGCACTTAAAGACAGCCATCCTACAAACATCCGAAGAGGTCATCGGCTTTGCTACCAAGAAAAACAAAGATTGGTTTGACAAAAACAAGGACTGCTGGCGAAGAAAAGATCAGACCACCAAGCACATCTAGCACAGCCTTTATGCACTGAGAAGAAAGCTGCCTTCCATCGCTCATGCAGCAGCCTCCAGCACCAGCTTCGAGAAACCCAGAACGAATGGTGGACCGTTCTTGCCAAGAAACGGCAGCCCCCCCTGGTGGTGGAGCCTCAAAACTGACATGAACATAAAACAAAACTGATGTGAAAATATATTTGTTTATTTATTTGTTTTCATTTGGCTCTGCTGATTTTATATGATGTAGGAAGATGAGGACTACATTGTAGTTATTTAAAAAAGGAGTTAATTAAAACTTCATATGTAGCCTAGTGGACCATCAGAATTTTTTTTTGCAGCGACGTTGTTGACGTTCAGCTTTTCAGCGCGCGAAATTACAACAGGAAGCCAGTACGAGTCGACCGTCTGTATCTGACATCTTTTTATTACGTGGATGGTGGGTGGTTCTAACACGATTGATTGACTTATTCAAATCACATAATTTGGTCAAGTGTGCACATTAAACTGGCAGTAGGGTATATCATATTTTTGAAGAAAATTACCATGGGTGTCTAAATATTTTAACACGCAGAGTATTTTGTTCACAGTGCAGGAGCTGTGCAGGTGTGAATGTTAGCACATTTCCAGCTTGGTAGCTGTGTTGGGTGTGTTAAACCGTGTGGATTTAAGTCATATGATCAAGACAGCATTTTAAAGTAAGGCCATTTGCTTATTAATTTTGCCCGCTGTGTCGTGTTCACTTGAGCCTATTTGGTATGCCTTGAACAAGTGCAGGTGTTGCTAGCATCGTGCTTTGAAGTTGACTCCGATGTAAAATGTTCCTTTAAAACGGCGTGTCCCATGTAGCCTGGGTGTGCCCATACTGCCTATGACGCTGCATTTTCATTTCGCGAGCAAGTCAGTCTGGCCAAGCTGCCTATCTAAACCATTTCTGCTCCGGCAGAAATATGGGGCCAATGAAAATCGAGCATTTCAAAATGGCAATGACGCGGTAGTTTGGCGACCGGAAATCTATCTCAGTCACTGTCAACATGGCGAACGTGGAGCAAACGCAAGATTTCAATGCAGCTGTAGCTGCTGTTTTGGTCGAATTCAAAGGGAAGTTCTCTCTGAAAATACAGCAAAGGGCAGCCCTTGAAGCATTTGTTGCGGGAAAGGACGTTTTCGCAATGCTACCGACCGGCTTCGGTAAAAGTTTAATTTAGCAGTTAGCCCCGCTGGTAGCCAAGTCGATTGGGCTTTGCGAGAACGCTGTTGTTGTGGTCATTTCACCTTTGATCGCACTGATTCGTTTTTCGAATATCAATATTAAATGACCAACACCAGCCACTCTCATGTTCACCTCACAAGTCCGACAAAAATCATTTAACGCCATTTCTATATGACTACAGGCTACTACGACTTTTTGTTTGAATCAAGCAGCTTCTTTCGCTGGGTATACGTCAGAGGGCAGAGGGGTGTGATTGATTGAAGCTTCGTCCAGTAGCAAACAGAGGCATTTGAAAGAGGCGGGTTAAGCCCGCCTTCTGAGAAATGGGTTTACAACACAGCTTGGCCAGACCAATGCTCGCAGAGCATTGACAAGTCGCGATAGCCAGGCTATGTCCCATGCTCTTCATGTTGTACTTTTACTTTTCTTGATGGAGAGTGTGAAATACCGTTGCATCACTTTTATGAGCGATTTTTGCAACAGAACACTAAGGGCTCTATTTTCACGATCATATGCGCATTGTTTAAAGTCTGTCGCGCAATTTGCTTTGGGGGCGTTCCCGAGACAATATGCTATTTTGACGACGGGAAAAGTGAACATTGCGCCTGGCGCATGGTTCAAAAGGGTTGGTCCTAAGTTACCTAATTAATCATAGGTGTGTTCGGGGCGTAACATGCAATAAATCAATCAGAGTTTATACTCTCATTCCCTTTAAAAGCCAGCCGCGCTTTGTCCATGGCTTGTTGATATTACGATGGCGTGTTTCCCATCAGGAGCGTTTTTCTTTGAAGACCGATCGGCTCGTGCATGAGCAGTTAATCTTCCAGGATGGATATTTAAGTCTGTTTTTTACACTTACTGTTTCCCTTTGGGTATGAACACTGTGTGTTCCCTTTGGTTATGAACAGTGTATGTTTATTAAAAAAAACGGATTGCTCAATAAATGTGCATTATTGCAAAATATGTATCAGTGTTAATGTCGTTGCACTTAGTAAATAATCAGATTTTTAGTCGTAGGCAATTGGACATCTTTTTTGAGCTTAAAGACGTTTTAAGCCCTGTTGTTGGCATGATGTATGTTTTAATAACCATGCATTTAGTGGATAGCTATCGTCCCCTAACAGCGACTCATCAAGAGGGGGATCCCTCTCGTTATATCCCAAAGTGTTGTGCGCCCATAAAATAGCTTTTCAGCAATGCGCAACTGACGACAGACCAGGGTTTTGTTGGTCACTGGCGATTTAATTTTTGCGTCCTTATAATAGCATCTGGCACGCTTTGCGCCAGACCACACCTCTTCTTTTCGCTGAAACACCCGTGATGGCGCAGTGTCATCTGCTATCTAGACAACGTGATTTTTTGCCTGAAAAAATGAAAGGTGCGCTAGCACAGAATAGTAATGACACCATGCGCATGTCGCGAATGCACAGTGCGCCGTGGCATGATAGGGCCCTTAGTGTCACTAACCCATAGTAGTAGGATGGGTGGGTTCATGGATTTCGGTCTGTTGATTGAGAGAACCATGGTGTTTGCGTTTGTTCTGTTTCGCGCGCGCGTGTGCGTTAAAATGCAGGAAATTGCATCTAAGAAATACAACATTTTCGGGGGGAGGACCCCCAGACCCCCCTTCATCAAAATGTCCATGGCCACGTCACAGCCCCCCCTGCCGACAATATCTTCCCGCGCCGCTGGAGGCGCTTGTTTTAAACTTCAGCAGAGTCCACACCTCCAGGAAGAAAACGTTTCTCACGGCCTCCGCTCCAGATCCTCAACCAACTTTTTTTAAACTTTTTTGAACGTGACTTCTTTACTGATAGTTTATAAGTTTTACAACTTAAAAAATAGATCTCTGCGGTGTCTATGGCTATGTAAGTTAGTGATCCTCTACTGTTCCAGAACACACTCATTGGTTTAAAAAAGTCTATATACCCAGTGGACAAATTAGCACAAAACTGCATTGACAAAATTGCATTGACAAAAGCAGTTAAACTTCCTAGGATGAGATCTCAAGGATAGATGATGTTGCAGCTCCCCTTCCTCTGTGCAAAGTTGGTTGTTCCAAGTGGACATAGATGACCTCCTTCACTGCTTTGAGAGGAGAGCAGCTCTTTTGACTGTTTGTCCAGTCCGATACCAGTGATAACTTGGCACCAGTGCTTGACCCTTAATGTAAAGATATCCAGCTTTAATGTAACATAAATGAAACTAGAAGTACCGCATAGTGGTACATGGTATGACCGCTGCAGTGTATTGAAATGTGGGAACTGTTGGTATGATGAATGTGTGGTAGACCAGTGTTGTGAGGTGAGAAATTGTGCGGAAATTATTTCCTGGAAGTGGGCATGGATGTGGGTTTTGAATGAATGGCATTGTGTGTGTTTGTGTAGTGTGTAGGAGTGATTTGTGAAAGAAATAGGCAAAATTAGATTTTGTACCATTACAGCGCCCCCTATGGGCCCAATTTTATGGCATGTACTGTGCTTTTAGAGGTCTTTGTGCTGATTGTGAATAATATATTTTGTGCAGTTCCCACCTTCTTGGTCCAAGATACTGGCAACTGACTAGGTGGCGCTATGCTTCAAGTGAGTGTTTGCAGGCTGGGTCGATACGCCTCTGTAAGACCGACATACTAACACAAAATCGTTGTAAAATTGTTGACGAGTTATTTAACAAAAACTGTTTTTCGACACCAAGCTTCGATGAAAAACATTGCCCCCTATGATGAAATGTCAAAATTTAGTACACATGAAAAGAAAGCTGAGAAATTAGAAGCCAAGATATGGACTTTTAAAGAATTTTAAGCTATGTGGTAAATGTTCATTGACATATAATTTCAAAACCGTTTATCTCAAGATAAATCCTATAATAACTTTTTGTCAGCATTGTCTGTAGATGACATATACCAAATTTGGTGAGATTCACATAATCCGTTCCGATCCGTTTTCGAAGTGTTAAAATTTCACGTAAATTGTTTTCGTTGGAAGTGGGCGTCGACCAGTGTTTTCAATGCATGAGGGTCAATAGATTTCACGAAAAAAAAAATTGGTTGTAAACATTAGCGTTCGCTAGATAATAGGCAAAATTACATTTTATACAATTATAGCGCCCCCTATGAACCAAATTTTATGGCATGTTCTGTGCTTTTAGTGGTCTTTGTGCTGATCGTGCATGACGTATTTTGTGCAGTTCCCACTGCAGTTTTCAATGCGTGAGGGTCAATAGATTTCACGACAAAAAAAATTTGTTGTAAACATTAGCGTTCGCTAGATAATAGACAAAATAACATTTAATATTTAATAACATTTAAACAGATACAGTGGTATGAGAAAGTTTGGGCTACCCCTCTGAGGTTGTATAACAATGGACTCTGACTTCACACAAAATTATCTTGTTGGCATGTCCTTCATTTGCCCATAAGAGCCAAATGTTAGCTTGATTTCCAAACACAGATTTTAAGTATTCATAGTATGCAATTGTATTAAATTAAATTAAATGTAAAAAATAGGCTGTGCAAAAATGCCCCTGAAATGAAATGCCCCTGAAATGAAAAGAGGTGCCAGAACACCGCGGCCCACTTCAAGCACGCCTGTTCATAATGTAATTTAGAACTTAAAAAAACTCCCGATTAAAAACACCAGACAACTGCAGCAAGTTCGCCGTTAACCTGGCTACTTTATTGTACATGGCTACATATAGAATTCACGTACCATTGCTCCCGCTCATTGCTCTAAATAAAGGCGGCAACTTGATTGGCCGGTGAGTAAGACGTTTGGTGATTGGCTGAGAAGTTTTGGCAGAGATTCCACTGACTGGTTTTGTGTTCGTAAAAAGAATCTGTGCTTGTGAATACGATTTGTGCCTGTGGGAGATTTGTTTTTTTCTCAAATACAAGGTATTTTTACATGTACAAAAAATCTATTTACAAGCACAAATTGTTATTACAAGCACAAAACTTTGTTACAGAGACAAAACAGATTTTCACGCAGAGACACATTTTTTTTTTACAAGCACAAAACTTTGTTATAGAGACATGACAGTTTTTCACACAAGGACACATTGTTTTTACAAGCACAAAATATTTCCACGTGTACACAAATTCTTTTCACAAGCACAAAATATTTCCACGTGTACACAAATTCTTTTCATGAGCACAAGATATTTCTACGAGTACAGACGTTCCGGCAGGGAATTCATTCCATAGTTAAGCCTTGAACTTAATTGACAGGTGCATCCAATAATGACAAAAGGTATTTAAGGTGGCCAAATTCCAGTTCTCATTCTGTTTGACTCTCCTCTGAAGAGCTGCAACATGGGAGCCTCAAAACAACTTTCTGATGACCTCAAAACCAAGATTATCCAGATTATTATTAGGGGAAGGTTACAAAAAGCTGTCCAAAAGATTTCAGCTGTCAGTTTCCACTGTCAGGAACATTGTGAGGAAATGGAAGGCCACAGGCACAGTTCTTGTTAAGCCCAGAAGTGGTAGGCCAAGAAAAATTCCAAATAACAAAGGACGAAGGATGGTCAGAATGGTTAAAAACAACCCACAGACCACCTCCAAAGACTTGCAAGGATATCTGGCTTCAGACGGTGTCGCTGTGCATCGATGAACAATACAGCGCAATTTGCACAAGGAAAGGCTGTAGGGAAGAGTGATGCGGAAGAAGCCTTTTCTTCGCAGTCGCCACAAACTGAGTCGCTTGAGAAAAAGAACATTCGGACAAGCCAATATATTTGGAGTAAGATACTCTGGACTGATGAAACAAAAATTGAATTGTTTGGTCAAAACAAGAGGCGATATGCATGTCGGCAAAAGAACACTGCATTCGAAGAAAAACACCTGCTTCCCACAGTAAAATTTGGTGGAGGTTCCATCATGCTGTGGGGCTGTGTGGCCAGTGCTGGTACTGGGAATCTTGTTAAACGTGAGGGTCGCATGGATTCCACTTAGTATCAGCATTCTTGAGAATAATGTTCAAGAGTCTCACAAAGTTGAAGTTGCGCCGGGGATGGGTGTTTCAACAAGACAATGACCCCAAACATTGCTCAAAATCTACCCGAGCATTCATGCAGAGGAACAAGTACAATGTTTTGGAATGGCCATCCCAGTCCGCAGATTTGAATATTATCGAGAATCTGTGGAATGACTTGAAGCAGGCTGTCCATGCTCGAAATCCTTCAAACATCACTGAATTGCAGAGGTTTTGCCAGGAGGAATGGGCCAAAATACCATCATCCAGGATCCAGACACTCATTGGTGGCTACAGAAAGCGTAAATACTAAATACTAAATACTAATATGATTTTTCTATTAAGGTGCCCAAATTTATGCACATTTTCTGTTAACCCAATAAACCTCATTTCACTGCTGAAATATGATTGTGTTCATCAGTTATTTGATATATCAAAATTAAGTTGTGAATTAAAACACCCAATGATTGGTGAATATAAATAATGCCAATTGTCAAGGGTGCCCAAACTTTCTCATACCACTGTAACAGACAAAAGCGGGGGAAAAAAGGAAAAAAAAAAGGGAAAAAAGTCGCAGCAACACTATGATGACCGCTTTTGCTACTATGATGACTTGCTTCACTAGCGGCGATCATAATTATTCTTTGAAGCTCACACTCAAGTCACAACCAATGAAAGTAGGATGCAATTGTTAAAAGTAAATGTACGTCTCATTATGACCGCCGCTAGCGAAAGCTTTCATTATAGTGTTGCCGTGACTTTTTTCCCTTTTTTTGTTTTGTTTTCTTTTTTTTCCCCGGGGGTGGGGGGTTGGAGGGGGTCTCGCCCGGGGAGTAATGTGGAGCGAGATGAAACGATACAGGCTTCACCTTACGGCCTAAATAGCGCCTTTGGTATCGGAAGCCATTCCAGCCATATTGGTACCAGAAAAGAGTGGCTTTGCCGGTGTGATGTTAGCAACAGTCTATTCTGCTTGCCTTGTCTGCTGTTGTCCAAAGATTGGGACAACGTGTGGGTATGTACACCGAATTGAACAACCTGCCCAGTGCTTTAGCCAAACACTAGTGATCCAGTGCACCCATCCAACATCATATTGCACTGAAAACAT
Source organism: Coilia nasus (assembly GCA_027475355.1). Lineage (NCBI taxonomy): Eukaryota > Metazoa > Chordata > Actinopteri > Clupeiformes > Engraulidae > Coilia > Coilia nasus. The sequence goes on along the minus strand of CM050210.1, from coordinate 26,367,648 downwards.
TTGGAAAATGCACTCCGACCAACATAGCTACAGCTTAGTTGCAAGTGCTGTAACCTTGGTGCACTTTTACAGTCGTGTTGCATAATTTAAGTAGTTTGCAGGTTCATAATGTTTTGTTGTCATTATTTTTCAGATGTATTTAGAATTTAGATGATCTAAAATTTTTAAAGATGGTCTATTATTTATTGTCAGACATATAAAGAGGGAGCATTGTGTTATTTTACAAGTTTGTGACAGTTTTGCACTTGCAGCCTATTTATTCTTTTTTCAAATCTACACAAAGTCAGGATTTATAATAATTTGTTAAATTGAGAGTGTATAGATGTATGAATTTATATTTCAATTCAGTTGTAATTCAGATTCATAATACGAGTTACATTTTTTTAAACTTAAACATGTAAAGTTCACACATTCCTGCACTTTTTGAACTTTGCTAAATTGTTTATCTATGTGCTTGTATTGCACATTTTGCAGCCTGTGACATGTATATGATAAATTGATTAATAATGCTGTGTATATAAGCATGTCACATTAAATTGCATGTTTTTCAACAAATATTCTTGTATTTTGTTCACATTCCCCTTTTAAAGATGCAGCTGAATTTATCAATATTAACTGATTTCTGTAGGATAGGCATAGTGGCATAGCCTACATATTGTTTTAAATGTGAAGTTCTGTTAGAATGGCTCTGCAGCTCAGAATGAGAATAATTATATTGTGTAATTATTACGTAGGAGTATTATTATGAAAATATATTAATATTTGCGAGTGTATAGATGAAATTTACATGTGTGAATGGCCACTGCCTACCCTGCCACAGACCTCACCGCATGCCACTGCATCACACACGGGGAAAACTATGGAGGCAATGATAAATGACAGATTAACATATTGGGTGGAAACTAAAGAAAGGCTGGAGAACTACCGAAGTGGATTCAGGAAAGGAAGAGAAACAATGGAACCAATTATATGGCTGGAGGACGACATCGGGAAAGCACAAAGAAAAATAAGGAGTCAGTAGTGGCTGAATTTCTTGATTTAGTAAATGCGTACAATGTGCTGTGGAAGGATGGGCTGTTAATTACATTTATTCTACAGCACTCTAGAATGTTGCGACAGCTCCCATTCACTTTAAATGGACTGTCCCAGCGTTCTGCGGGCGGATTTTTTTCGATAACCGCCCGCTGCGCCATTAACGCCCGCTGCGCCATTAACGCCCGCTGCGCCATTAACGCCCGCTGCGCCATTAACGCCCGCTGCCAATGGCAACAAGTTTTGTCACTTCAGATTCACGGTACCATATCACTCCGCAAGTAGTTCAGCCACTCTGAAAGTAAATATTCGCTACGGTAACCTGGCAGTTGTAACGGCTATTTTATCCAGTCTGTTAGAGAAGTGGGGCCTACGTCTACGGAGTTTTTGGCGACATCTGGTGGAAAAATGGAGGAGTTTCCAATTAATTTTAATATATACGGCGAGTATGGCACTTTTGAGCGCTGGTGGGAAGCGTAATTTACAGAGACAGACTGCACAGAGACTAAAACAAGCGCAGATCTGCAGCGCATCAGAGAATCACTGGCCCTGTCTACATCCACTGCCACCGAATTGGTGAGGAGGGTCTGGTTTAATATCCAATTGCACCTGGCTCGAAGAGTACGGGAAGGGAACAGGGCTTTAACACCATCATCGTTCCAGGTGAAATGTGATGAAAATGGATTGGAATACATTACGTTAGGACACAACGCTGAAACCAAAAATCACAAAGACCCACGAGATCCCTGTCAACAGCTGTACCGTGGATGTGTATATTCTGAACCAGGCAACCCGGACTGCCCCATAAAGTGCTTTAAAAAATATCTTTCGCTATGCCCACCAGACGCAAAATCGCTGTATCTTCATCCAATAAAACAGGACCAGGCCCATTCATATTGTCAAACTGCACGTTCAACGGGAACGTCCAGTTTAACGTCCACCAATTGGGCTAGCAGATCAGAGGCAGCAGCGGCTAGACAGCAGCGCTCCAAAATATCCAGTGCCAGTGGAGTGTTGCTTAGGAACGAACAACAATAACGTTCCAACTGGACTACTTTTTCGACAGAAGCCAACGTGTATATGAATAAATTCTTAATTATTTTGGTAAACAATTGTCTGTTTTTTTTCTCAAAATAAGCAGTAATAAGCTGTAATAAGCCGTAGAATAAGCGGGATAATGTATTGCCCACGCGTGACTATCGAAAAATATTTCCCTTCAGGGGCGGAACAATACCCCTCCGCCTTCGGGGTGCTGTTCGCCCCTGTCGGGAAATATTTTTCTGATAGTCACGCGTGGGCAATACATTATCCCTTACTAAACCAATCAGGACATGGGCATGTGACGTCACATGACTTCGCGCAGGAGAAGGAACCACCCACCAAGTGGCCAAGTTTTCCCTTGTTCGGTGTTAACCTGTTAACTGGTTCAGTTGAAAAACTCTTTTTACTCTGCTAAATTATTTTTATCTACGGTCTGGACAAAGACTATCCCCCCTTCATGACGAATAATGCAGCATAATGCAATGTTTCTTAAAATCTAATGATCTAAAAACATGGGCCCATACTAGCCTAATATCTATCATAGACTGTATGTAAGAGAAAGTAGCCTACGCTATGTAAGGCTTCTACACCTAATGTTTTTGAACGGCACCGAACACAATATAAAACATTGTAACATTTTCATGTGGGAACTTGGCTGACCCAGAGATAAAATGTAAAACATGATAGCATCATCATCATATTTCATTACATTACATTACACTTAGCAGACGCTTTTATCCAAAGCGACTTACAAAAGGAGGACATAGTAGCTAACAGATGTGTAGAGAACATCGAAGGTACCTATGTAAAGAGATGGTTAGTAGAAATTATTTTTGTTAGGAAGGAAAACAGTCTCGGGAGACAAGGGTCTTCACGAGCTTTTTGAAGGTCGAGAGGGATATTGCTGCTCTTGTAGAGACTGGTAGGTTGTTCCACCACTGAGGGACAACAACCGAGAGAAGCTTGGAGTGACCTCGCTTTGTCTTAGGAGAGGGTACGGCCAGGCGGTTCGTATTAGAGGATCGCAGTGCTGGATGGGATGTAAGCATATACGGTGCGTTTCCATTACAGCGAATTTCGCCTCGCTCTCATTGACTTTGAATGGAGGCGAAATTTCGCCTGATAGGGCGAAGGCAGGGCGAATTCGCCAAGGGAGGCGAAACACAGTTGGCGAAACCTGTGGTGTGTTCCGATATCCATGCTTCCATGGGTACACTTAACCACAGTGCACTGTCTGCACTTACTAAGTACACAGATTTCAGCAGGTAAGTGTTGTTCCATATTCCATACTCCGTGATGCACTTAACGGAATTTCCGATGGTGACTGCCGCCGCGTGTCATTACCCGCCAACTTTGAACGAAGAACGAGACATATTTAAGTCATTGCAAAATGAATACACTACTGCAAGCTTCCTGGCAAATGCGCCAATGTCGTCAGCAACGTAATCTCGTTTCTTCTTCAGTTTGGTCTGTTTGGATTCCTCACTTCCGCAGCTATGTAGGTAAGATGGCGGCCGTTCAGTGCGGAAAGTGTACATTGTTCCTCACTCACCGTTTTGACCGTTATGAGGGCAGCATCCGGGTCCTTTCAGTACACTTATTTTCGCCACAATCGTAATCGGAACGTTCTACGTACCCAAACTATGTACAGTAAGTGCAGGAAGTATAGACATCGGAACACACGGCTGAACTTTATTTAAATGAGAATGATGTGATAACCAATTATATCGGCGTGTGATGTGTTTAGTGCATGACGCTGGCTGAAGAGGTGGGAGTTACAAAAAAACTCAGACCAACATGGCGGACGCTCGTGGAAGTTAAACATGAAAGTGTTTATATGATTTAAACTCTCTGGGTGACCAAAAGTGATGGTGCCATCACGGATTGTTGTTTAAGAGTTAGCAGAGTTAGCTTACGACTAGCTAACTACTAGCAAGCTGGCTAACATATACGGTCACAAGCTTGTACTAGTACACGTCTTGCATTTGTAGAACGATATTACAACACTTAAATATTATCTAAGCAAACCACCAACAGTAATAAGTCCATGTAGACCATGCAGTTTGCAATTCTGCAGCAGTTCTGTGCAAGACTGCCGTTATATGTAGGCTATCTTGCTGGACAGCTTCTATTGGCCAGCCAGGCTGCCATGGTAGACTGGCCGACGACGTGATCACTGACATCGGATAAGATCCATAGCTGTGCCGCTAGATAACCTGCTTGAAATATTGACGACCACGCCCCCAGGCGAAATTTCGCCAGGCGAAATTCGCTTGCCATTTCGCCCTGTGGAAACGTAGAGTTAGTTAAATAAAGTTCAGGTTTCGCCAACTGTATTTCGCCTCCCTCGGCGAATTCGCCCTCTCTTCGCCCTATCAGGCGAAATTTCGCCTCCATTCAAAGTCGATGAGAGCAAGGCGAAATTCGCTGTAATGGAAACGCACCGCAACTACCATAGTACCCGCGTTCTCTCGACCAACCAATGGGCAAGAGGGTGACGAGACAGCCTACTTCATTTGCATACCGAGACATAAATGTAGGTATAAATGTAGGCATAAATGTAAATGTAGGACAAAGAAATGTAAAAAGGAGTGACAATAAATAAATATGCCGGAAAGAAATGCAGGGTATATAAAACAGTATGTAGAAAATATTACAGGTAAAAATATCTGTAAATAAATAGAAAGAGAAAATGGAAAATAAATACATTATGGATTTAATGTAAATGTAAATAAATGCAGCAGTAAATGAAAATGACTTCTTTCCCATTTTTTTTGTCATTTTATTTATTTATGCTACATATTTTTACATATGTATTTATTATTAATTATGTCATTTTTGGCCCTCCATAAATTTAAACATGAATATATTTTAAAGTAATTTTGTTTAAACATCTGAAAGGGTCATATATTATTTTATTTTATCCCCCACAAAAATCATACTTTTGGAAAATGATTCGACGGCCAACTTGCAATACCTTCGCGGCCCACCAGAGGGTCGCAGCCCACAAATAGGTTACATTTATAAATATTCAAACACAAAATACAAATACACAAAATCCATTTACACCACTGATCGTCGCTTCCATGTTGTCATAGTTGCATTTATTGGATAGCTGGATATAATACCAAACTAGCAGCTACCGACAAGCTGCACAACACCTTTGGTCAACACTGCAATCTTTACTGGATGTCCAGTGAAGGGTATTTGTATTCAAATTCGGTGACATTTATTTGTGAACCGTGGTGTGCGGTAGGAATGTCTCACAATTACGTAATAGACACATAAGCAAAAAATGGATCCACAAATGCACACTCCACATACACATACAAAGTCAACTACATTTGTTTTCAAATTTCAAAAAATATATTTACAAATGCCTGTGTATTTATATACATTCTATCATTTATTTGTATGTCACGTTTTTGTATTTGTATTTTGTGTTTGAATATTTATAAATGTATTTATATCTATATATATATCTATTTTATTTATACAAACCTTTATGAGACTAAATTATCTCCATAAAAACCAGTGACAAAAAAGGAGACAAAAATACACGAAAGCAAATAGACTATGAGAAGCCAAAACAATATAACAGAAACAATTAGCCAAAGTCTCACAATCAAAAAGTTTAGATTTGTGAAGCACAATTTCACTCACACAACTGAGGTTAATTGAGCGCGTAGACAGGTTTGTTCAACAAAGAGGTCTCCCTACAACTGAGAAACCTCCCCATTTTAAGGGATACCTGGGCGCACCCACTGATCTGTACTAATAACCTGGATGGCTCACGGCCCGCTAGGAGGTGAAGCCACCGGAAGTAGTCAGGCGGCCATGTTGGTACTCCCTACCTGGCCATGTTGTCATTGAACTTAGAGTGACAGCTCAATGTTTTGACGGCTTTTTTCACCGTTCACGAGCGCAATGCCTTACTGTGCGGCGTAGCTAGTTTAGTGTATTGGTGGTGGTTTGTGGTGGCTCCAAACTTACGATCTCATCTTTTCTATTATTATGAAAATGGATTTTCTTGTGGGCCTGCAGAAGTAAATAGAAATTGCTGTTCCCCAATCCAATGTCTCCATCCTTACTTGGCCAGGATGAGAAAGCAGGAGGGAAGGTAGGATATTCTTTACAGCTAGCTGAAAAAATATAAAGACGCCAAGGTGTAAGGCAAATCTTATTAAAAAAAAAAGCTGACTTCCTGCAAATAATAAAGAGCCAATCAGTGAATATGTCAATAATAGTTCACATTTGTTGTATTTTCTTTTTGTCATGTTTTAATGAAAACACCCCAAAAACTAATATAGGCCTATCATTATCACCCAATGATTGAAGAATAATTATATAATTGGCTGAGGTGGCTATTCTCTAGATCTTTTTAAGCCTTCATGATAAATGATAATAATAAATGGGAAAAAGCTTGGCCTTGGGTAGCAGGGTAGGTCAGTTGGTTAAGCAAAACAAAAAGATCAAACAAATCTTTTTAAAAAGAATCAGCTTGCCTCATGACAGTTCTTTCCATTAATTTATATGAAACATAGCATAGACACGGGTCTGCTTTTTGTATTAGGCCAAGCATCTTTCTATGCACTGCTGACTGCACGCTCGATATACTAAAAATTCTAAAAAACACTTTTGTTGACTTACTTAGTTAAACTATCATAATAATCATAGAACAAGAAGTTAGAACGGTATAAAACTTGATGTAAATAGCGCCACTCTGTTTTCAACGGTTGTCCAGGTTTCACAAGATATTCAAGTATCTCCCAATCCGAAAAGATCGAAAATCTAACCATTATTATGGAAGTTATTGAACTTTTAAAACTAAAAACTCCACTGTTAGTCCAATGCACGCTTCAATGTTTAGGGAGTACCAACATGACCGCCGGTGGCCTCAGTGCTCTCTGAGCTTCTGATAGGCCGTGAGCCATCCAGGTTATTAGTACAGATCAGTGGGCGCACCACGCAGGTAAACTATTCCATTACAGACGGAAACTACAAGGGTGTTTGCTATGAAAATTACATTCTATTAAATATAAACATTTTAAACGGTACCACCGGCATACAGAAGTAATCAGGTCTCATACAAAATAACAACAGACCCATACATACACCAACAATAATGATTTGATGTCTCAAATAGCCTACTTAATTATAACCGCGAGGGTGCAACCATGCACACTCGTGAACGTGCTGCGGGAACACAAGAACTCTGACTTTTTGGACAGAGACGAAAGGGGCTGGGAGAGATGTGGTTGGGTGATGGAGCGGAAATGGACGGGAGTGACGTTAGTTTGTTTGGAAGTGAGCTAGAGATGGAAGGAGAAGACGAGGGAAATTCAAACCAGAAATGGGAAAAGCAGGGCCGTTGCTAGCTATTTGGGTGCCTTAAGCACAAATGCTTTGTGGTGCCCCCCCCCCCCTCCCCCCTAGAAGAAAACTATACTTCAGAATTTATCAGTGCCATTCACTTTCTTTTTGAAACAAACACACCAAACATTGAAGTTAAAATGATAAATTATTTTAAAATGTTAATAAATAAATAAATACCACCAACATTATTAAACAAAGACTTGTGCAATGACTGCAAATTGAACATTGAACTAAAATCAGAGCTGACTTTAATACAAGGATACAAGGATACAAAAAAGACCTCTCTGCACAATTTCCACACGATCAGCATCTAGAATGTGAGCTGACCATAGAGCAGGATCATATGGAGGGGGCACACATGTCTCCACAGTGTCCCTTGCTGATGGCCTTTCAGTGACAGGACTCGTCACTGTCGCGGAGGTTGTGTGTGGTGTTGCATCTGTACCTGAACTGTACGTTGATGGTTGTTGCTGGTCAAGGCTGGGAACTGTGGCAGAGTCTACACTGGTTGATGGTTGATGTCCAGGGCTTGAACGGCTGGTGGATGGTTGATCTAAATTGGTTGAACTGCTGGTGGATGGTTCATCCTCCTCCTCCTAACCTTGAGGTCCTCCTTGCACATATTTAAGCATTGACCCTGCATTCAGAATTAAAAGACAAAATATTCAGGGATTCTACTGAAATACAGTTTTTAACCACAGTACAAAAAATTGCATATATAAATTAGGTTTATGTAGGCCTACGTGTAAATCACTGGTACATTTAAAATTTCAAAACTCTATTTTAAATTTATAGAGATGGCATATGGGGAAAATCTACGTAACTGTAAGATTGCTTCTTTTCATATTACAGTTATACCAACAGATGTCGCCCTTGGCCTATAAACCTGAAAATCTACGAGAACATAGCCTGTATATATACAGTCAATAGACGAGAACCATTTACTTAAATAAAAATGCGACTTTATAGATATCCTGAAATGCAGTATCATGCGAAATAAAGACAAAATCTACCTTCATTTTTGACCATAACCAGTCACACCTTAAAAAAGTGTTACCAAACAGTTACATTCAAAGTTTCTATAAGGCAGAATCTTTGTTTACAATGAACTTGACTAACAAATATAGTTTGTGAATGACTATAATAGGCCTAATAACAAAAACTAATAGAGCATTCGTCACGAGATGAAGACGAAGACTAAATTTAAAACAGGGTGACAAAATGAACACTAGAAAATTAAGCTTAATCAGAAATAGCATAGCTAGCTAGCAACCTCAGCAATGGAAGCGCTAGTCTTACCCGAACGTTAACTGAAAACAGTCACGTGACCATGATGATTTGCTTTCAATATTCCATAATTTATGTTCATATCCACAACGTAAACTAGCTATAGCTACAACTTTAATCATTTGTTAACAGTCTGAGCTGTTAACTGTGTTAACTCATTCACTTGTTATAAACATGGCTAGCCTAGGAGCAAACGTTACAAAGTTTGTTGACGGTAAGTTTATTGCCTGGGAAGGGCTACAAAATAAACTTTTATTATTATTACTTATTTTAAACACTGTCCTACCTGAGCTTCATCTCGCTTTCTCTTCTTTTTTCTGCTCCCAACTCTTGATGCCTTTTCGAGGCCATGTCTAAACAGGTTTCTGCCAAAATTAATACTGAGCCATAATCGAACAGACCACTGGGAGGTGGAGGGGGGGAGGGGGCACCAGGAGGAGAATGGAGACAGGGCCGCAAAGGACATTCACCTTTTCTGGAGCAAATTGGCCTTTGTTGCTTTTATATTACTTATAAATGTGAACATGTTTTACATATATTTCATATATATATCGTACGTAGCTTATTGTGATGATTTTTTCACAAGCCTGTTTTTTTGGTAGTGCCCCCCCAAGCACTTGGTGCCCTACGCACTGTGCGTACTGTGCGTGTGCGGAGCTACGGCACTGGGGAAAAGCAAAGGAAGGCAAAGAAGAAGCGTAACAAACGAGGTAGAGTATCTGATGGTCATTCAGAATCTGACAAGGATAGAGAAAGAGTAAAGCGAGTGGCAAAGCAAAATGATTTAAAGGTAAGGTTACAGTTTGATTCCCCTAGCACTATCAACCCCCTTAAACTGACGAAAGCCCTTCATGTAGCTGTAGGGACAGTTCAGGTTACACCGCTAAGGGATGGTAGTTTAATTGTTGCTTGTTATACTGCTGCACAGCGTGATAAGCTATTGAAAGTGACTGAACTGGAAGGTCGGAAAATTAAATGTACTGAATGGGAGGGTAAAAAACTTGAACTTGGAGTCATAACCGGAGTCTCTACTGACTTGTCTTGTGAGGATATTGTAAGCAATGTATCAGGAGTCAATGTGATCAAATGTAGAAGACTGATGTACACCCGAGATCAAATAAAGAAAGAAAGCTTATCAATTTTGTTGTTTTTTGATGAGAAAGTATTGCCTACAAGGATTAGGGTAGGCTATATGAGCTTTCGGGTTCGTCCATACATTCCACCGCCACTACGGTGTTTTAAATGCCAGGAATTTGGGCATGTGGCAGCTATTTGTAGGGGGAAAAAGCGATGTGGCAAATGCGGAGGAGACCATGACTATGGCCAATGTCAGGGGGCCAGTGTTAAATGTTGCAATTGCGGTGGCTCCCATAGCGCTGCATACAAAGGGTGTCAAGTACACAAAAGAGCGGCTGAGGTGCAAAGAATCAAGGTAGAGGAGAAACTAACATATGCGGAGGCTATTAAGAAAGTTGATGGGAAGCGGAACATTGAAACAGGCCCACGACAACAGGGACAGAGCCAAACTTTTTTGTTCAGCATAGTAAGGAAATTCCTAGATCTCGCAGCATGGTATGGTGCGGGGATTTTAATGCGTATAGCACCCTTTGGGGGAGTGCAGAGACCAATAGCAATGGTGATGTCATCGAGGAGTTGCTAGAGGAAAGAAACCTAATCTGCCTCAATGATGGGAGGGGAACGCGAATTGATGTTTCAAGTGGGCGGGAGACATCTATTGACCTCACCTTGGTATCTGCACAGTTGGCTAGGTGTTCTAAATGGAAGGTTATGCAGGATGATTGTATCGGTAGTGATCATTACCCAATTTTGTGTGAAATTGGAGAAGGGCCAGTCCAGATTGAGGAAGTTGTCTTCCCTAGGTGGGTTTTTAAAAAGGCTAAATGGGATGATTTTAGTACAAATTGTAGCGCGAGGCTGATGAGTTTTGATTTAGGGCTGTATGAGAATGTTGATGTTGTTAACAGAATAATTTTATTGGGAAAACAGCAGGCAGTGGTCAGCGGAAAATGGTGCCTCTGTGGACAGATGAGTGTAAGGAAGCAATGAAGGTAAGGAACAAAGCTTTTAGAAAGGTTCAACTTTGTCTTTTTCTGATCTAGTTGAATATAAAAGAGCACAAGCTATGGTCACTAGACACTAGAGTTATAAGGAAGGCAAAGCGAGAGCGATGGAGAGCATTTTGTGGCACTATTGGAAGGGAGAGTTCAATCAATGATGTGTGGGGGATGATAAGAAGAATGGGAGGGATTAGGAGGGACTATGCCTTACCAGCTATTCAGTATAATAGTGAAATTATGAGAACCAATAAGGAAAAAGCAGAAGCCCTAGCAAAAGTATTTGTCTCCATTCATAGTGCTAATAATTTATCCTCTGAGGCCAGACAGGCTACAGCAGAGCTGATAAGGCAGCATCCTAATGTATTGGATAAAAAGATTGTTGCAGATGAGGCTTTTGATGTATCATTCTCTCTGTTTTAGTTGAAGCTGGCTCTAAATGGAGTAAGATCTACCTCTCCGGGTAAAGACGAAATTTGTTATGCCATGGTGGATAAATTGTGTTCTCAAGCACAGTCAGTACTTTTGAAACTTTTTAATTTGATATGGGAAATGGGAAATATTCCATTAGCCTGGAAACATGCTGTTGTGGTACCGATTTTAAAGCCTGGTAAGGAAAAGAGTGAGGCGACAGTTTACAAAGAACACAAAGTACTTGTGCATGTAGGAAGAGCACCTTAGGGAGAAACTATAGCTATTACACCTACCCCTACACTATCTATAATCAAGTAAATAGTTCAGGCTGTTAGTCCCTACTCCCAGGTGTAACACGCACAACTGGCCGCTGACTACAGCTATTCACGCAACCTCATGTGAGCTGTACAGGACAGAGCAGCTGAGGGGGTGGCCAACTGGAGCCGTACAGACAGATGCTCAACAAGGGTTAACCTGAACCAGCCGGCTACCGTTACAGTAACTGGGGCTGCTGGGGCCGTTTACATGATCCACTCAGCAGCACCTACCTATCGCTTTCCCCCATGGCTTTCACCATGCCAACAACATGCATCTCATCCAGGACCACTGGCAAGCCTTTGCAGTTTCCTCCTTAACTTTTCCTCCTTAACATTTCCTTAACAATTAAAATAACTAGATAAATACATAAAAATACAAGACACTTGCACATGTGGGGAGAGCACCCATTGTACCACACTTCAGGCTTTCCTAACTACAGCCATTACAATTATCCATACACTATGTGGGACACATCCTCAGCAGTGTACCTCAGGATCAACGGGTGTTTCGGGCCTTTATTCACTGTACACCCTCCCCTGAGGTGGCCCCACTAAAGGTGATCAATCCTTTAGTGTGTGTCCACAGTTCAGCTACCTGCTACCCAAATTTCCAAAATGTACTTCCTCAATTCACTTACAACCAAAGTTTACTTCCAAAATTTACTACCTGCTGTTCATTACCACCTGTTTGCACGACTTCCAAAGTTTTACTTACAAAATTAACTACCACCACAATTTACTTCCAAAATGACCTGCTTACTTACTAATTACGAGTTATTATCGAATATTTGCACTTTACCACCATTTTACCACAAATACTATCACTTTGCAGTCACTAACGCATATGCCATTACACAAACAACCCTGCCAATGCTAGTTCTAAAGACGATTCTACCCACTAACTTAACATTAAGTGTATACACCTCTTGAATCTAATGGTGACTAATGCTCAGTTATAGTAATACAGTAATAATCACATATTGATCCTTTTATGGGTGACTGTTATATAATAATAATAAACTGGCTGTTGCCACTTACCAGTAGGAGAGAACCTCAGAGAACTGACCCGTATCTCTGGCTTAAAGTGGCGAGAGGTCCCGATTCTAACCGCTGACTTAACATTAAATGTATACACCTCTTGAATCTAATGGTGTTTAATGCTCAGCTATCCCGTGTTCCATACACCGCAAAACCCCGGGAAACTTGGCCACTCTGTATCCCAATACACCGCACGATCCCAGAGAGCCTGATTCTAAGCTGCCCATGTGTGTAATGGCTGCCATTTATAACCTCTTCTTCTGTGTTTCTATTGACCCACTAAACGCACTGCTGCCACCTGCTGGTCTGGGGTGCCCATCCTTCTCTGCACAAACAGCCCTAGGTTGCACTAATCTCCACCACCTTACTAATGTCCTGTGCTGAACCAGTACCCACGCTAACCACTCCCAGCCTCCACTGCCACATTAATAAAATAAAATAATAATAATCCCAGCCTCCACTGCCACATTAATAAAATAAAATAATAATAATAATAATACTAATAATAATAATAACGACGCAATCACGCAATGCCCCGTTGCATGCGTGCTCTTGCGTGATGCAACAACGCAGTATCACTATAATAATAATAATAATGACGCAATCACGCAATGCCCCGTTGCATGCGGGCTCTTGCGTGATGCAACAACGCAGTATCACTATACACTATAATGACGTAATGACGCTTCACCGCCCCATTCGAACATGGCAACCCTACTGCTTACCCCAGGCAGAGACCGCCCTTCTCATCCAGATCCAATTACTAGTCCTAGCTGCTTCCTCTGACATCTCCCTAACAGTTTTACGTAGATTCTTACCACCAACCCCAAGCTCCCCTAGCAATGAAATGACTGACCTCCCTACAAACCCTCTACAACCCACTTCTACTGGAAATACTCTTGCCCTCCATCCTTTCTGCTCTGCTTCCAATCTCAACTCTTCATACTTAAGCTTTTTCCTTTCATATGCTTCCTCTAGGGAGCTTTCCCATGGGACAGTGAGTTCAATAAAATACACTACCTGTTGGCTGGTCGACCAATAGACCAATAGACCAATGTCTGGCCTCAAGTTAGTGGTAACTATTTCTTGAGGGACCACCAACTTTCCACCCACATCTACCAGCATCTGCCAATCCCTTGCTTCCTGTGTAGTACTCCTTGACTTTACGGCTCTCTTACTTTTCTCACCCTCCCGCACAAACTGGATACCTTTTTTATGACTACCTTCTGCATTTACCTGCTGCCTCCTACTCTCAATTCCTGCTGCCAAGCATTTTAATACTTGGTTGTGACGCCACGTATAGCGACCCTGTGCCAAGCTAACTTTACAGCCAGATAGTATATGTCTCAATGTGGCTACACCTGAACAGAGTGTGCATGACGGATCCCCATCTGTCCAGATTCTCAGGTTATCTGGCGATGGGAGCACGTTGTACGTCGCTCCCAATAAAAACTTTAGCCTGTTAGACTCCATACTCCACAAATTGCTCCAAGTAACCTGTTTTCTCTCTACTCCCTCCCAATTCAACCACTGGCCCTGCTTTGCTAGTGACACAGCTTTTACCTGTCTACTAGCTTTTTCTTGCCTGCGTATCTGCTCTACAACCAATCTCCTTTTCTCCTTCTGATCTGCCTTTCTTCACATTGGCTTCCCTGATGTACGCCCCAAGCCTCCCCGCCCAATCTGGACATTTCCCATTATCTCTCCATGTCTAAGGGCTGCCTCTGCCTCCTGCACTGCCACCTCGGGTTAGGAGCCAGACCGCTGACTATCCTGTCCTTGCTCCCTGTTAACAACAGCTCTGTCCTAACCTTAGCACACTTAAATTCCTCTACCAGACTATTTATTGGCAGCTGCAGTATGCCCTTCCCATACAGAGCTACACTGCTTAGGCACTGTGGAACCCCTAACCACTTTTTAACGTATGAATTAACCACCCTTTCTAGCTTCTCTACTTTTGATAATGGTACTTCATACACTGACATGGGCCACATTACTCTAGGGAACAGTCCAAATTGCATGCACCACAATTTCAGCTTTCCTGGTAGCCCTGACCTGTCAATTTTTTCCAATCCCTCCACCACGTCTTTTCTAAGCTGCTCTACCTGCTCTCGATCACTCAGGTCTGCATTATACCACCTCCCCAGGCTTTTCACTGGTCTCACCCTGATGGATGGGATTTCCTCACCTTCCACCATGAACTTCTGCTCTACCACTTTTCCCTTGGTGACTGAGATACTCCTTGACTTACTAGGCTTTATCCTCATCCTCGCCCACCTGAGATTTGTATTTATCCTTTCTAACAACCTTTTTGTACATGGCACCGTTGTTGTTAACAGAGTCATGTCATCCATGAAAGCTCTAATTGGCGGGAGACGCAGTCCCTCCCGACGCCTTTCCCCTCCCACCACCCACTTAGAAGCTCTTATTACCATTTCCATTGCCATTGTAAAAGCAAGTGGTGAGATCGTACACCCCGCCATAATGCCTACTTCTAGCTTCTGCCAGTCTGATACAAACTCCCCTGTACCTATACACAATCTAATATCTTTAAAGTATTCCTTCATTATATTCACAATCTCAACTGGCACTCTAAAGTATTCACAAGCACTCCAAATCAGACTATGCGGCACCGAGCCAAAGGCATTAGCTAGGTCCAAAAAAACTACATGAAGCTCCCTACCCTCTTGCTTTGCTGTCTGAATTTGGTGCCAAATTACACTAGTGTGCTCAATGCATCCAGCAAAACCTGGGATTCCTGCCTTCTGCACTGTTGTGTCAATTAACCCATTCTTTTCCAAATACTGCACAAGTCTCTTAGCCACTATACTGAAGAAGATTTTCCCCTCCACATTAAGCAAAGAGATCATTCTAAACTGGTCTATTCTAACAGACTCTTTTTCTTTTGGAATCAACACACCCCCTGCCCTGCACCATGCTGTTGGAATGCTCTGCTTATGCCACACAACCTTAAACAACTTCCACAGAAACCTAAGAACCCCTGGGGCATTCTTATATACCCGATATGGCACCCCATTAGGCCCTGGAGCTGATGAAGCCTTAGCTTTTCTCACCACAGCCTCTACCTCTTTCCACCTAGGTGGCACAACATCCATCTGACTTTCTATCTCCCCCAAAGGTGGCATGTCAGGCGGAAAACCTAATCCTCCCTCCCTCCCTGGATCTGAATGAGTTTTCCTCAAGTACTCCTCTACTTCCTCTTTTGAGGTTCTCAATATCCCTCCCTTTTCCTGGTTAAACAACCCTTTCACAAACTTAAAGGGGTCCTTATAAAACAGTGTTCTTACCCGCTCCTTCTCTTTTCTCTTCCTTCTAAGATTCTCAGCTCTCCTAAGAGTTGCTAACCTACATCGTAACTCTTCCTGCAGGGCATCTATACCTTCTTTCTCCTCAATTGTGGCCCTTTTCCACTGTTTTCTTAGCTGCCTCCTTCTTAACACCAATTCACGAATGTCTTTCTGGCGTCTCGACTGACAATGTTGTGCTGGCTCCCTTTTCCTTCTATCACTACTTCCAAACCTATCTAAGCCATAACTATAGATCACTTCCCCCATCCTTTCCAACTTTGCCATGGCTGTCCCTTTTAATCCTTCTAACACCATTGCCAAGTCTCTGTCTATGGACTCCCAAGTCATCTTATCTTTCTCCTGTGGCCAACTAACCCTAGCTTTCTGCTCCCAGGCTTTCTCCCTTTTTGCCTGGCTAGGCTCTCCTTCTCCCTCAGTCCCTCTGACCTCCTCCCTCTCTTCCAAGACTGGGTTTCTGATATCCTGCGAACTGTTGTTTTCTACCTGCCGCTGGACTTCAGCCGACTTACTCCGCAGACTTCTTAGAAAGTACTGCTCAATGCGGTTCCCCTGTCCCACTTTTCCTCCACACCCCTTCTTCCCCTGATGGATTTTAAGGCCTCTCACTGTTGTAATCTTCTGCCAGCCACAGGAACAAACCTGTACTTTCTTTTCTAATTGTTCTCTCATTACTCTTTCACTACTACAAGCTACAGGCCTATTGCATTGACCTCTAACCTTTGTAAATTAATGGAGCGAATGGTCACAGATAGGTTGACATACATTGTTGAAAAGAGAGGTTTAATCAGCTCCTGTCAGAGCGGTTTTCGTAGAGGTAGGATGACTATGGACCCTGTGCTGTGTCTGGAAGATGTTATAAGGAAAGCTCAAGCAAACAAAGACCAAGTTACTGCAGTTTTCTTTGATGTAGAAAAGGCATATGATATGCTATGGCGTGAGGGACTTCTTATTAAATTACAGGCAATGGGAATAGGTGGCAGACTGTATAATTGGGTAATGGATTTTCTGTTACATAGAACCCTTGAAGTGCGTGTTGGACAGTCTCATTTTAATACATACCCTGTTGATAATGGAGTTCCTCAGGGCAGTGTTTGCAGCCCTTTGTTGTTTAGTATCATGATTAATGATATTTTTTCAGATGTTGCCATAAATATTGATAGATCTTTGTATGCAGATGATGGAGCACTGTGGTTTAGGGGCCGAAATTCAGTTTATATAAGCCAGAAACTTCAAGCAGCAGTCAGTCTTGTGGAGGACTGGGGCATTAAGTGGGGCTTTCGTTTTTCAGTTGAGAAGACACAGGTTATTTGTTTTACAAAGAGGAGAAATGTTCTTCCTGCGCACATTACCCTGTACAGGCAGCCGCTCCAACAAGTTCAGATAGTAAGGTTTTTGGGGGTTTGGATAGATTGCAAACTTACATTTAGAGATCACATTGAGAGGGTTGTCATGAAATGTAAAAAGGCAGTAAATATACTTAGATGTCTAGTGGGGAGTGATTGGGGTGCAACTATGTCGTCACTAAAGTATGTATATATTGCACTCATTAGATCTGTATTAGATTATGCGTGTATTGCATACAGATCAGCGGCAAGAACGCATTTATTGAAGCTTGATGTAATTCAAGCACAGGCCTTACGGGTCTGCAGTGGGGCATTTAAAACTTCTTCAGTCCCAGCTCTTCAGGTAGAAGCAGGGGAATTGCCTTTGTCTTTGAGACCACAGCAGTTGGCGATGGTGTACTGGACGAACTTGCAAGGTCCTAAAGAGGCTCATCCTACTAAGTACATTTTAGATCAGTGCTGGGAACATGGTAAGGCAAATGTTAATAGTTTTGGGTGGGTTGGGAATGGTCAGGCTGAGGAACTTGGCCTAACCGAGTTGGCCCATAGTTGCGTGGTACCCCTGCCGGCAATTCCGCCCTGGCTTTTTACTATGCCTGAGGTGGACCTTGACCTTGCTAACATGCGCAAAGACACTGAGGATGATAGCAATGTGAATTATATGACTAATATGCATATACATAACAAATATTCTGAAGGGGTTAAGATTTTTACTGATGGCTGTAAAGATCCTGTAACAGGGAAGACTGCAGCCGCAGTTTTTATCCCAAAATATAAAATAAAATTATCAAAAAGACTGTCTGATCACCTCGCAGTGTATTCTGTAGAATTATTTGCAATTTGCCTTGCGTTGGCATGGATTGAAGAAACTAAAACTAAATGTAATGTGATATGTTCTGATTCTATGTCCGCATTGACCAGTATCCTACACGGCAAGTCAGTGTGTAGACCCGACCTACTGTATGATGTCTTTCAAAGTCTTTTTAGACTGTGTCAACAAAATATTTTTGTTAATTTTTTATGGGTTCCATCTCATTCAGGCATTGTAGGGAATGAGGTTGCCGATCGGCTTGCCAAAACTGCTTTAAAATCTGAAGTTCAGTTAAACATTTCACTCAGTAAAGCAGAAGTTAAAACCATCATTATTGCTAAAATGCTAGGTGTATGGCAGGGGCAGTGGGACAGGGAGAGTAAGGGCAGGTTCCTGCGCACTGTACAAAAGCAGGTTCCCACTAGAAGACAGGGCACTTGGAGTAGGAAAGAAGAGCAAGTATTAACAAGGCTTAGGATAGGGCACACCAGTCTGAATCACAACCTCTACATTATTGGCAAGCATGCCACAGGGCAATGTGTTAATTGTAGTGAAATGGAAACCGTACAACATGTGTTATTAGAATGCCAAGCATACAGTGTAGAGAGGTACTCTGCTACAGGAGGTTAGAGGACTAGGGGAGACTAGTCTCACTCTTGACAGACTACTTGCTGTTTCAGTATCGTCAACTTGGAGATTTATTTTTAGGTTCTTGAAGAATACAGGCCTTTTTGACAGGCCTTTTTGACAGGAATGAACTTCTTTCATTTTTGGTTTATTTTCATTTTATTTTATTATTATTATGTCACTCCTACATTGAAGCTCCACACCCAGTTGTAGTTTCGCTTTGATACTGTTGGTGGCGGTAATGCACCATAGTGGATGCCAACTGCCAATAAACCCGAAAGACGGTGAACCGCCGATACAGCTGCTGGACTGTGAATGGTCAGGAGTTGCCGGTAGGAAGTGACGGAGTAGGAAGTGTAGGATGCATGAATCTGAGCGCGGGTATGGTGAGGACGGGGGACCCAAGCGGAAAAAAACAAAACATAATTCACACTATGGAATACATACGGAGGATATGGATACATCAGTGAGGAAGGAGTCGTATAAGGTATTTATCAGTTTGATCAATGAAGCGGAGTCTTTTGCGGGTTGGAGTCGGATCCATTTGACGAAGGAGGTGCATAAAGAGTTGGGTAAAGTAGTGCGAGCGAGCAAAACAAGATCTGGGGCACTTCTGGTAGAGTGTGTAAATGAAGAGCAACAAACGAAAGCAGTTAAGATAACGAAGTTAGGCGGCCAGAATGTGAAGTGTGTGATTGGGAGGGATAAGGAACTGGTTAGAGGAGTAATAACGGGAATTCCAGTTGACGAGTCACTGGAGGGATTGATTGCAAACATAGGAAATGTCAAAGTCAAAGAAGCAAAGCGCTTGAAGATGAAGAGGGACGGTGTCCTGATGGACAGCCTGTCGGTGCTATTAACATTTGACGAATTGATGCTACCGCAAAAAGTCTTCATTGGTTTTATGAGTTATGATGTCAGGGTGTATGTTCCTCCCCCACTTAGATGTTTTAAATGTCAGAGGTATGGGCATGTTGCGGCCATATGTAAAAGTAAAACGAGATGCAGCAAGTGCGGAGGTGAGCACAATTATGGAGAATGTGCAGAGGGGGCGACTCAAAAATGCTGCAATTGTGGAGGCAACCATAGTGCAGCATATGGCGGATGTGAGGTGTTCAAACGAATGAGAGAAGTCCAGAGAATTAAAGTGGAGCATGGCATGTCCTATGCTGAAGCAGTTAAGCGAGTCCCCAGACCTGTGCCCAATACTCAACGTGATGGTACTGATAGGAAAGCAGAGTGTATGACATGCAAAAAAATTCAAAATGATTCCCTTATAGTCAAGAAACTGGATATTGTTCTCTTTATGACTGATGTAATCAGTCGAACTGCTCAGCATAAGAGCATGACTGATAAGATTAAAGTTATAGTGATGTCTGCCAAAAAGTTTTTGAATTTTGAAGGGGTGGACTGGGAAGCGGTTGTTGAAGCGCTGAAGGAGCCATGCGCTAGTGATGACCCGGGCTCACCTCAATCATTCTCATGGTTAGACGACTTAGTCTCTTTGTGATGGTACTGCATATCCTTCAATGGAATGCACGGAGTTTGATTGCTAATGGGCAAGAGTTTAAAAGGTATGTGGAGGACCTTGAAGAGAAACCTAATGTTATATGTATTCAAGAATCATGGCTGATCCCCAAGATGGATTTTGTAATAAAGGGATTTTCCTCAGTAAGAAGGGACAGGGCCTCTGGGAGGGGTGGAGGGGTTATCACCTTCATAGAGAGGGGTCTTCAGTTTAGTGACGTAAGGAAGGGGAAAGATCTTGAATATGTTAGTGTTGAAGTCTGGTCTGAAGAAGGGAAAGTATCAGTGGTGAACTTTTATAATCCCTGTAGGCAACTGGATTTAGAGTTACTTAAAGGAATTGAGAAAGAATTAACGGGGAAAGTTATTTGGTGTGGGGATTTTAATGCACATAGCACTTTATGGGGAGACAAAACTGATACAAATGGCAATATTCTGGAAGAGTTTATGGAAGAAGGGCTAGTCTGCCTAAATGATGGTTCCACCACCAGGGTGGACATCTCTAGAGGGGTAGAATCAGGGCCGTTGCTAGCCATTTGGGTGCCCTAAGCACAAATGCTTTGTGGTGCCCCCCCATTATGAACAATACTTCAGAATTTATCAGTGCCATTCACTTTATTTTTGAAACAAACACACCAAACATTAAAGTTAATAGAGCAAATAAAGCAGGATCAGAGGGGGAACACATGTCTCCAGTGTCCCCTGCTGATGGCCTCTCAGTGACAGGGCTCGCCGTGGTTGTGTGTAGAGTTGCACCTGTACCTGAACTGGACGTTGATGGTTGTAGCTGGTCAGGGCTGGGAAATGTTGCAGAGTCTACACTGGTTGATGGTTAATGTCCAGGGCTTGAACTGCTGGTGGATGGTTGATATAAATTGGTTGAACTGCTGGTGGATGGTTCATCCTCCTCCTCCTGACCTTGAGGTCCTCCTTGCACATATTTAAGCATTGGCCCTGCATTCAGAATTAAAAGACAACATATTCAGGGATTCTACTGAAATACAGTTTTTAACCACAGTTCCAAAAATGCATATATAAATTAGGTTTATGTAGGCCTACGTGTAAATCACTTCAATTCAAAATTCAAAACTCTATTTTAAATTTATAGAGGTGTCATATGGGACAACATAAAAATCTGTACATAATGTTATATGAATACGAAGGGGGGAAATCTACATAACTGTAAGATTGATTCTTTTCATATTACAATTTCACCAACAGATGTTGCCCTTGGCCTATAAACCTGAAAACCGATGAGAACATAGCCTGTATATATACAGTCAATAGACGAGAACCATTTACTTGAATGAAAATACATCTTTATAGATATCCTGAAATGCAGTATCATGCGAAATAAAGATAAAATCTATCTTCATTTTTGACCATAACCGGTCACACCTTGAAAATTTTACCAAACAGTTACATTCAACGTTTCAGAATCTTTGTTTACACTGAACTTGACTAACAAAAGTGGTTTGTGAATGACTATAATATAGGCGTAATAACAAAAACTAATAGAGCATTCGTCACGAGACGAAGACAAAGACGAAATTTAA
Source organism: Coilia nasus (assembly GCA_027475355.1). Lineage (NCBI taxonomy): Eukaryota > Metazoa > Chordata > Actinopteri > Clupeiformes > Engraulidae > Coilia > Coilia nasus. The sequence goes on along the minus strand of CM050210.1, from coordinate 26,345,875 downwards.
AACAGGGTGACAAAATTAACACTAGAAAATTAAGCTTAATCAGAAATAGCATAGCTAGCTAGCAATCTCAGGAAGGGAAGCGCTAGTCTTACCCGAACGTTAACTCAAAACAGTCAAGTGACCATGATGAATTGCTTTCAGTAATTCATAATTCATGTTCATATCCACAACGTAAACTAGCTAGATAGCATCAGTCATTTACAACTTTAATCATTTGTTAACACAGTCTGAACTGTTAACTGTGTTAACTGATTCACTTGTAATTAACACAGTCTGAACATGGCTAGTAGACTAGGAGCTAACGTTACAGTTTGTTGACTGTAAGTTTATTGCCTGGCAAGGGCTACATTTTTTTTATTATTAATTTAAAACACTGTCTTACCTGAGCTTCATTTCGCTGTCTCTTCTTTTTTTTTCTTTTTTCTGCTCCCGACACTTGATGGCTTTTCGAGGCCATGTCTAAACAGGTGTCTGCCAAACTTAAATTGAGACTGAGCCATAATCGAACAGACCACTGGGAGGGGTGGGGGGCACCAGGAAGAGAATGGAGAGAGGGCAGCAAAGGAGATTCGCCTTTTCTGGAGCAAATTGGCCTATGTTGCTTTTGTATTACTTATAAATATGAACATGCTTTACACATATTTTATATATCGTACGTAGCTTATTGTGATGATTTTTTCACAAGCCTGATTTTTTGGTGGTGCCCCCCAAGCACTTGGTGCCCTACGCACTGTGCGTAATGTGCGTGTGCGGAGCTACGGCACTGGGTAGAATCGGCAATAGATTTAACTATGGTGTCCAGGAACTTGGCTGACAAATGTGAGTGGGTGGTTTTGAATGAAAGCACAATTGGAAGTTACCACTACCCCATCAGGGTGGAGGTTGGGGTGGAAGTACAAAAAGGAGGCGTTACAGGAGGGGGCAGATGGTTGCTTGAAAAAGCTGAGTGGGAGAAATATAAGGGATTGAGTGATGATCTTCTTTCACAGGTTAATGAAAATGGGAGCGTGGAAGACTTGTGGGGGGAAATTAGTTCAAGTATAGTGGCGGCAGCAGGGGGAGCCATCCCAAAATCAGAATCCAGGCCCCGAGGCAGGATAGTACCATGGTGGACAAAAGAATGTCAGGAGGCAGTTAAGGAAAGGAACAGGGCGTTTAGGGTGCTGAAAAGGGCTCATAATTATCAGTGCCTGATTATTTACAAAAAGGCCCAAGCCTTAGTGAGAAGGGTGGTGAGAAAGGCAAAAATTGAGTGCTGGAGACAGTTCTGCAGCTCAGTGGGGCGTACAACCCCAATAGAGAAAGTATGGGGAACGATTAAAAGAATGAAAGGTCTGCAAAAGATTTTTGATTATCCCTTGATCAAGGATGGAGAGGAAGTGGCGGTCACAAGTCAGCATAAAGCAGAGGTCATTGCTAGAACTCTAGCCAAAGTACATAGCTCTGAGAACCTTAGGGAGGAAGAGAAGAAAGAAAGGGAGGACACAATTCTAGGTCAAACTTTGGTGAATTTAGGGGATGAGCATGGAGGAGGGAGTATGGATACCCTGTTTACGATGGCAGAACTCAACAAGGTGTTAAAAAAGGCAAAGAAATCAGCTCCAGGGAAAGATACAATATGCTATGAAATGTTGGATAAGCTGAGTGAAAAGGGAAAAGGAAAACTCTTGTTACTGTTCAACAAGATATGGGTGGAGGGTGTAATTCCTAGGGAATGGAAAGAGTCGCTAGTGGTACCAATTAGGAAACCCGGCAAAGACCCCCATATCCCGAGTAGCTACCGACCAATAGCCCTGACATCACAGGTTGGGAAAACCATGGAAAAAATGGTTAATGAGCGAATGACTTATTGGATAGAGTCTGAAGGCATTCTCCAAAGTTATCAGTGTGGCTTTAGGAGAGGAAGAAGTACCATGGACCCGATTATCTCTTTAGAGGACACCATAAGGAGAGCACAAGTGAATAAAGAGGCAGTGGTAGCTGTGTTTTTTGACATAGAAAAAGCGTATGACATGCTGTGGACAAGGGGCCTGGTAATAAAGTTGCAGCAATTGGGGCTGGGGGGCAGGATGCTCCAATGGGTGGAAGCATTCCTGACTGAAAGGCGACTCAGAGTCAAAATAAATGGGGAAGTAAGTGCTAGTTACATAGCGGAAAATGGCACGCCCCAGGGGAGCATAGTCAGCCCTCTACTGTTCGACGTCATGATTGACCAAATATTTAAACATGTGCAGGGGATGGATGGAGTAGCATTGTTTGCTGACGATGGAGCCATGTGGAAGAAGGGGAGGAATGTGCAGTTCATTGTAAGGAAAATGCAGGAGGCTGTCAATGAAGTACATAAGTGGACAGTGCAGTGGGGATTTAGAATCTCAGTGGAAAAAACAAAGGTGATGTTTTTCTCTAAGGGAAGTATAAACCCTGAACTGAAAATCCACCTGTCAGGGAATGAGTTGGAAAGAGTGGATGAGTTTAAATATCTTGGGGTATGGTTTGACAAGAGGTTGACTTGGGCCTTCCATATTCAAAAAATGGTAGACAAGTGTAAAAAAATCCTGAATGTCATGAGATGCCTGTGTGGGGTTGACTGGGGAGCTTCAAGGGGAGCGCTGAGGGCAATTTACACTGGACTGATGAGGTCAGTATTTGACTATGGATGTATAGCCTATGGGTCGGCCTCCAAGTCAGCCCTGTGTAAGCTGGATGTACTGCATAACCAAGCCTTAAGAATATGCTGTGGAGCGGTGAAATCCTCACCTGTGAATGCACTACAGGTTGAAGTGGGGGAGATGCCTTTGCAGCTGCGAAGAGAGCAGCTTTCATTAGTGTACTGGGCCAATCTCAGGGGACATGATGAGAGCCATATAGTGCAGCCAGTCCTGACTCATTGTCAGGAACGACTTCATGAGGGAGGGAGGAGCTTTGGGTGGACGGTGAATGACATGGTTGAGAACATGGGGTTAAGCTGCTTTGATATTGCCCCTACAGTGTATTACCCGATGGTCCCCCCTTGGACCTTTGAAGAATTAAAAGTAGATCTTGGTCTGCTTGAGGAAAGGCAAGAGGGCGTAGTGGACAAATGGAGAGTGAAGGGATACATCTCAGAATGCTACAGCCAGAGCATGCTGGTGTATACTGATGCCTCAAAGGGTACAGATAAAAGGGTGGGAGTGGCACACGTGGTCCCCGAACTTGAGTTGGCCATATATAAGAGACTATCTGATGATAGCGGTATATACAGCCGAATTGGTAGCTATATGGTTTGCCCTAAGCTGGTTGGAAAGCAACGATAGGATGAGACACAGGCAAGTCGTTATAGCATCTGATTCTAGCTCAGCCCTAGAAAGTATCCAGCTGTCTCATTCCACATCTAGGAATGACATTCTCTCTGAAATTCTCCAGCAGGCAAGCACGCTGATCAAGGCGGGTTTTAAGGTCTCCTTTTTATGGGTCCCTGCTCACATAGGGGTAATGGGAAATGAGATGGCAGACAAATATGCCAAAATAGCAGCAGGGAAAGATAACATAGACACGGACATAAAGCACAGTAAAGCTGAGGTCAAGAGCATCATTAAAGCTAAGATCAGCGGGAAATGGCAGCAGCTGTGGGAGAGAGGGCCCACTGGGAGACATCTTTTCAGCATCCAGCCTCAAGTTAGCAAAGTAGTTGGTGTTGTGGGCACAAGACAACAGGAAGTGGTATTGGCCAGACTGAGGATTGGGCACTCTAAGCTGAATAGCACTCTTGCAAAAATAAATAGGCATGTTGATGGTATCTGTGAGTACTGCATGGAGAGCTCAGAAACTGTAGAGCATGTCCTAATCCACTGTAGGACATTCCAGCAGGAGAGACAGAGGTTTACTGAAGGAGTAGAGGCCAATAAAATACCATTCAGTATAAATAATATTTTACACAGAGATAATGGGAAAATTTTACCCTTTTTGTTTTCTTTTTTGAAAGAGACAGGGCTGGTAAGACGGATTTAATTTTCTTTTGTGTTTATTAAAGAGGCAACTGCTGTACCACACTCCAGTCTAGCGGTGGCGGTAATACACTGAAGTCATTGTCATCCGCCAGTAAAAAGGAAGAAGAAGAAGAAGAAGAATAAACCCGAAAGAAGAAGAAGAAGACAGAGACGAAATGCTGAGACACTGGTAAGACATGCTGTGCTAAAATGCTAAGTTAAACATTTGTTAATGTACTTAGACATTCTAGATGTAGCCTATTTCACCAATTTCACTGTTGTATCCAAACAGCATGTTCAAATAAACAAAGCATGTTAATGAATCGCTGTGTCCGTGTGCGTTTGTGTGCATGTGTAGAATGTTTGTGCTTGTGAAAAGTTTGTTGTGGTTTTAACAATATGTATGCACCCATATGTTTAGCTGCAGACAAAGCAACACACAGCATAACAGTTGGATATTTTCACCCGTTGATTTGAGGCAACTCACATGAACAGCAGAAAACCAGGGCAAGGACAGTTTGAGTGAGGGAATGGCGTTGCATGCGTTCAATGGCGGCCGCATAGGACGCCGTGATGACCTGCTCACATTGGCGGCGCCAGGGGGGGCGAGGGGGCTAAGGGGGCTGAAAGGCTCTGCCCCCTCTTAGCCCCCCCAGACTGACCTAGTGATATTTATTAAAATTATAATATGAACATGTACACATAAAACGAACACATTTCTCTGATTTATTTACACTGTATGTAATAATCCTGACGAGGAATTATATTGTTTATAACGTTCCTAAATGATGGTGAACCCGGAACTTTGCTGCACCTGCGCTGTGTGATTTGATTTGCTGATTTAAACTCAGACGGCATGTTGTAGCCGCTAGTTCTCTCCAGTTGGTGAAAGTGGCAAGTTGTGAAAAGTGAAGTTCGTTCACTGCAGCAGCATTCCTTTATTTTGAGCTGGTTTATGCACCTAATAAATATATTGTCGACAAAACAGCATGGATTTTTTATTTCTTATTTATATGTATTCTTACTAACAGTCCGAAACCAAGGTTGTCAGGATCAAGAGTATGGTTAAGATACAGGCCACAACAAACAGTAGGAGTAACTTTGAAGTGGGGAATGAGCGCAAGTATGTTTGAAATGTTATATTTGATATAAAGAAGATCGATTAATGCACAAAACACAATACTGTACTTGTATTAATGCTTTCAGCAAATATCTGGCGTCGAGTCGCTACGGTAGCCTACTTGTATGAATAAGGGATTTAATGAGGGAGAGCGCGGTGTTTGAAAAAAGATTAAATCCTGGACCGGACTGGCGTGGGTTGGGAGTAATTGGCCTCTATTGTGTTATTTGTTCGTGTAGTAGGTGTCTTGTGTCAGGTTTCATCAGCCCCCCCCCATAAACAATTCTCCCCCACCATAGCCCCCCCAATAATAATTCTCTGGCGCCGCCACTGCCTGCTCACCATGCGCGGCATCACAGGTATCAAAGGTGGAATGCTTCATTGGTTAAAGAATTCCTGTCAGATAGGTCAATAATAGTAAGGATAAATGAAAGTTAATGCTACCCTGTAGAAAATGGTACTACATTCCAGTATCATTAGCCCTCTGTTGTTCTCCATCATGATTAATGGCATGTTCAAGACAAAATTTAACTGGAGTGGCATTGTTTACTGATGATGGGGCAATATGGTAAAGAGGGAGAAACATAAGCTGCATCCGAATACCCTTACTAGCCGCCTGCATAGGAGGCAAAAATGAGGAAGCCACGATCTAGAACGTCCGAATACCTTAAGGCCAGAGCCATAGAAATGCATTTGCACTTCTGCGCGCGGCGAGTATATCCCTAGCTTAAAGCTTAGTAGGCTTTCAGTAGTAGGCGAAGCCGGGCTAAAAGTACCCGGATGGCTTGCTATTTCCGGTAATATTTTGCAGTGTGCAAACGAACTACACTATGCTATCCCAGAAGTCACCGTGAGGTTGAAAACCGTTAGCCTGGTAAACCCGCCCCTCGTACTTCATTTCATTTCGTGCAGAGGGTCTGGACCGGAGTCTCTTGAGGAGCATTTGGCAAGTCGCAGAAAGTACGGTCCAATCAGCGAACAGAAGATGTGTTCATTAGCTGTGACGTTGACCTTGTGTGCTATATTTGAATTGTAGTGCTTAGGTAGGCTAATTGCATACGTGACGACCAGGCGTTAGCGATTGGGTAAAGGCAGAGGCATTTTTTTAAAACTTCAGCAGAGTCCACTAGAGGTGTGAACCTTCACTCATCTTACGATTCAATTCGATTACGATTATTAAGCTAGCCATTCGATTCGATTCGATATCTCGATGCATCACGATGCATCGCGATTCTTCACATCAATTTTCTATATTACTGCACATGGCTTTGATTTCATCAACAAGCACAAGCAGTCAGATATTACCTTCCTATTTTATTTAATAAAACTCAACAGCCACCAATATTCATGGCAAATTAAAAACATTATGAAATAAAAAGTAACAGCACAGTTTAGTAATACACAAGAAAATACATTATAATCGATTATCATCTGCTATTGAAACGATTATTAATCGTTCATGTCTGCATCACGATGCATCGATTATATGATTAATTTCAACACCCCTAGAGTCCACACCTCCAGCAAATCGTCTCTGTTCCAGACCCTCTGCACGAAATGAAATGAAGTACGAGGGGCGGGTTTACCAGGCTAGAAAGCTGTAGGAGAAGAACCCAAAACTTCCCGCTCATTAAAAGTAACCAAGATGGCGTAGACACCGGTCGCTTGTCTGACAGTGTACAAATGTGCACTTCAGTAAATAAAAGCCATGTAAATAGTTGTTCACGTCACCAATGCACATAAACGTTCCCTGCGTCACCGATGCACCAGGCTGTTTATACTTCATTCGACACACACGGCAATCCTAGAGGTGTCAAATGCCACAGTAGTTCGGAAACCTTGTGTGTCAGAGGAGTGAACCATAACTGAATTGCAGGTTTACATCATGATTTGGGAATTAAACTGGATGAAACCTTTTATCCCAAATTAAAATTCCCAAATTATGATGTAACTGCAGTTCAGTCATGTTTCACTTCAAAGTGACACGCAAGGTTCCCGAACAACTGTGGCATTTGACACCTCTAGAATTGCAGTGTGTGTCGAATATACATATATACTGTCTGGCGCATCGGTGATGTCACTTTTGCGTGCGCAAGACTTTGAACGGTGAGTATATCCAAGGCTTAAAGTTAGCTGAAACCAGACTAGCCATTGCCTATTGTTTTGAATGGGGCTGCCTCGCGCAAGTTACAAAAAGTCACGGCAAATATGCGCTTGAGAATGCCACGCCAGATGTGCACTGACGTCATTTTGACGTCACTTTTGCACGCGCACGACTGCGCGCGGCGAGTACATCCAAGCCTTTAGTAGGCACTGCGTTCTACGGTAGTATTTTCTACGTAGCAAACTAGCCAGTAGAAGGTACAATTCGGACGTACTGTACTACGACACCGCCATCTTGCCCGTCCTCTGACCCGGATGTTTACATTAACGTCATGATTTTGCCAGCTTGTAGCAAATGGTTAGCTGCATTTTATCAGCATAGAATGCAGTGCCTACTAAGGTTTCGGATGCAGGGATAGATTTTAAATATAAAAAAGTGCAACAGACATTAAATGTAGTGCAAGACTGGGCCCTCCAGTAGGGATTTAGAATATCTGAGGATTTAGAATATCTGAGGATAAAACTAAATCCATTATTTACTGAAAAGAGTGCAAAAGTGGAATTTAAACCGATAAAGAGCGATCAGCTGGCACTGCTATATTGAGGAAACTTGAGGGGTCATAATGACAGTCACATGGCACATCTGGTACATAGCCAAGAAAGACAGAAGGAGATCAGAAGCTTTGGGTGGACAATAAGGCACAAAGTAAATGAAATGGAAGTGCAGTTAACATATCCCCCACTGTTGTGTTTCCAGTAGTCCATTCATGGTTGCTCTTTGAACTCGATATTGATTTAGGACTGCTGGAGGTGAGGCAAGATGAGGAAATAGATAGAGGTATGTGTTATATGAGTGAAAAGTATAAATTATAATTTATACTGATGCAAGGGTTGATGATCAAGAACTGATTGGAGTTGCCTACCGCAATGCCTAAAAGAATAAGTAACGACTTAGCAGGATATACAGCATACAGTATATACAGTATATCCTCGCTTCATCCCCCCCCCCCCAACACACCCACACATAGGACACAGCCTTCACGGCTCAAGCCCCCACCCACCACACACAGCGCTTGCGCCGCCCTCACTGCCCCCCCCCACACACAGGCCACAGCATATAGACTTGCTGCCGCCTCATGCCACCTCCCTCCACCCCCCACACAAAAAGCACACAAGACACAGCCCTCACGGCTCATATCTTTGCTCCCTGCTGCCCTCAGCCCCCTCCACACACGTTTGTCCAACCCCACCTCAGGCACGCAGTGCCACCCCCCTCACAGCCTGTCATCTGCCACCACAGCCAGTCCTCCCTCCCAACCATAACTGCACTTAATGCACTTTATCCCACCCCCCCTCACCTTTTTCTACCTCTGCCATTCTTATGGTAGTCACCCCCCCCAGCTGCATTTTACACGCTTTACTCCCCACTCCCCATGCACAGTCTAGACTCACAATCAACAGTTTCACTGCATGTCCTACTACCCAGTATGTCTATGCATGTGACAAATAAATATCCTTGTATCCTTGTGTCCTTGTACAGCAGAACTGGTAGCAATATGGTTGGGATTACATAGGGTGGAGGACCATAAACCAAATAAGGCAGTGATAACATCTGATTCAAGTTCAGCACTTATCAGCATCAAAAATGTACAGTCTGAATCAATACAAGATATTATATAGGAATAATGCAAATAGGAAATAATCTGAACACATCTGGAATCAAAACATCACAACACATTTATATGTGTACCAGCTCATATAGGAGTCAGAGGGAATGAGTTGGCTGTTTGCTAAGCAGGCCACACAGAAGGCAGACATAGATATTGAAATTAAACATAGTTAAGGTTGAAATCAAAAGCGTGGTCAAAACTAAGGTTTCCAATAAATGGCAAAGCCTCTGGAATACTAGGAACACAGGGTGACAATATCACACTATTTAAAATCAAGTTGGAATGGGTAGGGTTACAAGCTGAGGCAAACAAGGAGAAGATGTGTTTTTAAGAATTCAGTTTGAATCAGTTTGAATCACACCACTCAATAGCACACTTTATAAAGTAAAGAAACATGCTGATGGTAATTGTGAATGCAGTGACAGCCAGGAGACCATAGAACATGTCTTTATACGGTGTCCAAAATACCACCTAGACAGACAGACTAATTGCTCAATTACATCATCATCATCATCATCATCAACAACAACAACAACAACAACAACAACCACAACAACAACAATAATTATTATTATTTTGGGATGGTAAATTCTTGTTCCACACTCCAGTCCAGATGGTGGCGGTAATGCTCCATATAACTTTGCTTCAAATCGCCATAAAATTAGAAGAAGAAGAAGACCATGGTTGTCAAATATTAATAGTCAATCCGCTCATATTCTTAAAGCAATGGATCCAGAAACGGGAAAGACCTCCAGGTAAGTTGTGCATTTATTTTACTTACAGAATGTTACTTTCGGGTGGCGAGGTGTCTCCAAATAATCGGCAAGTTGAGTAATGAGGCTGTCATATGACTTGAAAACAAAATTCATTGATTAAGGGTCGAAGGCTAGGGCTATTGTTTTCTTGTTGAAAATGATCTTCACGGGACTGTCAGCTGAAACACTTCCTCAAGCTGCTTACACTGGGTGGTCAACGTCGATTTCTCACTTTTCCAAAAGAATCTTTACTACGATTACGAAAAAAATGCCTATTGTATACCTCGGCGCCCATGTTGTTATCTTGGCAGTTGTTTTCTTGCTGCTAACTTGAGTTTCCACATCAGAGGATGTATCTTATGAACACAGAATGTATGGTGTGCACTTATTTATTTACTTCATTACAGCTGGCCAAGCGATAAACGAAATTCCCAAAATACACTAATGTTAAAAATAATAAAGTGGTGGTTGCATCTGAGTTGTTGTTCAGTAAGCTGAAGAAGGTTGGGATTGTAAGTAGGTCATTTTAGCCCTCTCCTGGTTGCGCACAGGAAGACCCATTTCAGTGTTGATTTTTTTTCTGTCATCTTTTTTCAGGTATCAGCTACTAGATTTGCCCTGGGAGGATATCTTAGTCACAAATGTGTTCTGCTACCTTCCATTGCGACACTTACTTATCCTGCAGAGGGTCAGCAAGCAGTTCCGTTCGCTCATCCAGGTGTACCTTGCCAACTGCCGTACCTTTGACCTCAGCCAGGTAAAAGCAGCACAGCGTGCAGTCAGAAGGGCCTGTCTGTTTTGATTGTTGATAAGAGATTCCTGTGTATTTTGAACTTAAACTAAGTTGAAAATTGGACAAAAGTGCAGCATTTAGGGTGCTGGAAAGAATTGTAACAATGTGAAATGGGAGTACTGTGGTAGGGTTACACAACTAATTATAGCAAGACGGCTGAAATCCAGATCTTTATTCTGTATGTACTACTGATGGTTGAATAATTGTTAAGAGTAATGATATAATAATCATGATAATCGAACAGTGGAGACTTTAAAATGTCCAAGATCCAAGATCTGCACAAGATTTGCGTAACTACTCCACCCTGGCTGATTAAAACTGAAATCTTGCTGTTCTGAAAGTAGCAAAAGTTTTCTGCCTGCAGGTTGGTGCACATGTTCCTAAGGAGGCCTTCTGCTCCATCTTGAGCGACAACAAAGTCCTCCAGAACCTGTCTGTCCAGAACTGCTCTGACTGGATCACGGACAGGGAGCTTCTCCCCGTCATCGGCCAGAACCCCCACCTGCAGCGGGTGGACATGCGCAGCTGCTGTGGCCTGAGTCGGCACTCCCTGGTGGCTGTGTCTCTGAGCTGCCTGCGCCTGCAGCACCTGGGCCTGGCCCACTGCGAGTGGGTGGACAGCCTGTCGCTGCGGAGCCTGGCCGACCACTGTGGCGACCTGCGCTCCGTGGACCTGACTGCCTGCCGGCAGCTGAAGGACGAGGCCATAGGCTACCTGGCACGCCACTGCCGGGCACTGCGCTCGCTCTCGGTGGCCGTGAATGCCAACGTGACGGACGAGGCCGTGGAGGAGGTGGCCAAGAGCTGCCGCGAGCTGGAAGAGCTGGACCTGACGGGCTGCTTGCGTGTGCGCAACGAGGCCATCAGGTGAGCAGGCCACAGGAAGGTACCATTAAAGCAAAGCAAAACTAAAGCACTTTTCATCTTTAGTCACCCTACAGGTTGGAAGCGGAATTGTCTTTTTTATGTCTCATTCGAACTACAGATCGGAGCAACGTACTTCTGCAAACTTGCATAGTGTGGTTATAGCCCATGGGGGCATGCAAAGCGAATACAGAAGAGATTAAGTAAAAAAAATGGTTTGCCAAATCTACCCTTAGCTACCTCCCTAAAACGTTTGTCAAAAAGCAACTTAAGCCCATCAAGTCCTTTCAGGCTAATGGGTGTTTTAACAGTAAATATGTGGATGGCTAAAAGATACAGTACTGTGCAAAAGTTTTAAGCAAACGCCTTCAAACCAGCATCAATTCACACAAAGGGGGTACACACAAAGGCAGGGACTTTGTAGGATTATAGTCAAGTGTGTGATCAACCAATTATACCAAATTGGTTGTACATGTGAAGAAGCTTACATCCACAGAAGATCTGTGGTTAGTTCTTCAAGATATTTGGATTAAGCTACCAGCCGAGTTCCTTTAAAAACTGTATGCAAGTATACCAAGAATTGATGCTCTTTTGAAGGCAAAGGGTGGTCACACCAAATATTGATTTGATTTAGGTTTCTCTGTTGTTCATTCACTACATTTTGTTGATTGATGAACATAAATGATTAACACTTTTATTTTTGAAAGCATTCCTAGTTGACAGCATTTTTTTCACACCTGCCTAAAACCTTTGCACAGTACTGTACATTTTACTACATTTCAGCTCAGTCCAGGAATCAGTTGTCAAAGAGGGTGTGTCGGGAGTCTTTTCATGCATGAGACACGGTAACACCTTTTTTTCCCCCAAATGCATCATTTTGTAGGACTGTGGCTGAGTACTGCCCCAAGCTGCGCTCTCTGAAGGTCAACCACTGCCACAACGTGACCGAGTCCAGTCTGGGACTGCTGCGGAAGAGGGACGTGGAGATCGATGTGGAGCCACCACTGCAGCGGGCCCTGGTTCTGCTGCAAGACGTGGTGGGCTTCGCTCCCTTCATCAACCTCCAGATTTAGGGACTCGTCTTTGCCTGTTGGATGTTTTCGTGTGGACTCTGACAGGTGGGTGAGATCATTTGCATATACAGGGTGGACCAGAAAATAACCCGAACTAACTAATTTTTAGATGACTACGTCTCCTCAATCATTGAGGCTACCACATTTAACAATCATGCAAATTAAAGCCTGTTTGTCCGTTTAGTAAGCAGTTTTGCGTTTTTCATTTGTTGTACCTGAGTTTTGCCAACAAATATTATTCCACATCTTTCAGGTTTCACCCACACCACTGTTAACTATGAAGATTCCCCTGTCTTGCCCTGTGTCATGGGAGCAATGCAATAACATCGGGGCTGGTGCAACAAAGGAAATCCATTGCGGGAATGAGAAGCAATGAACTAACTATTTATTGCTCGATGCAAATCCCTGCAGGGCACACAACGTTCTGTGTGAACACCTATTGCACTTCAAGTAACACTAGGTTTGAGCTGGCCTTTTTTTCAGTTATGCCGACACACTACAAGTAAGCATGGTGCAATTGACATGGTATTATAGTATGTAGTACATGTTTTAGGAGCAGTTTCATCTACTCTGTCTTTTTCAGCACAGGGTAATGCATTTTTCATAATAGGTTAGGCTGAATGAAGTGTTACTGCATTTGCACTTGCAAAAGACTGATGAGGCAAACCTTTGCACTTTTCATAATCTCTGTCACATCTGTATTTATAAATATTTAGCTGTGGATACAAATGTTTGTGTTACCTCAGTTTTCTACATTGAAATGTAAAAAAATTTTTTGTTAAGCTGCAGTGAAACTTCTTAAAATGCCAAATTGCTTTCAAAAAACTTCATGTTACACTTTAACAATCACTTGGTACTAGAAGATTAATGTCAACACCACAGATGGAGGGTTCACTGCAGTCCTATTTTGCTTTGTGTCTTAAGTCTTCCTTTACATTTAATTTTTTTTCTGCTGAGCACAGTTTACTTAGATTTTCTTGTGACCTGTGAAGATAAATTTGGGTTAACTCTTTGTTTGTTTATGTCTTTGTCGAGGACATGGTGCAAAAGATAATGGCTTTCAGAAATACTGTAAAGTATTCACACTGTCTCACCAATCATGTATGCAGTTCAATACGTGTAGAAACAGAATTTATTGCAACATTACCAAATCTTATAGTCAAGTAATTAAGGTAAATAGATGGGTTTTCATGGAATGACATGGAAGTAGTTTCAATTTTTATACCTGAAAAGGTGACATTCCTCTGTCAGTTGTTTTACCCGCCTTTACCTCATTTCATTTTTAATGCAATCCCCTTTCCCCCACTGTTAAGACAATGTATATTATCTGCATTGTAAAATAATCTTATGGCTTTATGAGGGCAAATGATTGAATATGTCTGTCTGAAATTCACCAAATGTAAACAGTAGTTTATCATATATATATAGTGGAATAATTTTATGCCTACATTTTACAGAGTGTATGACTCATCAAATTAAAAAACTCAGTATGCCTAAAGTACACCCCAGATTCTTCGGGAGTGCTGGAGGCTGTTTTGTTGCAACTTGAAATTATGATTTTAAGCTTTGCTTGCTGTTTGGAATATATTGTAAAGGGAAACCTCCAACAAAGTTTTTGTTCTTTTTGTCTTTCTGTTTTTTCTTTTTTTAATGAGTAAAATGTTTAAAATGCTCTTGTATGCATCATGGCCACATTCTAATTTGTATAAGGGAATGTAAACACAATCTTACAATCCTGCATAGTTGTGATGCACATGTGTTAAATAAGCATGTGTTTATAACATTCATTTTGTTTGGATTTCTGATTAATCAGACTAGGCACTAATGCTCCATAGAGCTGGAGGGACCTAAACTCAACTTGAATTGAGGATGCGTCCCATTATGTTTTCTAGGTCATCCTTCTTCAGTCCTCCGACCTTGTGCCCTGTTCAAGTCTTTACATAATCAAGGATGTTTCATGTCTTTAATTGCTTTGAGAAGTAGACAGGAATGAGGTCCAAGGAGAGGGGAACAAGGAGGGAAGAAAGCACTATTTTTTTTTTTTTTTTAGGTAAGTGTTCCATGCTGATGAGGATGACATGTCCTCTTGGAACTTTTAAAATAACAGGAAAGAATGGAAGTAAGGATGGATAAAATAAGAAATATAAAGCACATAATTCTGGCCTAAAAGTTATGTTATGTCATCAGTTTTTTTACTTGACATTTTTATTCAACAAACATTTAATAGTGAACACCTATCCTTCCGTTTACCTTTTAATGCGAGCACTGCGATAGGTAGGAGGGCGTAGAGTTAAACTACAGTGGAATTGGATTATGTATAATAACTACTGCAGGAAAGCAAAGAATAAGTAGCTTCCCAGATTGCGAAAAGAAGTCAAGATGTGATTTTGTTGTAATGGACTTGTTGTACCACAAGGTGGCGATACTATTCCAAGAATTGTAAGCAAATCTTATTTATCGCATATTATTTTAAGCCATTTACAAGCTATTAAAAATGATCGATGAAGTACAATAATATTTGATGTCAGCTGGAGCAAGAGCTTTGGTCTCAGTCACTTGCCACAGTGGACTGTGGGGACAGGACAGCCCTACTAGGTGTGGTGAATCATGGTAAAAAATCATGAAGTCTGCTTAAAATGCACTCTCTGGTGCATTGTCTTTCGTCTGTAGGCCTTCAGTACATGTGTTAAAATTTGGTTTTAGTTGCACAGATTGTCTGTTTTCGTGACACTTTTTAATACCACGACGAAAGTTTGTAATTCCTTGGTTTACCCTTGGGTTCAGCTTTCTGCACTTGCACATAGTAGATAGATAATAGTAGACAATTCTGACTGCAAAATTCCCGCGCACTCCAAATGCTTGATTGTTGGAGCCTGGAGGTGAACGACTTGCACAGACAAACGACCTGGTAATATAAAAACAAACGTTAATTTAGTATGTAAGGACACTGTTTAGATGTTAAACTGACTGTGTTGAGCAATTTTATGTAATCTCGTGCTGAATGTGCTAGCATTGCTAAGGTGAAAATTAACTTGAGTGTAGGCTAACTTGTGGTACTTCATACTATTCCTCTATATTTGTTTGTTGTTTACCAGTAAGTAGAGAAGTGTGTCAAGAAGTTCGCAAATATTATGTGTTTGACATGCTCCATTCAGTCTAAATTCTTAAATAGGTAAAGCTGAGGAACTGGTAGCGAAAAGCTAATTTGGCGAATATTCACTGTGTTGTGTTCTTGTTTTTAAAGAATAAAAAGGTATGAGGCGGGCTTGTGGTTGAACACTGTGCATGTAACTTTTAAAGAGCGCGTGAAAAACAGAGGACGAAAACTAGAATGTACACATCAAACTCTGATGCGGTCACTAGATTAAACTAATCACTGCATGATCCCCGATCACTGTCATACTACAGTGATTACCTGCTGCAGAAGGCATACTGCAGCAGGCCTTTAAGTTAACCTTCATCGACCGAGCCACCATGAGTTTACAGGCATGTCCCATACTAAAAAGTGAAACGTGCTTTTATAAACCTTCAGCGAATTTACTAAAAGGGAAAAAAGGAAAATATCACAGTGACATTAGTGTTCAGACCTTTTACAAGGGTTTTAGTTGAAGCATGGTGATTTTAGACTTCTTGGACAAGCAAAAATCTTTGCACACACGGGCCTTGAAGGATTTCTGTCAGTCTTTTCTACAGATCCACTCAGGCTCTGCCAAGATGGATTGTGACTGCTGATGGATGGCAGGTCTCCTGAGATGTTCAGTAGGGTTCCTGCCAGAACTCTTACGCCTTACTCAGGATATATTGTTTCTACAGCTTTGTGTAGTACAATTTTAAGAAATAGGCTATCGTGACCTGACTGCTGCTCATGCTGTACACACTATTCCTCCGAGACTAGTGGAAGTTTAAAGTGTTCACAGTGGTGCAGAATCACACTGGTGGTCTGTGTGATCCTTTGCTTCTAAACTTCCTCAAAGACATAGGCATATGACATCACGGGTCACTGTAGGAAGATGTGGGTAGTACTGTAAGTTTCCTCAGTTTTGCAGAGAAGATGGCTGTCTGCTTTATTCTGTAGAAATTGTATATTTGCCTGATTGCCCTCACCACACTGATTACTATACTGTAGGAACCCCTCTCCTTCTCTTTTTCCCTTGCAGTGCGGTTGCCTCCAGCCATAACTTACACTCCCGAGCGTCCTGGTGTAATGGTGCCTTCACTCTGTTCACTGTTTGCCACTTCCTGCAGGCAAAGTGAGGGGTAGAAAAAGAACAGGGTTTGGGAATTTGGCCTCTTCCTTTTGGTGCAGAGCCTACCAGAAAGGTATTCATCCACATGTCCGACAGCCAGTCGAAAGCATTTCATTTTTTCTCCACCACCCCTGTCCACCCAAAGTAACCTTCATGACATTAAAGGCATGGTAAATCCTAAACTCTAAAATGACTTGTGAATACACACAGTGTATGTCTAGCTTAAGCCACTCTTGTTGTCTTTTTCAAACATCATATCTCAATAAAGAGGCTCAGCAACAAATCCAAATTTTGGACAAATGATCCTCACCTACAGGATGATTGTGGAAATTAAAAAAAAAAAAATCCTGTGAACTGTCCACATGGTGAAATGACAAGATGAAAACAGCCTTTTTGAAAATCAAGCCTAACTTCAAGAAAATACACTGACCATATGAAAACAATATCAACAAAGGTTAATGCATAGGCATGACATTATAATCCGTATATGACTGGGAAAAATAAGCTGAGAAATTTGTGTGCCATACTTTTTGAACGAGAAGCCCTCAAAAGTGGTGGTGTCATTTCACATATTAAATCTATAGCCATTTTCACAGCTTTGGAGAGGAAGAATTACACAAGGTACATCTGATCTGATTTCACATAGTTACACTAATGTGTGTGGAATACTAAAAGAGCCAGCAATGTCGGAAGTTGAGCAAAAGGCTTGTTCACCAGAATTCCCAAAATGACCTGAAATTTCAAAGGGCTGTAGTTTTGGAGCTATTAGTGATACAGACTTAATATTTAAGATTTATACATAGGTTGGATGTACAAACAGCTGTGATTTTTTTCAGATTTTTTGTAGAGGGTGACTGTCGGCCATCGTTCGATTTGACACGGAATGACCCTTTATGGTTCCTTTTTTTAGTGTATCTTAACATGTAATATTATGTACTTTCACTGTACATGTCTAACACTAACCCTAATCCTAACCCTATGGTACGGTGTAAGTACATGTTCTATATTGTTCACATGACTGATAATTTAATACTGGTAATCATTATTTTGATGTAATTACATTTGTTTTCAGTCTCTCCGTGTACTGAAACTTATACTACAGTATTTTTCGGAATAACCTGAAAATATTATTTTATTTATTACTGTTGCTCATTATTGGTAATAGTATTTATCTGATATAGTTTCATGTACATCCATGTATGCCCATAACCTATACAAGAAAAATGCGTTGACATAAAATCTGGTAAGGCAGGTAGGTCCTTGAACAGCATGTAAATGGTTTTGTTTTTGTAAAACAGTGTGCCAGTAAGTAAAAATGGACAATCGGCCTCTGAGAAGATTAGCCTGGTTAGACAAACAGTTGAAATCAACAAGGGATGACTTTGATCTGTCCATCTAGGTT
Source organism: Coilia nasus (assembly GCA_027475355.1). Classification (NCBI taxonomy): domain Eukaryota; kingdom Metazoa; phylum Chordata; class Actinopteri; order Clupeiformes; family Engraulidae; genus Coilia; species Coilia nasus. Next base: position 26,327,883 of record CM050210.1, on the reverse strand, counting down.
CTGTTTGGCTGTTGCTAGTACATTAAAAGTACAAAGTCACGAAAAGAAAGTGGTAAACAAAAGGTGCAAAATATAGATAAAAAAAAACTTTGCTGCCTCTTTACTACACATTTTTATTCTTTGTGTATGTCTCTCTGAAGATCCCCATACAAACACCACATTTGCTGTTTAAATAAATCCATATACCACTCTAAACATGCTAAAGACAAAACATCAGCTGATGGTTTCATATACAAAAGAGCACACTTTCATTTATGTTTTTTGAAAATGTTGCAGATCCATAAGATTACATAGACAACCGAAGAGGAATGTGAGCAGTGGATGGATATCAGTTTGTGAGGGAAGAGCAACAACATGGAGCTCGACAAGTGAGTACAAGCACATCCACCAGGAAAGTTCATATTACTCATGTCTCAGTTACAGTCTTTGACATACAACACTAGAAGTACCAATTTATAAACAAAACATACAGTACTTGGATAACATCATAATAAATTATAATCAAATCATAACATATATTCATATAAGTAGATACAGTCAAATAAACAGTTAACAAAAAATAAATGAAATGTCTGTTAATTAATCAACTAAGTATAAACGTATAAGTATAAAGTTAAAAGATGTGTTTTTAGACGTCTTGTAAAAATGTGCATGCTTCTAGAGCAATGAGTATTTGTATCTAAACTATTGAGACACTAAAAAGAAGCTTAAAGCTGTAGCCCATGGTTCTGATGAAAGGGTGTTGGTATTTTACTTTGCAACATACCCCTCTTTTCTGGGCTGCCTAAACAGCTGCGTGTTGACTGTCCACGATAGTAACGTGCTCTTTAACTGTCTGCCTAATTTTCACATATTTACCTTTCAACCGTTTATATTACATTTCTGGGCATTTGCCATGTTACAAGTAGGATATTTAGTCCCATGGTATTACAGAAAGTTTGAAAGGATACAGTTTATAGAAACAGAACACCCTTGAAAGCAAAAGCTTTTGTTTACAGTTACATGGTACTTGGATGATGGGTAGTAGTGGAGGTTTTCCTCAAACAAAAAAAAAAACATTGCTTAGCTGCCTAAAGATAATTTTATGAATTAAAAGGGCAAATTATCCTATTATATTTTAAATATTTGAAGCGATTTTTGCCCAACAAGTAAGTTTAAGGGCTATCCTACAGTAATAACTTACAAAGAGTAACTTTAATACGGCTTTAACTGTATTAAAGCAATCTGTAAATTTCACGATGCAGCGTTAAAGTTCTACATTATTGCTGCATTGCACCACACAGCCATCCTAATTAAAGACGACACAATGCCAGTAGCTACTTCAGCTGTCTTGCATATTAGAGATTGATTCATTAAGGTAACGAAAGCTTTTAACACCAGCATGTTCTTAACAACTTAATTTCTCTCTGCAGTCCACACATGGATGTAACTCTTGCAAATATAGAGTACCACATCTTTGTCAGACTGTTGTGTACCACCTCTCAATAGGAAGAAAACAAACAAATGCTAACATTTTATGCAGTGTTTTTGCAACTGTCTTTGCATCATCCCTGCTTAAATAGAGTTGAAACTGAAATGATTTTAAATGAGAAAAAAAAGATATTGCAACATTACCTGTCACTTCAACCACTAGAAGTAAGACAACGTTGCACATACTTCAAAATGTACGAGAACAACAATCATAATGTATTTTAAATGTATTTGTGTTTGGAGGTAAGTCAATCACTGTATCAGTCATAATGTCTGTTATCTATCAAATATGATATCAAATATGATAAATTGTTAGTTTTTAGTAGCTCTTACACATTGAGGACCATTTTGGTGACTTAAGCGGATTCCTGAAAATCTCTTGTAAAGTACCAATGTGCAGTGCAGTGTGCACAAACATTCAGTTGACACTAGATGTCAGCATGGGGTTAAAGTTCTGGTCTAAATTCTGTCTTGGTTTAAGGATGCTCCTACTCACTTTGTACCAAGGTGATTAGTACAGGATGTTTTGGAAAGAATCATAAGGAGTATTCTCTAACTGCAGATTTACATCAAATTTCATCTTTGTGCATGTGTGAGTGGAATCTTCTATGTAGAAGGCACAGTTTCCGAGTAGCTTCTTAACAAAACCAGCTCATGAGGACTTCTTGCATGGTCAGCAGTTAGCAACTAAAAATGTAAAAGATATTTACCTGCTGCTTTAAAAATGCAATTTGTTTTTTTCTCTTTCCATTCGCTTCATCTGCTGTTTCTTCCTCACCTGCCGTGTCACCTTTGACTGACTTGGTGGTGATGGTGGTGGCAGAGATGGTTGGGGGGGGTGGTCTGTTGGCGAGGGTGGTGGGATGTGGGACAGACGGGGGGGGGGGGGGGGGGGGGGGGGGACTTTGCGATGGGGAGGCTTGTTGGACAGCTGAGTTTAGCTGCGAGCCGTCATCTTCTGCCAGCGCAAACACAAGTGGTCTATTTTCCACTTCATGGTGCCCTGTGTCCCCATCTGCTGTGGTGACGGTCAGGGAGAAGGGAAGGTGCTGGGCCTGCTGAAGCCGCACTGAGAAACTGTTTCCCGTAGGTTTGCTGTGCCGCCGCCGTGGCCACCGCCGATTCTCATTCTGTCCGATGTCCAAAAATATGTGTGCAGTACGCTGTGCTGCGCCGCTCGGGCTGATTTGTCTGAATCCGCACATTGTCAGCAGCGCAGTGCCAAGTCTCTTAGAGAGAGAGTGAGAAAGTTGTTTGCATTTCATGGTGATTCCTCTGACACAGACTGAAACATACCTTTATTTATTTATTTTGTGTGTTTGTTGGAAGTTGTCCAGGTAAATTAGAAGGGAAACAGCAATGGGAACAATTGTCCTAGCAAAAAACAGCAACTTGGTGACTAGTTTCTCATCGAGCGGGTGTTTTACCCCAGGCATATGTCTTACACTACTTGTGCTACACATTTAACACGCGGTAAATAGACTAGTGTTTTGTCAGTGGCCAAATTAGGGAGTTGTACCATGTTTTTTAAATGAAAAATTTCAGTTTGCTAAAGGAAGGAAAACCTGTAAAAAGTGGCAATTACACAGCTTTGATTGTGATTGAGGGTATTTTTTTTAGCAATATGTTAAAAATGTGTGACCGCACATGTTGAATAGCATCAGAATAAACAAGTTCACACTTCTCATCAATGAAGTCACAGATATTGGCTAGAAATCTAGTCTTCAGACTGGATTTACAATTTGCCATTGCTTGTTAGATCCTTCTAAACAGTTCTTGACAGTATGAATAATTTATCACTGCTTTAATTACATTCAACTTGATTTTTGACAGTAATATTATTGGTTGTCTCAGGAGCAAGTTTTTAATATCACATTTGTCAGTTCTGGAACAGTGCTTTTCAGATTTACTTTTGAGGTTCTAAATTATATAATTTATTATAATTTAATGATTTTGCTGCCATATTCATGAAGTACAAGTGACAATCCTTCATGACTGTATTAACCAGTATTTTTTTTATTTCTACTAAATAGCTACAAGAATTATAAATATTTTCTTGATTATAATGGTGCATATGGAAACTGGTGAGGATACTGTTATTTGAACTTGAGATAGTATATGGCTGCTGGTTGTAGGAAATTTGAAAAAGTGGAAACATTGTTGTGAGAATATACCAAAGCAAGTATAAAATATGGTAAATCAAAGTAACACCAAATCATGTTTAAATTAAATGTATCAAAATATGCAATCTAGCAGTTATGGACCACTTGTTCTGACAGCTTTTGTAATTATGTGTTATATTTATCCGGTGTCTGAAATTTCTGTGCGTATTTCTGAGTAGTGTGTCCGTTTAAATGGACTTGAGTTTAACCCCTCACTATTAGAAGCCGTTAGTCTGGTTATTTCTACTTCTGCCTCAGATTCACACTCTGCACAGCACACAGAAGAGGTTCTGTATGGGCCCGTTCTGATGTCAGGAGGAAATCCCAGTGTGGTGCTGGTTTACTGGGTCAGGGGTGCCCGGTGCCCCCGAGACCCCAGGGGCAGTATCAAGCCATCAGGCTGGATTTATCCTGTCTCTGGTGGAATGGCCCGGGCCTTTATTCAGGCCCAGACAAGGAGGAAAGAGCGCATCAAAACAGTGTCGGCTTACCCATGACCTGAAAGACACACTGTCAGAGAGATAGAGATAGTGGGCCGAGACAGAAGAAAGAGTGGGGCCTCGGACTGAGGGGATGAGAGGAAATGGTGTATTTCTCTGAAGAGCGATCTGATTTATATGTTCCTTCTATATTTGCTCAGAAGTGCTGGAGCATTGTAACAGTAGAGGTGTGTGTGTGTGCGTGTGTGTGTGGTGTCCTTGTCACCTGTAGATGTTTTATGTCCCTTTGGGTAAAGCTCCTGTTGCATGTGTGCCAGTGATGGCCAGATATGGCCAATAGGTCCATAAACAAGCATGCACCCTGAAATGACTCAGTTTTGATTTGGACAGTTGTATTGGGCAGAAATTCTGATTCAGTATGCAGAAATTGCAGTGTTACTATATTTTATTCATGCCAGTTAATAAAATCACAATAGCTGAAGCTGCCAATTCGAAACATGCTTTTACATTTCAAAGACTGTTCTCAGATATGAAAGTGTATACTATCAGTCCCCTGGTAAGGACTCATGTATTCTTACACACTTTGAGAACTCTCCCTATTGTGACCGACACCAAAGTGAGCATGTTCGGCGTAGCTCATGGCAATTTATAAATCACAGGCAGGTCGGTCTGGAGATCCGTGCTGCTCTGCCTCTGCCTCTGTCCAGTCCTCTCCAATCCAGGACAGCAAGGGCCATCCATCTTCACGAGCCCTCGTCACATTAGCATTGATCCAGAGGGAGAATAAAATAAAGCCAGGACTTGTATTATGATATGGCACCCACCAAAGCAATTTCTGTTCCAATGATTGAGTGCGCGGGCAGAAATTTTTTGAAACATGGTCGCGCTAACATATTTTGTCTTCCTGTCAATAGCGTGGCACTTGTCCAAAATCTGGATCGATGGTAGCTGATCTTTTAATGTTGAGGGCATAATGAAGTTGCCCCCTCCACCACCACCACCACCATCTCCACCCTACCCCCCCACCTTAGTTTCTACAGACAATGTAATTCTGCTCGTGGGCAACTTTCTTTATTTATTTAATTCCTTAGTTGCTCTGTGAACTTAAAAGTGAATCCTCAAGATTGTGTGTGCCTTATTTGATGATTTAATTTCCTAATGTTTTGCTAAGGCTTGTGCATTCCTAATGTTTTGATAAGGCTTGTTTTGCGGGCCTGTCAGCTTTTCCTTTTTCTTTTTTTTGTGGCTTGGTTTCTCTCCTCTACCGGTGGAGTCCCTGAGATTGTCACTTTGTTTCATTTACTTGCTTGAAGGTGTTGGAGTTTTTATGAAGCATGGTTGTAGTTGTTTTAGTTGTTCTGTAGGGATGTATTTTTTTCTCAGTTAAATTTATTTTTTTAATCTTCAGGTTTTTACAAACAAATGTCATGTTAATACTCTTAGAACTCAAAACTTAAAAACAAAAGTGCACATTGGGAGCTTAGGGTTGCGACTGAAGTTATTCCAAACTTATAACCGAGAGTAGTTGTGTTTACTTGGAAAAGTGGACGCTAGAGAAAAATCACAAAGCCTCCGGTTTCAGCCATGACTCTTAAGGATTTGGCAGCATTTATATTGGGAAAAAAAGCAAAGAAAATGAAATGCTACTAGAAAGAAGTTATCAAATTTGCCCTTCCTGGTTTGCAAGCAATGGTAACTTGACCTAGAGATGTGGAGGAAATCATTTTTAAAATAACTTACAGCGGCCATCATGGCAGGCCCCTGCTCACCTCTCTGAGGGACAGGGTCAGCGGTCATTTGTTATCTGTCACGCGGCCTCGTGGAGTAATTTCTCATCTACCAGAGACATTAGTGTCCAGTCAAAACAAGGCAACAGCATGTCATGCTCACTCCGGGCGAGTCATAAATAAAACAAGCACACAATGTAGACTGAGCCACGCAGAGCCCCCCCCCCCCCAAAAAAAAAACAACAACAACAACAGAGGACAATTCAATCTGCGCACATGTGTACTCTTACTGTTGCACGCACCGTGAACTTCGCCTATTCTTTGCTCGTAGCAGCGCGTTACTGAAAGTCTGAGTCGTGAGTTTAAATGGGGGCAAAAACCTGTGTCAAGGCCGTGGCCGTCAGTGCAGACACACAAGCACAGCAGTGCTGCATTTGTTATAAAGGCCAGCTAAACCCATTTGTTCAAACAAGCATTTGGATAACCTCCTGTCCCTTTCAATTTGTCTTCATCTCCAGTTACCACATTGTACTGTACTTTGCTATATTTTAATGCTTCTTGTGTGCTTTTACAATTTTTTTTTAAATTTACCTTACTGTTATATCTTTTCTATGAAGTTTTTTATATCATGGTGTAGTTATTCTGCCACTTAAAAGCACTTTGTGACTGACATGCTTTTAAAAAGCAGTACAGAAATACAATTTACTGACTTAATTACAACAGTGAGGTCCAGCTCCGGTCATTTTGTATAGCCATGTTTCTAGAGACTGTTTTGTAAAGTAGTGTAAATGTTATCAGTGTAAATTTTTGTATTTCTTATTTTTTATTTATTTATTTTTTTCAATTCAATCAGTGAATTGTTATTTGTTAATGAAGTATTAATTGGTCCTCATTTACTGTTTTATACCTTCACATTGAAGACATCTGCATAATCTTAATTGAGTGAAATGGACTGATGCACTTGAAATCGTAAACTGTAAATCTTGAAATGTCAAAAATGGGAAATCAGATTCTCTCTCGTGAGATGCTCATTGCATTCTTTCAAGTTTGTTTTCATCTGACTAAAAGCCCTGTTAATCATTTGTGGGAGAGAATTGCATTTATAGACTTCAGAAAGGTTTAAGGAACAGCAAAAAAATTGATATCGGAGATTTTCCTTCGTGTGTGTTCATTTTCATATTTTTAATTAACAGACTTTTTCTTGCGTGCGCCCCGAATGAACAAGTCTTTTTTTCTTCATTTATTTGGTGTACTTTATCTCTGCTTACCATTCACCTACACCTTTGCAGGATTGTGGGACTTTAGTATCAGTCTTTTGGCCACCAGAGAAGCATAACTAATGATAACATTAGCGAGGCTTTGTGAGAGCAGCCACCGGATGTGGATTAACCAAGCAAGAAATAATGTGGGATTTTATAATCTGCATGAATAAACATAAGCTATGTTTTGGTTTTTGACAAAAAAATGTTAATTTGGGGTGGCCGTCTTTTTTTCTGTCCTTTTGGTGTGGGGGTGAGGGGGTCGAGGTGGTGTGAAGGGGGTGGAACTTTTTTTTTCCAGAAGAGAAGCTTTGTTGGGTAGTTATATTATCCGTCCTACCAGAGACCAAGAACTCCAAACTCAGTCAAGCTTTATTTGGATGCCATGTCTTTGTCCATGGTGAGGCCCTACATCATTTTTTTTCCTTCTGAAAGAGGTTGTTTTTAAAGAGAATGTTTGACACAGCCACACAAGGCCTCTTCAAAGTGACACCTAATTAAAGTGACATTTGAAGCCGGTCTTTGGACTCCTAATAACTCCCGTCCATTAACATCTTTCTAATTACTCCCTCTGATGACAGGCAGGGAAGCAGAGACATACAGAAGAAGGAGAAGACAGAGAAAATGGAAGCGAAAAAGAGAAAGAAAGAGAAAGAAAGGATGGAAGGCGAGTGAGCGAAAGCTAGGCGACGGAACACACGGGCTGTCAGTTTTGTGCTAAGCCCGCTGGCATGCGGCCTCATGAAGCCAGGGCGTCGCAACAAAAGAAAATGGCCTCTTGGTTACCCATCTCTCCTCATTAAGATTTCTCCCCATTGTGGCTTTCGGGTTTATGAATGAAAACTTCATGACAGCCGGCATGGACTGGTCCCATTCAGGGGAGGAGAGTAGTCAGTGAGTGCAGTGCCTAATTAGGGGGAGGAAAGAAAGAAGAAAAAAGAGAATAACTAAACTCACCTGGTTTGACAATAAGATGGGGTGATAATTGCCCTGCCACACTACATATCCCTACAGATCCTGAACTGAATTTCACCTCAGCTTTTAGGACGGCCACAGTTTGAAATTGCGTAGTCGTTTCACAATTTATAATATTTTTAAGCAACAGAAACTAATCTGCAGGTAAAAACAATGCATAAAACCACCATAATAGAATGAGGTTGTGCATTAAAATGAACTATATCAATTTCATAGGAGGAAAACACGAATCAATCCCAATACAAGTATTAGTGTTGATAAAAATTGTTAGCTTGTCACATATAATTATAGCATCAAGAATTCTACATTTCAAGTGCTACATTTCTATAACAACATAAATGTGTTTTATATGCAGAACATAATTACAAATTGTACAGAACATGGGTGCAATTTTTTTTATTAAAAAGTTTGATCATTCGCTCTATTTGAGCAAACATTTAATTTTTAAAGTAATGGAATGAATTGTTTATGAATTGTTTTTATTTTGAAGTTTTTTTTTAGTCAGCTTTCAAACTTGTAAAGGCTCATTAAAAAAAAAAACCCATCTCAGCCATCAGGAGTGAAGCCCGCAAACAGCCGACTTGCCTCGCACAGCTCCAGCCGACTTATCGGCCTACGTTTTCATTTCAAGAGCCGAGCGAGCAAGCGAGCGCTCTGGAATTCTTTTCCGGCAGTGACCGCAGATCAGTGACCCACAGATGGCAGCCACTTCCGACTGTTTCCTTTCATACGCTGTCGGTACTTAAAGGCCGTGTGATATTCGGAGTGGGAGGGCCAGATTAGGCCTGGGGAGATGTTTCGGTGGGGCCCGGGCAGCATAACGAAAAAAAAAAGCCCCTTTGCTGTTGTGACTGCGTGCCCGGTGGCCTGCTGTGTGGAGCAGGAGGAGGAGGTTCTCGTAAGCCCCTTTGCTGTGGATTTCGCTCCCTGTGTGCAGCCGAGCAGACTTTTTTGTCGAGCTGACCCCGGGTTCTCTTCGGTTACTTAGGCCTGGGACATCAGAGTCACAAATGTCATTATTATCCGATTTACCAGTTTGATAGGTTGAAGTGTGCACTTCCCACTCTTCTACTTCTCTTGATTTTGGAGTTTGAAGTGTAAAGTGTCTGGTTTGTCTCTGTCCATAACTTTTACCATGTTGCCTGTAAAAATAAGAAAAAGTGACAACTCTAGCCCTTGTTCTTGTGTAGTATGTTTTGGATTCAAAACTTTTTGGATTAACTCCTGTGGTTTTAAATGTGCTGGACTAGGACAATTTGCTTCACAGTGTAACTTTCCTGCACCATCATACATAATAGTCATGCTTGTCGTGCGTATCTTTATAATTTACACAAATGAAAACTTGAACCAGAAAGGTGTAGAGGGTTTTTTAAGTATTTCCACAGCTTGTAGTGGGTGTCTAAAGCCAGTGTTTAGTTTTCTCCACTTTATTTTGTGCTTTAACTCTGAAATCATTTAATAAAAATCAGCCTCTCCAGGAGAGTGGGGGTTTAGTGTGAAGTGGAGCCGATGCAGAGGGCTGACATGGATCCACTGTGGAGGGTTGGCGTGTGTGTGTGTGCATGTGGGGGGGAGGGGTAAGGGTAGGGTGTGCTTTACCTCCCTTTCTACTTTCCTCCCTCCCTCATTTGTGTTCAGGGGCGGTGTTTTCAACCCCGTGTCCTCTGGCAAGCCCCGAGCAGAGTTCAGTAGCCAGGCAGCGTCAAAGATAAGTCCGTATTATGTACACAGAGATTTTCTGCTTTCACCTCTACTACCACCCATCCACTCACCAACCCTCTCCTCCTCTTTAGCCTTTTCTAGTGTGTTCTCTAAAAAATGAGGGAAGGGTGGCAGTATGAGTAGGTTTGCGGTGGGCTGGCGGTGAATTACAAAGCGTTTGCCAAAGAACGTTTCTGTAACTACCCCACCCTACGACGTAAAGATCCCCCCAATATAACCTTCAGGTGTTGCTGGTTTAAAGTTGATGCTCCATGATGGCCGGATTGAGGGGCCATGGAGAGGGTAGATTTTTTTGTTTGCATTGGTGGTGGTGGCTGGAGTTGGCGTGGGGGTGTAGGGTGGTTTGCATCTTAACAGACTATGCCCGAGGCCACATGTTGGCCAATGAAGCCGAGCCTGGCACTAAACACAATGGTGGGGTAATGCAGCATTAATTGGCATCAGGACTGCGATCGGAGATGGAGAGAGGGCCCGAGGTTTTTAATCCGCATGTTAACAGCATTCCAGCGAGGCTTTATGCTGACAGGAGGAGTCCCACCCAACCGTATGTGCTTCAGAAAGGGTGATGCGGAGAGAGAGACAGAAAGAGAGAGAGGTAGAGAGAGAGAGCGAGCACAAGTGAAACAGAAAGACAGTGAGAGAGAGACAGAGCAAAAGAGCAAGTATGAGAGAGAAAGAGAGTGTGTGAGAGTGTATGGATGCACCAGTCTTTGGTGCGGCGCAGACAAGTTTGTCCCGATAATGCCTTATCCAGCGAGGCGTGATTAGAGGGGAATACTTCAGTGATCATGCAGAGAGCGAACGTATTCTGTCAACAACTGCTCCAGCATTTGTCTTGTGTGTGTGTGTGTGTGTGTGTCTGTGTCTGTGTCTGTTTGTCTGTGTGTGTGTGTGTCTGACATTTTGAAATGATTCAGTATGTGGCTGCTTGTTTGTTTTGAAGAGCAAGAAATCATGTTTTTTTCTCTCTTATTTATTTATTTTGTACTATTTCCAGCACCCTCTCTCATATGAATTGTTTTTGGATGAAATGTCTGAATGTTTTTTGGGCTTTAAAACTGTTTTCCCGACCTCCAGTTTCAAGTGAAATGTTCCTTTGCTGGTAGACAACTATGGATGACTGCAATATAATTTGTGTATGTGTGTCTGTCTTTGGTTGTGTGATGGGTGTGTTTGTTCTTCTGTATGGTGACTGCATGCATTATGTTAAGGTCTGTCAGCACACACTGTTGTAAAATATATACATGTAAAGATATAGTATATTGTGTAGAGTTGTCTCTGGTAACACGTTATTTTACGGTTCCTACATGTAACAACATAAACTGCAAGTGGTGGTAATCAGAGTCCAAGCAGTATTGCAACTGTCAGAAATTACAGTTGTAGCGCCCCCTATTGTGGGAACTGGACAAAATTTGCAGAGGCCCCAAAGTTCATGGCAGAGATGAACTATACCAAGTTTTGTTATATTTGCATGTTGCCATGAGAAGATATTGGCTGAAAAGTGTTTACAGGCCACGCCCAGACATTTCATTGGCATATAACGGATGTGTAAATCAAAAATCCATATGTCATTTATTCATAGGGTGGCCTGACGTCCCGAAAAATTTGGGACAGTCTCAAAATCTAAGCTGTTGTCCCGAATCCCAAATCCAGCCCTAAATGTAGTGCAAATGGGTATATAGTTATTCACAGTTCATCGATAGACTTTGGTCTTGAAAGAGTGTTCCCCAGTAATTATTGTTGTATCAATACTTTTAGGCAACATTGTAGGCAATGTAACAATCATCACTGACAAGCATGTTATCCTATAGAACAGGTGCCTGACAAAGAGACAGAAAGGAGTAGATCCCTCATGCTTCTGTGTACATCTGGTGCACCAACTTGATAATATAAACAACAATTTGGAGCAACACAGGTGTAGGCTTAACTTAAATTGTAATAAAGGTGAACAGCAGAAAAGGGGACTAATGTTTCAATGCTACTGCATCTTCATCAGCAGACTCTGATGCACCTTTATTAAAATTTAAGTTAGGTTTACATCTGTGTTGCCCAGATAAAGACACCTTAGACTTCTCCTTTCTCATGTGGAGTGCTAACCTTGAAGGTAAACACCTCTTAGTGTTGCTGCTCTTGTCTTTCTTCCTCTCCTCTCCACCCCCTCTTTTACCTCCCTCCCTCTCTCTCTCTTTCTCTTTCTATCTCTCCCTCCCTTTATTTTCTTGTGGCTCTCCCCCACAAAGCCACACACAAGCAGCCTGATGTGTGTTTTAGTACATGTCTTGGTCTGTAGATTAATGACATTAACGAAGTTTTCCATTAGCGCGGCGGGCGGTGAGGGAGACAGAGGCGTCCATGCAGAAAGCCACATGACTGGCCGGCTGATAAGAGAAAATGAAACACAGCTAGGTCGGGCGAGAGAGGGAGGGAGAGAGAGAGCGGGGGCCCGGGGCACGCCACTCCAAATTAGCTGCAGGCCCAATTTTTGTGGCTACTTCATTAGGCCGCGAGCTTCTGAGGGGGAGGTTGTGACCCATCTTGTGCCTAAATGGGAGGCCCTCCTCGCAAAAGCAAGTTCAAACCACAAGCCAAGCTAGACTCTGACTGTTCTGTGTTTGTGTGTGTGTGTGGGAAGGGTGGGGGAACACACACACATGCCTATTGGGAGTCAGAGAGTTGTGTAGAGGTATTGATATTTTGAGTTTTGGGGGGACACAAAGTAGCTGAGTAGCTGAGGTTATTTTCCTATGGGCTGTTTGTAGGGGCTTGGGGGGTTTGGGGGTGGAAGGGCAGGACAAAGAATTCAGACCAACAGGTAGACAATACAAGCAGACAATTTAGCTGCCAAATCCCATTAGTTCTGAGGGTCATTCAGTAGCTAAAATGGCCTTATTAAAATCCAGCAGGGCAGACGGACGGGGATTCTCTCCTGACACAGACAGGTGGCTCCAAAGAGGTTGTCCCTGGCACCAAACCAAAGATGACAAGGAAGTCCTGCGGACAAATCTTTTGTTTTCGTTTTTTTTCTTTTCCTGCAAATCTGAGGGACCCCTCAGAGGTGAGAGGACCCCCACTGAAAAGGAATCTCAGCTATGAGGTCAGACGTGCTAAAAGGCTCCTGGTCAGACTGAGCAGACTTGGGTCTCAGTTTCTGTGCGTGCCTTTGGTGTCCAAAAGTTATAAAAAAAATTGTGTTAAAATTTAGCTGCTATGTTTTAATGTTTTTTGTGTTATTATTGGGAGTTGCAATTATTGGGTATGGCAATGAGTGAGTTTTGTAATGTGTTTTGACACAGTTGACAGAAATGTATCTAAAGATCAGCCTGAAAAGTCCCACAACTAATTTTAAATCTTAAAAAAAAACTACTTATGAAATTTGATCTTTTTTGAAAGAACTTCAAGAACTTTGGAGTTCACCTTCCAGGTCAACATTACCATCACATATTAATCTCCTTTCTTAACAGCGATATTTACCGAAGGCTGCTCTACCCCTCGTAATAATCCATGCCGCGTCAGGCTTTATCAGGACACTACATTGACGAAAGCATAATACGCCTCTTGTTACCCGTAACTTGACTCAGAATCGAGTTCTCTTTTATTTGTTGGCCGTGGCCCGGCCCTTCATTGACGGCTACAGTTTCTGAAGCCCACCGGTCAAACCCCGAGCTGCTGCACTCACACAATGGCCTTCCCCCGGCCCGGTTAACCCCTCACCCTTTTAGGAGTCGCGCTGGGCAGCGCAGAGCCACTGAAGTCAATGGGAGAGAGTCAAGCTGAAAGGGGCTATGTTCTGGAGCACAAGCGAAGAACTGCCCCCCCACGCCCCACTCCTTTTAATTCACCGGGTGCACGTACCCAAGACACAGTGCGGTGGGGTTCTGTCAGGTTCGAACAAGATCTGTTTGCACTGGAAAGGAAGCTGGGCTTGCTTGCGTAAATGAGGGGTCAGCTGCCATGTGAAGAGGGGAAGAGCCTGTTTATTTAAAAATATAAGCTTCAAACACTTCATAAGTACAAAAACCGTCAAAGACATCGTAAAAAGATATTGTACTGGGGTTAGGCTAAAATTATTTGCTGATTGCACCAACAACATAGTATCAGTAATATCTAAATATTGTCACTCCACATGAATAGCAGTCAATGTAGGGCACACACAAACACACACACGCACGCGCACATATAGAGAGGTTGAGTGTTAAAATCACTGCCAGTGACATCAAAGACTTGTCAATCCGAGCAATGCATTTAAAAAAAAAAGAAAACTTTGACATAACGTTGGTAATTGTTTTATACTCAATATTTTAGCAAGATTTCTTTACTATAATAGTATATCCACAGCTTTATTACATTTTATGTACTTTGCCTATGTTGACATTAAAATAAATGATCTAATTTAAAAAATAGAATAGAATCCAAGTTAACATTTTTTTCTTGAAAAATAAATTCAGTGACTTATTAACACTGAACAGCCTATTAGCTATGTTCAAGAAACTGGAAACCTGAAATATTTAGAAGAGAACTTGTGTTATGTGGGATATGTTATTACAACTAACACAAAATGGCTTATAGTTCTAAGTTGTATTTACCACAAAAATATTCAATTATAGTTATAATTATAGTTTAAAAAATGAGAAAGTAGAAAAAAATGCTCCACAGTTTCTAAATATTTTTGTCTAAAAATGTATTAAGTATTTACTGTTTTTTTTTTTCAGATTACCAGCATTTTTTATTATAAGCTTTAAACAAAACACAAGCCCATTTTCAGCTAATGTTTACTAGATGGGAGACAGTGATTAAATTTAAAAAAAAGTGTCCATTTCCTTTTTTGGACTGTTGAAAACATTCAGTGGCTTCTTATTTGTCTGTGCTCACATATATTGTACCGTTAGGCAAACAGTGGTGTGTGTGTTTAGTGAATTTCAAGTGTTTGCCTTGCTAATGCTGAGACAGTGATTGCTATGTTTAGCGAGGACCTGCGTGACCCCGGGTTTGGGTTTTGTTGTAGTCTGGAGGCTTCGTCGTCAGCACACTTTGACTTGCTGCCAGATTCACCTCAGACTCCACGCCTGCTTGCGGAGCCAAGTCCTGTGCTGGCCAAGGGCCTCTGGTATGCCGGACCTGCAGAATAATACACCAGGTATTGTGTTGCCCTGTCCCCACACACTGTTTTTAGAAATTGGCTGTTTTTTTAAGGGGGGCGGGAGCAAACAGGGTGTGTAATTAATTTGTCATTTTTTGGTCTGTTCTCAATAACACAGATTCATTTAGAGCACTGAACATTTACCTGTAGTTTTAAAAACTACAACATCCCAGTGCACAGCCTTTTTGTCAAGTCCTAGGTGCTAATGGTGTGCAGCACAAGTACAAAGTCTTCATATGTGATGATAATTACTACACAGTGGTAGACTCTTCGCTGATTATTGAATTTGGGTAAACAACATGTTTCACTACTGCTTCATCAGGTTCACTCTTGGGTAGAGTCGCCTGTCAGCCTGTTGTTTCTACCTGGTATTACGCACCTCATAGCCCTAAAGCAACAGCGGCAGTAAGCAAACATCCTGTCTGTTTATGGGGCCTTTAGTGGTGGCAGTCCTGCAGACTGACAATGCTGGATTAGGGCTTTGAGAGGACTGTGGAGGGGAGATGAGAGGGTATCAAGCAGCACTAAGAAAGAGAGAAAGAAAGGAAGCGGGAAAAAGAGTCCTCCTGCTCTAGCTCCTAGACTGAGGGCCCTTAGAAGAGCTCTTATCTAGCAGTCAGGGTACTTTACTGAGATAAACAATTGCTTTCTTTGCCTCCTCCTCTGAAGTAGGGCTTTGAGACTGTCTGCGCCTCTTTCATTTGTGATGGCTCCTGTCTTTAATTGACCACTCGAAATGCGCTGTCGTAGTAAGTTTCTGTTTTTGTTTTTGCTGTTGTTGATCTCTTCATTTTTTGCTTTTTTTATTCTCTTTTAGTTTCTGTGTGTTTCTTCCTTTTTGTTTTTTTACTCTTAGTCCCCCTTTATTACTACACATTCTGTCCCTTTCTCTCTGTTCCCTGTCTCTCTTTTCCTCTTCTTGCTCTCCCTCTCTTTCTTTGCCTGTCTTTTTTTCTTTACCCCTCTGTCTCTCTCTCCCCTCTCTCTCTGTCTGTCTGTCTGTCTCTCTCTCTCTCTCTCTCTCTCCCCTCTCTGTCTGTCTCTCTCGTGCAGCGTTGGAAGAGGGCTCCATCTCTGTGCGTCTGACGGGAGCTGCGGGAGTTTATGCCATATGGCTGGACTTATTCCCGGCTGAGTTGGAAGCCGGTGGCGGCTGCTGTATAAAGAAGTGAGATCACTGATATGTGACTTGCGTCGACGAAGAAACTGACATGGGCCTTTGTTGTCGCTGTCTTTTTTTTCTTCTCCTTATCCATCCATTCATTTATTTCTCTCTCCATTTCCCACCTCAAAAAAACTCATTCACTCTCTCTCACTGTTACAATCACACTAAAATACTTCCAGGTGGCTTTTAGAAATGCTTTCAGATAGCAGCTAAGCAATCACAGAGGCCTTGTGTGATATCCCATCTCTTGTTTAGTATTTATGTATCATGAATAATGAATTCACAGGCACTCTGTGCTGTATTAGTTATTTAAAAGCTGAGGGGAATAGGGTGCACTACTAGGCCTGGCCAGCTGAGGCCATGCTTTCCTCAGGAAGGAGCTGCCCTGGCCATACACATAGCCAACTGCACGTTGTAGCCATGGCTACACTCAGCCCCTCTACCAACACACAGGCCCTTGATGCATGGGTGCTCAGAGTCAGGGTCTTATTCTACGTCGAGGGAACATTGTGGAAGGATGTAAGGCCCCAAACATTTGTTATCCCTTGTTCCTGAACATCCTACAATAAACTGATTTAATTAGAAAAGTATTGGGAGTTTGAAGACCCTTCGTGAGCTTTTTTGGATATAGGTTGTTTGGTTTGCTTGGTAGACTTATATAGGAAAAAAGAGAGGAAAAGATTTTTCCCTTCTTTAAAAATGTTACAAAGCTGGTGTGCCCAACTTCTCAAGAACATGGTATTGAGTGGAATAAGGTATGATTGACTGTTATGAATCGATGTAACTGTCCATTGGTTAAGTGTCCATTGACGGACAGTCAATAACATGGAAGAGTAAAATCAGCGTCAGCAATCAGATACAATATGGAACCAGCTGCCTGCTTGTCTGAAGGAAATGAACACACAACCACTCTCTCTCTCTGACAACACGCATACACGCAAATCCTAAACTTGCAACTGCACTTGCGATGCTTGTTTTTACACTTTTGTAGATGTAGAGCCAAATTACCAACAAACAACGCCAGCATAGCTCTAGTCCACCTCAGTAAGCTATACTGCGAGTATGTACTGAATGCACTCTTCAGACCCCATCCAAAGAACCTCCAAACGTTTCTGAAGAAGATAAAGAGGGGGAGTGTGTACACTGCAGCCTGTATCTTGACACGGCACACCCATGACACCCAAGCGAGTGAGCTCGTGCAAGAGAGGGGTGAGGGGTGTGGGTGAAGTGGGTGGGTGCGCCATGCCATGCCATGCGATAGTAAGACCTCCCGTACTCTCCTGTGTCCCGTGAAGGTGGGGAGTGGGGGTTGAGTAACTTTGGGGGCTGTTAGAGAGACATATATGGTGGTTTGGCCGTGGCTGGTTTTGGGGAGTTGTGAGGGGGTGGGCTAGGGGATGGGGGGGTTGGGGCGGGGGGAGTGTAGACAATTTTCCTGCTGAAAGGTGGCCTACCTGGAGGTCCCGCTGTGACCGTGGCCAGCTGCATGTCAGCGCTGTCAGAGCCCCGGCCAGCGACTATCAATTAAGCAAACACTGGGCAATCTGTGGCCGCTGAAAGGGATCCCTCCGCCCCGGCCCGCCGGCGGAAAAGACGGCCTTTTGTTCCCAGGCATGTCTCACATACTTTCAGAGGCCCGATAAGCCCTGGGCTCCATCAGGCCCGCCTTTATATTTGGCCACTGTAATGTTCCTAGCCGGGCAGAGAGAGAGGGGAAAGGGTAGGCAGGTAGGGTAGGGTAGGTAGCTGTGTGAGGTGGGGTGGGGTGTGGTTGGGGTTGGGATAGACGTGTATAGGTGAGAGCAGCTTGTGAAAAGCTAATATCCCATCTACCCCCATCACTGCGCAAGCCCCCACGCCCACCCCCACCAACCACCACCACCAGAACCCCTATGCCCCTCCTCATCACTATTATTATGGTGGTCTCAAGCCTGACCTGGCCTGGACCTTTTAGTGATTCATCCCACACACACACACATACACACACACACACACGTACAGACACATTTAGACACACACACACACACATATACACACACTTACAGACACCTACGCACAGACACACACACACGCCTGCTCAGCTCAGATATACAAATGCCTCGGCCAGTGGGCGGTGGGAGCTGTTTGCCTGAAATCGGATTAACGGTCACTCTACACTTGGATATGCGCGGCAGACAGACAGACAGGCAGAAAGGCTTGTTTATTTCTTTATTTTTGTTTGGTCCCTCCAATCACCCCTTAAAGCCTTTTTTTTCTTGAAAAGATGCATCAGCCCCTTCCCATCCCCCCACCCTACCCAGTCTCCCTTAGCCCCCACAAGCTTGTGGACCACCCAGCCACAGGTGAATGGGTCCGTCAAGGTGGGGTTGAAAGGGGAACAGGTGGAGGCGGGACGAGAGAGAGGGAGGGGGAAAGAGAGGGGAGAAAGAGAGAGAAACTGGAATTGGAGGGGTGGGGGGGTAGGCCAGCTTCAATGTTGCAGTGTTATAAAATGTAACTCCCTGCCCTTTTGTATCCTGGGAGGCGAGGGAAGGGAGGAAAAAAAATGGCCTTTAGGTTCACAAAGATGCCAGGAATTCCTCACAGGGTACTTCAGGTGTATCAGATGTTTCCTCCTACCTGAGCTGGACTGTCGTCTCTTGTGGGGAGCATTGTGTGTTGTTTAAAAAATAAATTGATATAAAAATGTGGTTGTGAAATAAAAAGGCTATATGTTAAAGGTAGTAAAATATAGGGCATCCATGTATCTTGGTCATTTCTATCATAGAAAATTCCTGTTTTTATTTTACAGCACAAAATGGCAGAACAAATTTTGGAGGACTTCTCCACATTCTGAAGTACTTTGCTCAGCGGGTTTTTCATATATATATATATATATATATATATATATATATATATATATATATATATATATATATATATATATATAATTTTTTTTTTAAAGGTCTTGAAATCAGTCCAACAGTCATTAATTGCCTGAAGATTTTACTCAATTGGTATTCCTGCGCGTCAAACAAACGTATAAGACACAGTGCTGAAATAATGCCAGTGCCGTACCTCAGCGTAAAGCCCCAGCCTGTGTGTGGGGCCAGCTCAGAGAGGTAATCCTGCGAGTGAATAATGATCATGCTCCACTCGCTCCTCTCAGGATAGGCGGCTCTGGCAGATTAGACACCGGCAGTTTTTGGGCTTGGGTTTGGGCTGTAGGCGGGTGAGTGCTGGTGTGTGTGTGATGTATGTTTGTGTGTGGTGTAGCGTGTGTGTGATGTATGTATGTGTGTGTGTGTATGTGGGTATGTGTGTGGTTTTGGTGAGTGCTGGTTTGTGATGTAGCGTGCTTCTGTGTGTGTGGGTGGTGGTGGGTGCTAGTGTGTGAGTGTGATGTAGTGTGTGTGTGGTGGGGCAGCCGGGGTTCTCTACTCGCCCCTTCCTCCCTCCCTACCCACCACCCTGCCTGCCTGCCTCCTCCTTTGGCGCGGTTGGGGAGTGTCTTAAGCAGCACGCTTGATGCCCCTGGAAATGAGTTTTTCTCCACACTTCCCGGGATGCGGCCATAGCCCGCCGCCCCTGCGAGGCGGCCAGAGGGGGCTCCGGCTTTGTTAGCAGCGTTAGGGCCTAAGCTGGACATTTTTTCTCTTTCCCTCCCTTTCTCTTTCTCTCTCTCTCTCTTCCTCTCTGTCTCTCTCTCTATTTCTCCCCCTCCTCTTTCTCCTCCTTCTTCCTCTTCTTTTCCAGCCTTCCCATTATGCCTGGGGCAGTGGGGCAGAAAGGCAAAAGAGCCTTGGCCACAGCGATGTGGGCACACTGGCATTACACCATGCGGCCTGATGTTAGGTATTAGCGAATGATACAAACACAGCCTTGAAGACCTGCGAAGTCTTCAGGAAAAAAAAAGAGGGGGGGGCAGAAAGTTTTTTGTTATAATTGGGGAGTTATATAAGTGCCTAAATCCTTAGTGAAGGATTTAATTTCTCTCTCTCTGCCTCTCCGGCTCTCTCCTTCTCTATTGTATGTTTTGAAAGGCTGTGAGGACCTCACAGGGCTTTGGGACAAATCCTTTGACATGACCATTCCGTGGAGGTTAGGACAGCGGGAAGCCTTGGTGGAGAAATCCGGCTAATTGCCTCCCGCCACGAAGTTTTTGTGAAAGGTGTTTTACAAATTAAATTACAGCTTTATGCTACTGCAGATTTGTGTGTGTGTGCCTCTTTCTGTTTCTCGTCTCCTATTTCCACCTCTTTCTATTTTCTTCCCCCTTGATGCTTTGTACAGTATAGAACATCATCACTGATTGATATTTATACATTTGTTATCCTCTCTGGAAATGAGATATATATAAAAAAAAAATATTTTGTGTTAAAGTCTAACAGATTTTTGTTGTGTCTTTACTCCATTAGTAACCATGGTGTGATGTGCTAAGGAATTAGAGGAGTTTTAGAGATGGATTTTAAACAGCTTACTGTTACTGTATATCTGACAGCATCACATTTAGGCTAACCTATATGATCAAATAAGATGATGTGTCTGATGCGTTGAAAGACTTCAACAAAGGGAACTGCTACTGACATTTTTAAAAATAATTTGTATGGTTTACACTTTTGGACTGGAGAGGACAGTACCAGAGAAAGTTCAGACACCTTTAGATGTACAAGAGGCGCTGTGTATGTGGGGTTGGGAGGTGGGGGGGTGGGGGGTTGTGTTCAGGCTTGTATTTTCTGGCCCCCCATTCCCCTAATCTGCATCTTCAGGCTCAGGCAGCCCCAGCCTGCTCGGGGGAAGGAAGGGCACAGCCAGACACGTCACACTACAGCGAGCCCACATGCACGAGCACGCCACCACACAACACGGCACCAGGGAGCTTCCTCCCAGCATCCCATCCCGCCGTTCAGACCACTCCTGTACCGACCCATCCCAGCAACCCCCATAACCCCCCATTCTCATCCTGGTGTGTGTGTGTGGGTGCGTGTGTGTGAGTGACTGATCATGTGTGTGTGCGTTTCAGGGTTCCCACAATTTGTAGCGGCACACCTGCAGAAATGTAATGTCTTTTTCTCAGACCAATGCTTCAGCATTTGTGGCATCGTTTGTGCCAATCAGTATTGCCCATTGTAATGACAGCCGTTTTGTGAACTTCTTTTAAAATCAAAATGATTTTTTTCACACTATGTTTACTCGAATCAATTCTGACCATTGTATTAACACCAGAAGCTGTTTTGCGAACTTTTTTTCATTGAGAATTTTAATGGGCTCTTCTCAGACCTTTCTGCACCATTCCACCAAATTTGGTTAAAATTTGTTCTAGTAGCTTATATATATATATATATATATATATATATATATATATATATATATAGTAAGCAAAATAAGTACAATTTATTTATAAAGCACATTTAACATTTAAATACAGTTTGCACTGTCCAAAGTGCTGTACAAAAGACAATAAACAGATTAATTTCCAGAACTATAAACTACATAATCTCCTTTAGTGGAAGTAATGAACACCTTTTCATAGCAATATTTTGTGTGGACGAATTTAGCGCAAACATGATTGTACGTACTTGCAGTCAGTAATTGCCTATTGTACTATAATGATAAGCTGTTTTAATCTCAATTTGTGAACTTTTTTTAAACAATACCCACCATCTAAGGTAACTTTGGTATTGAATCGGGAGTGAAAAAGACTGTACATCCATTACCAAAGGGCTGTAAACTACTCTTTGTTTGCTGAGCCTCAATCCTTAGCCTATGTGTGTGTAGGTGCGTAAGAGGGCCTGTGAGTGTGTTTACCGTATAGCTGTATCCAGCACTGTTGCTTGGCCCATGTGGGGTGTGTTTGTCTGTATCTGTGTGAGTACGTTATAGTTGTATCCAGCAGCATTGCTTGCCCCATGTGAGATGTGTGTGTCCAACCCCCTTGGCTGGCTCAGCTCAGGGAACTGTGCATGCATCTGTCCTTGTGTGTGTGTGTGTGTGTGTGTGTGTGTCTGTGTCTGTGTGTCTGTCTGTCTGTCTGTCTGTCTGTCTGTGTCAACACATGCATGTGTGTCCAGCCCCCTGGTTGACCCAGCCAGGAGTGTGTGTGTGTTTGTGTGTGTGTGTGTGTGTGTGTGTGTGTGTGTGTGTGTGTGTGTGTGTGTGTGGTGTTGCGTGGGTGAATGTATAAATCTGTGGTGGACTGGCTTACTCAGGCATGTCCGCGCCCATGTCAGCCGATGTGTAGCTGGAGCACAGAGCATGGCACCTCCAGCAGTGGATCTCCCCGCCATAGCTCTCCCCTCTGCCTCTCCCCTCTGCCTCTCCCCTCTGCTTCTCCCTTTTCCCTCTCTTTCTCTACTCTCCCTCTCCCCTCTCCCTCTCTCTCCCTTTTCCCTCTCCCCTCTCTCTCTCTCTCCCCTTTCCTCCTCACCCACCTCCCTCTCCTCTCCCTACTCGCCTCTCCCTACTCGCCTCTCCCCACTCTCCTCTGCCTCTCCCCGCCTCTCCCCACTCTCCTCTGCCTCTCCCCAGCCCTCATGTCAGCCCTGGCCTGCCTAGCTCCACAGTCAGTGCCCAGCCAGCCAGCCAGCCAGCCAGCCAGTGAGCCATCCTCTGTGCCAGGATGTAGGTCAACTTGACACCACAACGTCTCTCTGTGGTAATTCCCCCACACAAATTTGATTTGCGCCCGCTGACGCAGCCTGTGGAAGCAGACCCATGTGAAAAAGGAAAGGTCAAAGGGATTCCAAACAGGTTACTAACAGGGCATCTCACAACAGCGTGTGCGGTTATGAACAGGATGGGCACTGTTTTATTTAGAGTGACGTGTCAGACCCTGGTATGAGTCTGTACATATGTAGTAGTCAAGTTTCAAAATTAAAAAAAAAGTATAAAGGTCATTTTAACACACTGAGAATTCCCTTTAGAATTTGTACCCCAGAGTAATACTTACACAATGGGTGTTTTAAGCACTTGCACGTCAATTGCATATGTATGCGTGTATGTATATTTCTCTTTTTTCTCTTCATCTTCCTTTTCTCCAGTGGCTATTGTATAGTGGTGCTTAAAAGTGTGAATCTTTTGGAATGTCATGGTTTTCTGAATAAATTTGTCATAAAACGTGATCTGATCTTCATCTAAGTCACTAGTGAAGATGGACACAATGCGCTAAAGGTAATACTGCGAAATAAACTATTACATTCAATGTCTTTGTTGACATACATAAGACATCCAAAATGCTGTGTGCAAAAGTAAGTGAACCTTTGGGATTAATCACTTGTTAAACACTCTTTTGGAAATACATACAAGCCAGAGTTTCCCATAACTATGGATCATATCTGCACAAGGTTCATGAGATATACTATCCTTTTTTTGTCTTATTTTCAAGATGAGTGGTGTTGTGGTTTTCTGTTCATCCCTATGTGTGATGGTCTTTAAACTATTGAAAGGTTAATAAACTTGGGAATTACAGTATTTTGTCTTGCAGTGATGGCAGTGTTTCCAGCACCTGCAACATCAAAGCAGCCACAAAGACAGTGCATTAGTGATGCCCTGGATGTGCTCATGGCAGGACATTACAGTGGAGGCTTAACTTTTCAAAAAAAGCATGCTGTGTGCAAAAAAACTTGCCAAAGAGTTCATTCACACTCAACAATTGTACTTGGAGAATAGCTCGTAGATTGGCAAAACATATGAATTGTGCACAAACAACGCAGAGCACTGGATGAATCTAAACAACACAATTGATGCACCCACTCTATTCTGAATTGCAGTTGAGGGAGCATCATGATTTGCGGATGGTTTAATGTCAGGTAACGGACAACTTGCCATCACTGCAAGAAAACCCACAGATGCATAGAAATTCCCTAATGAAACGGCCTAATTTGAAGAATAAATGTGCTATACCTCCTAACTCTATATCTAATTCACATTTACCAGGCACCCCAGCTTGAGTTTATTCCTGACAAAAGAGGGTTGAACCAGTCAACAATTTCAAAGGTTCACTTACTTTTGCACATTGTATTTCGGATGTCTCGTGTATTTTCAACAAAGACATGACATGAAATAGTTTATTTTGCAGTATTAGCTTTAGCACATTGTGTTCATCTTCACTAGTGAGTCACATGAAGATCAGATCACATTTTGTGACAGATTTATTCAGAGTGTTGTGCTGGGGCCAGGATGTACCCACTCTGCGTTTTCACTGTGGGCTTGAAATTAGATTATATATGGGTTCACTCAATTGACTTACTGGATTTGAGGAGACTAGATGAAGGTAATGAATAGGATGACCTAGCTTTGACACCCTCCTACACAACCACTGACCCACCCATACACACACACACACACACACACACACACATACACATCCACACACACACACACACACACACACACACACCAGCCCTTTGCACACTCACACTCACACACGTGTGACACCCCACTCCACCAGACTAATCTGCCATGCAAATTAAATATGCCCACCTTTATAAGGCCATTCATTACACCGATTTATTTATATTATTTAATAGAAAAGGCCCCTCTTCGCGCGTGCACTGTCTCCGCGCATCAGACGAGAGATTACACACACACCCTCATTAAGGGCTGCGCTGTCTGGGGTCAGAGTTGAGTCGCTGCAGGTTGTCCCCTGCTCCAGTGGAGGGAGCAGTGATGCCACTGTGTGACTCTTCTTTCTGTCTTTCTTTCTGTTGCGCGCTCACTTCTTCTCCTGCTCTCTCACACGTGTCTCTCTCTTCCTCCTATTTTTTTAACTGTCTCTCTTTCTCTCTCTCTCTCAGTCGTTTTGTTTGTTAAAACACTGACCATTCCCTGTAGAATTTCTACCCCAAAGTAATACTTCCACAGTGGGTGTTGTAAGCACTTTCATTGCAGTTAACACAGTTTGGTGATGAGCTTTTATCTCTTTCTTTCTGTCTTTCTCTCTCTTTCTCTCTCTGTCTCTGTCTTTTCTCCTCTCTGGTCTTTTTCTTTCTCTATCAGTCTGGAACCTCCTGTTATGCTCTGGGGGATTGTGTCAGGGATTATGGACTAGCGGTCGTGCAGGCAGCCTCAGCTAATCTTTGGAGTTTCACAGTTTTGGATCTGTGACCGGACAGATTTTTTGCTGTTTTGTGCCAGTGTGTGTCGCACAGCAAGCCACTGCGACATAGTGAGACTGGTGAACAACTCTTCCTGAGGAGGTTGGTTGTGTCACCTCAATCACTGCTGTGTTTGAACACTTTGTATACTGAAGTTGTCATTGTCATTTGTCCCTTGTGGATGTAAACCTCTTCTTAGATGATTATATAAGTGTCTACCCTCCCACGTAGTCTGCTTTAGACTGTCCTGTTTGCTTTGTTCTCCCCACCTTTTTTTATCTGTCTGTCTATCTATCTATCTATCTATCCGTCTGTCCTTCTGTCTAGCTATGTCTGTCTGCGTCTGCCATTGTCTGGCCATCTGTTCTTTTTTTATCTTTTATCATTTTATCAATCTTTTACCGCCTTTTACCAGTTTTAATACCGAGTTGTACTCCTTTCTGTACTTTCGTGTCGTCTCTCCCCATCTCTCTCCCCCCACCCACCCCCCCACCCCACCCCCGTAAGTCAAATGCTGAGATAACGCTCTGATGCCACGTGTTGGCGTGGGATGTTCCGCCACAGTCATCAGCGGCGTTCAAAGCCGCTCTGGAGGCTCTGTGCCGCTACCATCTCCGCCGCCGCCACTGATCAGCTGGTCCAGGCCATTTGAGCTTCTGTCAGTGCCTTCATGCCTGGTTAAGCTGGAGCCTGCTCTGCCAGCGCAATACAGAGAGAGGGAGAGAGAAGACTAGAGGAAGGCAAACAGATAGAGGGAGAAAGAAAGAAAGGGCTGGAGGAAAAAGAGAGAGAGACAGAGAGAGAGAGAGAGAAAGGACTGGAGGAAAAAAGAGAGCGAGTGCAGGAAAGAGAGAGAAAGACAGAGAGATAGAGAGAGAAAGGACTAGAGTGAAAGAGAGAGAGAGAGAAAGGACCAGAGGGAAAGAGAGAAAGAGAGAGAGAGGTCAGACTGAGGCCAGGTGCCTGTTTCAGGCCGATATGCCAGCAGATTTCACTCATAGGGCCTGTTGCTAATGGTAGAAAATTCTGCTCATAATGCACCATAAAAGCTAATCTACTAGCCTAATCATGGCTGATTTGTTTACCATCACTGCAGCAGGACAGAGGATGGGCTGAGTGGAGAATAAGGTACTTATATACAAACACACAGGCATTGCACACATACAAATCACGGCTTCAACCTGAATACTTAAAGAAAAGAACTGTAGTCTTTTAAAAGGATGATAGCACCAAGTAGTATAGCGTAGATGCTATGACAGAGATTTGAAAGCCCACAAAGGTGTTTTACAGCGTTATTCATAAAATTTGTAAATCAAGGTTACTTATGTTGTCTGACAATAAGCTGCTGACAATGAGTGCTTATTGTCAGAGTATTGCTGGATGAGGCCAGTGTGTGTGGTGATACAAACAGGTCCCTTCTGAAGCTGCAGAGGGTTTAGCAGAATGCTAGCAGATGGCAGACAAACGGGGTCAATCCGGTGGAGTGAATATATAACCGTTTTTCATGAGTGGAAAGTTATACACCCAGGGAGCGCTGGTGAGGAACCTGTAGCCTCGTCGTCATAGGTGTCGACAAGCCACGCAACATAACGGAACTTGCATCCTCCATTACTCCATTGAATCTATCTCTCTCACCAGCAAACCTACTTGCTTGGCAATAGATCATAGACTCACATACTCTACCACTTTCAACAAAACAAAGTCATCTATAGTTTATCTATCCCTCTAAGGTATTCTGCAGGAAAAACTTCAGTAGAGAAATGGGAAAATGCACTACAAACAATCACAACAGTCAAAAATGTTTTTTGTTTGTTTATTTGTAAGCAACCAGGACTTTACTAAATGTCCAGCACCTTAGATTTTATTGTTTTAAGTATTTTCCCCCTCACAGCCCTCTTAGAAACACAATGGCTGTCCTGGCGGATCAAAATGCCTACACAGAGCCGGTGTGTTGTATGTCTCTGTCTCCCTCCAAAGCTGAGTGTGTCCAACCTCACGCTCTGCGCACTCTGCTCTGCTGAGGTCGGGGCGATGTGCGGACCTGTCAGTGTGGAGCACCTGATCGCTAATGAGCGAACGATTATCTGATCACTTTTAACACAGACTTCAGGAGAAGCCGCTGTCGCTGCAAGAAAATGGAGGAAGATGTGAATTGAGCGCCTCTCTCTGTTTATCTGATATTAGACAGCCTCTGGAAGATAAATAAATAAATAAATTATACAGTATTACAGTATATTATATATATATATATATATATATATATATATATATATATATATATATATATATATAAGAAATAAATGTATATCCCTCCTGGCCCCTAACACATTCATGTACACACAAACACATACATACACACACACACACACACACCCACCCACACACAGCCATCTCCATTCCCTGATGCAGGTATGCCTGAGTGTGTGCACCTCATTTCAAGCACAATTAACTTGAAATGGAGTGCTGCCGGATCAATAGTCCCTAGTTGATCCAGAGGGTCTGTCACTCCGTGGAAATGGCACACATATGGTAATACCCCCAGCTTAACAACAACTCCCAGCATCCTCTCTGGCTGATGTTGTTTTTTTCCTCTCCTTTCTTTTCCTTTTTTTTCTATCACCCCCTCCCATCCATCCACCCTGGCCGGCATGAATAGCAAAACAGTGGGCCGGCCTCATGGGAGCCATCCTCTTTTATTCAGCCCTCAATTAATCTTAAGGGGGAGGACACCATTTAAGGCTAATGAAGGAGCATATTCGAATATTAGCCCCCGCTCAGACGACGGTGACAGCAGCAGCAGCACTGTCGCTAAATGACAATGTGAGGGTGTTGTGTCAGGGAAAGAGGAAAAAAAAAAAACCTTGTTTTGGATTTAATTACTGTTGTCCATGGCGGTTCAGTGGATGCTTGAGCTATTGCCATTGTGTTGATCAATTAAAATGATGTTTACATTTACAAGAGTTGTCTTGGTATTTTTTGGTTTGTCAGAAGGGGTTATAGGCATTTCTTATCATTGCATATATTATTATTGTCAGAGGTTTATGTCAGTATACATCATGCCTTAATCGAATATAATTTGTTTAGTATTTGTTCTCTGACAGCGAAACTCTCAATTATTCTGTCCTGCACTGTGTACAATATGTCTAATTGTGTAATGTGTGCAATAATGGATGCATTCTGTGATTCCACCATCCAACCCACGCCCACTCCCCCGTTCCATCCCTGCATCTTGCCGTGAAGGCCTGGTGTATTCAGCTCTGCAGGAGGCTAGAGAGCTGAAGTGCTGGGGGGGTCATTCCCTTCTCTGCGTCTCTCCACCACTCACCTCTCTTATGGCCAGCCTGGCAGGCAGGTCTCTGTAGGCGCTTCTGATTTACCACCATCACCTCACCCTCTTTCTGTATCTCTGGGTCTCTCTCTTTCTCTGTCTCTTTCTCTTTCTTTTTCTTTTTTTTCTCTCCTTCTTTTCCCTCTTTTCCTCTCTCTCTGTCTCTCTCTCTGTCTGCCCCTTCTCTTCTCGCAGCCGAGATTGGCCCCTTCTCTTCGCGCAGCCGAGTCTGGGAGGCCCAGGTCAGCTCACAACACGACTCCATAACAGATTCGTTTCCGAGTGAGCTGCCGTCTACAAAAGTCACTTTGATTTGAGCACCATCCAAATTGATGTACTTCTCTCACCTTACTTTCAAGTGTCAGTTTTTTTGGTTTGGTAACGGAGAGGGCCTTTATTGTCTGCCACAGACTATCAACGTTGTTTTGTCTCTACAACACACTCTTCTATTGTGTTTGGCCAAGATTTTTGCTCGTTATACATTAATGGATTTGAGGTTGTACACAGCACTCTCAGCCAGGGTGGCAGAGGAACAAATGGAAAATGTTAAGAGAAAAATCTCTGCACACTTAGATTAATGCAAAAATGTACTCATTATACTGCTCATTATACACTAATTGTATAAAGTGCATTCACTGGTGCTTATTTGGGTGTCTGCAATAGTGTAAAGGCATGTAAACAGCATTTACACACATCTTTAAAATACAAAATAATGTTTTTGTCTTTAAATTAATGTAAATGTTAAAGATATGTATAGATTACCCAGCTTTCTTTTTTCTTTTTAAAAATCTGTGTGTATTGTCTGTTTTACCTTCTTTTACCAACTACACCACTGACTGTCTGTCTGTACGCATGGTTAATCTGTGTATCTGTGTTTGTTTGCGTGCACAATGGCATGTGCATCTGTTTGTACAGGGCATGCATGTCCTTAAGGCAGAGGCGGATTTAGCCACGTGGGGGCCCTAGGCAAAATATAGATGTGGGGCCCTCATATTTGAAACACACACCTAAGTCAAATAACCATCCCTATACCTCTTGGCTTATCGCAATGAACCAAGACTGCAGTACCACCAACAATGGTCTTATTACAATTATCTTAACTCTCCACAGCAAATCAGTTTCAAATTACTCCAGCATTTGCTAAAATGATTTGTTTATTGCTCAGATCAAATGAGAGAGAGAGAGAGAGCACTATTATGCTCCATGTTTGAAATCATGTTTGAAAACTGCCAGAGACAAAACCTGATCTTGTGCTTATAAGAACTAGAATACAAAATGGAGATGGAGCCAATGGAAACTGCTATCTACATTTCAACAGGACTGATGAAAATATTTTTTGTGTGTATGTGGACAGGAATAACAATGTGTGTGTGTGAGGAGAGAGAGAGAGAGAGAGAGAGAGAGAGAGAGAGAGAGAGAGAGAGAGAGAGAGAGAGAGAGAGAGAGAGAGAGAGAGAGAGAGAGAGAGAGAGAGAGAGAGACAGACAGACATAGATACACAGAGATACAGAGAGAGTGTGTGTGTGTGTTTAGGGTAGCAGTTAGTAAAGTTCTCAAAAAAGATTGATTAGTAAAGATTGAGTGGTGTGTGTGTGTGTGTGTGTGTGTGGCAGCAGGTGTAAAAAATGAAGTTAGTTTTGGCAGTGTGTCTGTATTCCTTTTGTTTTCTGCCCATTTTTTTTCTTTTAGCATAGCCACTCTCATAATTCCGCTTCATGTTTACAGTTCCCGCTTTGGTTTGAGTCACGTTGTGTCACGCATTGCTACATATGGACTAGTCCAATGCACAACAGTGAAGGGGGGTATGTGTCCTGGGACAAATATTGTTTAAACATTAATTCAGTATTATTCTGATATTTACTGGAATAATATATTTTTTTAATTTATTTACCGCGGCTTGGCTGCTCATATTTGGGGCCCCATAAAGAAGGAAAATTTGGTGGGGCCCTAGGCAAATGCCTAGGTTTGCCTATACCAAAAACCGCCTCTGCCTTAAGGAGTGTGTAAATATACATTCAAGGACCTTTTAGCGATGCTAATGAATATTGCATTCATTTATGTTTGTGGTTATGTTTCAATGTTTTGTTTTAACAGACACTTTTATCTGACTGGCATGCACACTCTCAAATGAGATGTGGGCTAGGCCCATAGAGTTATAACTAGAGAGAGAGCACTTGTGACGTAATCCTGTGATTCCATGGAGGCCCACCACCATGATCCAAACAGGAATGTGTCGTCCATTGATCTCATAGAAATCAATGGTGTCGTCTTCCTCAAATACAGCATGCCTGAGTCCTGTGCCTGTTATAACTGCACCAATAATCGCAAAAGGCGTCTGGAATATCCTTCCATAGGTAGGTAACTCTATAGTATACAATTTTCCGAGAATTGAGTCAATTTATGAAGAAAAACGATCTTCAAACTGTACTGACACAGTGTAAATGTTTTTAAGACAAGAAATGTATAATATATGGCTGTCTGAATCACCAGATGTATGTTAATAACTGGGGATGCATGTCAAAGTAATGCACTGTTGTAATGCAAAAAGCTAATAAAATATAAAACTGGCCTGAAAATGCATAGTAGCTACAGGGCTCAAAATTAGCACCTGCCAGATTTTTGTTTTGGCGGCTGCTGTTCATCAACGAAATAGATTACAGTGTCAGTTACTGAACATTTTTTAAATTCACAGGGCATTAAACCATTTGATAAGCATAACGGTTTTGAAGCCTTCCTTTCACGTAACTGATTGATGCTCAGGATATGTACATTAACAGCCAAACTCGCCTGCAATATACAGAATGTTGCAGGCTAACTAACGTATGTTCTAACATTTAGAGTTTGCTCCGGTTAGCTTCCTAACAGGCAAATTGGGTGTATCAGTGTAACACGGCTAAGTGGCTGACCTTATTTGTTTAAAATAAGCTCGTATAAATATATTTTCTAACATTAAATGCAATCACTACTTACAGTCCTATGTATGTTGATAATCGTCCGTCAATACACACTGTCAAATTGTCAGTTTCCCTGCTGGCTTTTGGCTCTTCACTGGCTTTTTAACCTTTATTTTGTTAATTCCATGTAGCTGACACGATTTTGCACCACTGTGTTGAATTTTAGAATGATCAAGTCCATAGCTGACGAACTAAATACTTTTAAAGACAGCGTGTCTTTCAATTGACTCGCATTGTGTTTGTTGACATCGCTCCCGTTTCGGCGGCCATTTTGGATCCCCCACGAAGTCACAAAGCCTGCTTAGACAGCGATGCGGAGTCCTCTCTCTCTAGTTATAACTCTATGGCTAGGACAGATTGCAAACTTCAGAAGAATATAGCTGCACACTTTGCATTTTTTCTTTTATGCTTTAATTCCAGTGTTTTCAGGCCTATGGCCTTTGTCAAGGTTCAGTCGAGTGACCGAATAAAACATGCAAAGAGACGTGGCTCATCCTTTCCCTCTCCACACATTGGTCAGAGGGAAAGGCTTCCCGTCCATGTTGTCTGTTTCTAGTTCACAGAGCCTGGTTTGTGTAAGAAGGTTTTTTTTTAAGTGTACCAAGGAAATGAAGAGCTAGTGGCTCATTACGAGGTATCAGCTGAATGTTAGTGTTAAAACACTTTAAAAATGTCAATAGAGATAAGGTTGATGTTTTGTGAATGGCGCTTTATGTGTGTACAGTGTATACATATGCATGTGTAAGTTATGTATATGTGCATGCATGACAGGCTGTGCATATATGTGAGAAGTGTGTGTATGTGCACCCTGTATGCTTGGGGGAATGGAGGATGGGGAGTATAGTAGGGGGTGGGTATGGGGGGCTGGGGTGGGTGGGTCTATGGGTGGTGCTGGCGGGAGTGGTAGTGGTGGTGGTGGTGGTGGTGGTGGTGTAAATACCAAATCAACTAGTGAAGCACTACCTTGGAAACTGACAGCTGCTATTGTGAGTGGCTGGGCTCTCCCATCTGCCACGCTCCGTGCAGCGGGAGAGGTTAATATTCCACACCCTGGCCTGCTGCTCCTGTCACCCACCGCGCCAGAAGGCTCCGGCAAGAGTAGGAAGTCACAGAGCGATCATGCGTTGGCCTCCGTGTTGGTGTGTGTGTGTGTCTGTTGAGGGTTTTTTTTTTTTTTTTTTTTTTGGTTTGTTTCATCAGTACCCCCATCCCCTACATGAGAAGTTGGAGGTTGGAGTTTTGGGATGCAAGTACTGGTTAAATGTAGCAGCGGTGAATTGTGGGTGCACAAATCATAAACCATTGTGTGAGCGCTGTTACACATGAAATTGATGATTAAGTCTCTCTTCCAGGTTCACGAGCACTTACCTTCTTTGGATTGAAGTGTTACACCATATTTTGTGAGAGAGTAATGCATTGCAAGGGCAGAATTGTCCCAAATCAAACTTGGTAAAATGCAGTAACAGCACATGCAAGACACATTGCATTGTGATTTCCTTGCAATAATATGTATAGTAAGTGTAATACGGATTGTACATCTCAGCCCTACAAATGCAAAGTGCAGTAACTACGTGAACACTGAAACCGAGAAAAATGCCTTCAAAGTTGTCATACTGCCCAGTCCAACATATTGTAGGTATAATAGTAGTGATGCTGGCGATGTACCTTCAAAATAGGTAGAAATAAGCTATTTAGTCACAAGACAAACAATGTGTCAATTTGCAGTCTAAACTCAGTATTGACAAAATGTGTAGTTAAAGCCTGTTGGCTTTGTAGGGAAGATCTGTCTTGATGCATTTATATATACAGTGATTTCAAGTTGCAAAACCTGTATGTCTCCGCATGGCTATGCAGTTGGTCTGTCACAACTCAGGGAGAGCTGGCGTATGCAAATATATACAAACGGAGACACACAGTTCTGTACAGTGCTGCTGCTGCCGTTCCTGCTAGCCTCTGGAGGAATGACTTTGGGGGAAATTAATAGGCTTCCTGGGGCCTGGTAAGAAAGGGCTGTAAAATTATGTTAAACATGCCCAAATAGTTTGAGTGACAGGCAGCGAGACTGGAAACAGCAGGTGGCTCCTGGACCGAAGAGCAGGGAGGAGAAAGGGAGAGAGAGAAAGAGGAAAGAGAGAGGGAGGAAAGGTGGGAGAGAGAGAAAGACGGATAGATAGAAAGACAGAGGAGTGTGTACGCAAGCAGGGATATGTTGGGCCTCACCGCACACAACAGGTGGACCCAAGACTGGTTCAGGGAGGCCCGACAAATTCTTTTGGGTGTGTTTAGGACTAAAGTGTGTTTTGTTAAGCCTGAAAAAAAGCAAGTCAACAGCCTTCCATCCCAAAAAAAGGTGGTAACATAATTCAGTTAAGGGTTTGTTCCTTTTGTTTCTGTTTATTTTTTGTTCTTTATTCGAGTTAAACTGAATGTTTTTTTGGCTCAGTGATTCTCTGTGTTTGCAGGTGAATATTTATTTTGTTAGTTGTGGTGTATTTTGTTATGATTAGAGGCACTTTTTTATAATGAGTTTTTTTTTTGGCTCTTTTTTGAAATTGATACAGTCAGCTAGAGGCTTGTCTGTGTGTGCATGTGTGAGTGAGTGTGTGTGCATGCGCGCACACATTAAATAAGGTGACCATTGTCTTCATTGACTCCCTCCGCTGTCGGCTCCTGCATGTGGCCACACAGGGGAAAAATCATTAGGAGCATCAGTGGTTAGAAAAAGCTGTGCGGATGAAACAATTAGCTGTCAGATCGCCTGGCATATGGACACTCATTGCCCAAAGGGTTAATGTTGATGAAAAGGCAAACAAACAGGACCATAAATAGGCTCTTTCCCTTCGGTGAAGATACTTTTTAAATGCCATCGGCTCATTTCCAATTCTGTTGAATATCTTGCAAAATGGCGCAACATACACTGCTGACAGTAGGGGGTAAATTGGAGCTCGGAGATGAATTATCAAACAATTACAAAGTCTGACCCGCGCCAAAAGGGGAGGGAGGGGAAAAAAAAGATTAAAAGGCCAGACCATTAGTTGGTTAGTCATGAAGATGGTCCTTCTCACACTACGTATTATGAGTGTTACGTTTTTTTGTGTCCTTCAATAACTTTCCCCTCTGGCTTCAAAAAGAATCTGGTTTGCTTGCGTATTCACATATGATCTTAAGTTTTTTTTAAAGACCAGTATAGTTAAATTGCATTAGTTACCAGCAGATGGGCAGAGCCAAGATGTTGCTTCCAGGCAATCAGAAAACAAAAATATCCGCTTTTAGAGTTTGAAATTAGTATTGACTTAATTATTGTCGTTTCTTTTGACACCATCTGTTTAGAACGGTTAAGTTTTTAGGCCCACTTGCTCACTTGCTTGAGCTTTTTTTTTTTTGGGAAGGGTTGGGTCCCGGGCTGTGCGTATTTGCTTTTCAATTAGAGAACTTGGGCTCCAACGCTGAAATGGCCTCCCTTTTCTAATTAGCCCAGAGTGTATAACTTTGAGAATGCAATTGTTATTTTTTTTTACCTCCTCCTCCTTCCCCTCCCAGTCTCGAGTGCAGTTTCAATTTGGTGAGCCAAGCACCCCATTTTAAAGCGTTGATTGAATGAGGTTGGTTACCAATTACAGTCTTTGTCCTGCAAATGGTTTTTCT
Source organism: Coilia nasus (assembly GCA_027475355.1). Lineage (NCBI taxonomy): Eukaryota > Metazoa > Chordata > Actinopteri > Clupeiformes > Engraulidae > Coilia > Coilia nasus. Next base: position 26,292,825 of record CM050210.1, on the reverse strand, counting down.
TTTGCTGAATTAATGGAATGATATTTATTGTGTTGCATTGTCCTTTGAATATCATGCATACATTCAGACCGAAATGTGTTTCGAGTGTGTGTGTGTGTGCGTGCGTGCGTGCGTGCGTGCGTGCGTGCGTGCGTGCGTGCGTGCGTGCGTGCGTCTGGTTTGCGTGCTCGGTGAATAAGTAAACACGTGAGTGCTCGAATCTGCTCAAGTGTGTATATATGTATGTCTGTGTGAGCACATGCATGCCCTCAGGTAGGAAAAGTGTGAAACAATGTACAGTAGTACACCTACTGTACTTGTACTGTGTACTGCAAGTGCTTCTGTGTTTACAACTGGACACTTGAAAAATAAATGCAAGCCTTCAGCATGTAGACCTAATGTATGGTATTTCCATGAATGACTTTGTTTCTGTATCTTCCACAACAGGTGAACAAATCAACCTTTGCACATGAACACACCATTTGATACAGATGCTTCTGGTGGTTGCATTTTTACTTTTTTGATATACATACAACAGACCTATATATAATAATGTACACACAGGAAAATAATTTATATTTTTCATGCAAGCTCACAAGTTTGGGCCTGTGTATGGTGTACTGGTGAGCATGTGTGTGTCTGACTAGATGCACATGTGGGTAGTGTATGCTGGGGCACGAGAGAGCTGGTGAGCAAGAGTGACTGACTGAGCCGTTGTGTGTGTGTGTGTTTTTTTTTTCCTCCCCTCATTCATTAGCTGCAGGTGGGCCTCTCCCCTGCGCTAATAAAGAGGTCAGGCGGCCTAAGATCCATGGAGCTGCCGTGGCTGTGGCCAGCTGGTCAATAATCTATTATGGGGTATCCCTCTCCCCGGAGTGACAAATGCCTCGCTCCGAGATGGGCCGTCAAGAGGTCAATGCTGGCCCGCTGACCCCCCCCCCCCTCCACCCCCCACCCACACGTCACTTATGACAAATACTACTGCTGGGTACTGCTGCTACTGGACCCCCCACCTATACACACACATGGGGAGTGAGAGGTGGTGTGCATCTGTGAGTTTGGTGTCTCTGTGTGCCTGCATGTGTTTGTGTGTGCGTGTGTGTGTGCGTGTGTGTGTGTGTGTGTGTGTGTGTGTGTGTGTGTGTGTGCGTGTGTATGCATGCCCAAAATCCAACACTGTCCTCTTGGCTGGAGAAAATGGCACTTCGCTGTATAGAGTGGTCAGGCAATTGTACACAGGGACACTGGGGATTTTGGTTTGTTGATGTCAGTTTAAGTAAAGCCATATTGATTTGTGGCTTTGTTTAGAGTTGTGTAGTTTGTGTAGTTTCTTGTTTCAAAGCTGACTTTGCTTTTAAATCAAAATACTTTTACCTGAAATAACAGATTATTTTGTGTTGCGTGTCAAGTTTTTGTTGTGAGGATTCCACAGAATCAGGTCAGTATCCAAAGCTCTGTTGAGATTGTGAGGTTCCGGGACCTGATCATGTGGTACTTGCATTGCGCCAGAGACAAAATGAACGGGGAGGGTGGAGGGGGGTGGTGGGGGAGGGGGGTATAAGGGCGTGCAACATGGGCATGACTGAGCACAGGAGTCCCACTTAGCATTGTGGGTGGCTCGCCGTGGCACCATTGCGGTGATGAACAGTACCTCCTTACTCGCCTCTGATTGGTATAACATGGTGTTATTCTGCCAGCACGCCGTACCAATCAATTTATGCTGCAAATTCGAACTCGCCTCCACTCAAGCATTTCCTATAGCCTTGTTCCTCCACTTCCTTTTTCCTCCTCTCTGACGGCTCAGTCTCCTTCTCTCGCCACCCACATCCCCCACACTCCCCACACACCACCCCCTTCTGTGCCGTCAGTTCGATAAACAGCACTCAACGTGACAAAAAATTTATCAGCCTGCTTTTATCACCCCCTCGACAAATCAATCCCAAATCAAGCGTGCCCGCCATTTTTATGGCTCTGAGAATTTACATCTAAATCATGCCAGCTTACTGTACGCTGCTTCTCAAACTGTAAATAAAACTGTAAATAAAAGAGGAACTGCTCTGTGTGTTTGTGTGTGTGTGTGCAAGCGTGTGTGTGTTTGTGTGTGTGTGTGTGTACGCACGCGCCACTGAAGCAGCAATGCCATTGGAGAAATGTGTTTTGTGGCTATTCTTCAGCTGTTGTGCTCATGTTATTCAGTCAGAGTTTATGTGGGGTATTGACAATTACTGAAAACACAGCAGAAATGTAGGATTGTGGGTTATGGGGCAACACGGGGAGGTATCTGCTGTGGAAATATTTTGATCACTGGACATCACTACAATAATCTTCTCCCTCTCACTCAAACATGGATTTCTTCAGGTAACATTGGCTGTATTAATGTTGACCTTCTGTTGTTTCCAACCCTAAGTTACACTGTGTATATCAGTATTAATTGCATTTCTTTTACCTTTTTTAAGTTTGACCTCACATGTATGTGTGTATTTATTCAGGTAAAATTAGGACTACAACTGCATGGAGAAAACAAGACTATAATGCATTTGTACTGTAGGCCATGTAAATAACGATAGAACGCCCAGCCACACAGACACTAAACAAAATACAAAACAAAATCCCATTTCATGTAGGACTCCGCACAACTATATGGAGAAAACACCCCATGACTTTTTTGCATTATCTCCTAAAAAGACAAAAGTTTAGATCCTGATACAGTTACAGTAGTACAAATGGCACATAGCTGTATTTAACAGTTCTTTGAAGTCATATTTAAACATGTTCATATGAGGTGGTGTCTTTGAATTCCTTTAAACCTTCCCCTGTCTTAGGGCACCCAGATAATAAGCAGCACAAAAGGAAAATGGAAAGTGAATATGGCAGGCCAGAAAGATTTTGTTAAAGACTTTAAAAAACAAAGTGCCATTTTGGCAATCCTTGTAGATCTGAGGCAGCCCCCTCTCTCTTGGACACTTGCACCCCACACACACCCTCCCCTACACTGCCAACCCCACCCCACCCCCACTGAGGGGCAAGCAACCCGCATGTGTCGGCCAGACGGAAATTAGCCGCACCTGAATGACAAGGCAGAGGCCCCCAGTGGGGCTGTGATCTGCGCGCAAACTCCCTTTTAATAGACTTACACCTCATTTGGCCCCTGAAGCCGGCTGAAGGGTCCCCTGAGGATGGGGGTGGGGTGGGGTTGGGGTGCGTGGGTGGAGGTCTGTGTGTGTGTGTGTGTGTGAGTGGGAGTGAGGGGTGAAGGGTGGTGGGGGATGGATGGGATGGGGTGGGGGGCCTCTGGAGAGAAGGGTTGGCCGTGGCAGCCCCACCCCACCCCACCCTAAACCCCACTTCACCTCTCCCTGCTCTGCTGTAAAGCAGCTGTGTTGGAAAAAAAGGGGGTTCGGCTTGATTACATGCCACCAGAAGGGGACTGCTGAGGACAATGCTCAGGTCTTTTTATTTTTATTTTCTTTTTAACCTTCCTCTGCTTTTCATCTCTATGTCTTCCCATCCCTCTTTTCTTGTATGCTGGCAGGGTTAGTAGTGGTGGTGTTGGAGGGGTTAGGACAGGGGTAGAGAGGGAGGGAGGGAGGGGGGTAGATAACGCGAGCGTTTTGTTCAACCTGTCATAGACAATACATGTCACGCCGATGAGGGACATTCTTGGAAACACCTTGCAGTTTCATAAGAGATGACCAATGACGTTCAGAGGCTCTTACCAGGGTGTAATTAGTCTAGGCACAGTGTCATTTATAATCCTTACAGTCCTGTCAATACAGACTAAGGGGCCAAGCTACAAGCAGCCTTCATGTCACTAATCACCGTAATGCCATGTGATAAGGGGGGGTGGCGGGGGTGTTCCCAGTGCAGTTGAAACTGCTGCTGTCCAGCACAGCATCTCATTCCCTACGACACCTACTAAAATGTGAACGTAGATGAGATAAAGGTCAATGGGAAATGGATTTAAATATCAGACGCTTTATGGGAAAACGTGTCTGCGAAGAATAAGGCGCTTACTCATATTTTTCTCGATATGGTTTATGTCCTGGAGGGCTATAGGACTTGCACTGAATCTCAGATGTTTGTCAGGAACTGCTGAAGTAGGAAATCTTGGGTCGGTGGAAAATCTATGTCCATGACTCCTGCCAGCTGGTGTTGAGAGGTGCCGTTAAACATGCATTGTTATGATTGAACGTGCCGACTCCACGCACCCATTCACTTAGAGTTTAATCAATCCTCAGCCTTGCAAAGACAAACAATAATTGATTTAGCTTTAATATTGCTTGGCAGACTGGCCTACATACCACACGTCCTCTTTGCACGATGCGTGTTACCTAGCGCTTATCATTTACACGTTGAGGATGTTTAGTCTTATTGTGAAACGGACACCTCTCATCCGTGTCATGTTGTGAGGCTCTTTCTGTGGTGAGACAAGATGCTACCCCAAAAATCCTGGAGGAGGCCCTTCTTAATGGAGTCATTGTTCCCCCCCAACCTCTTCACAGTCCATTCATTGACGCGTTGGCAGCTGATGGTTAATTATGTCTGAAGAAGTTCCCGAGCCTCTCTTGTGTTGCTTGGGTTAATTCAGATGCATTCTCGCTCTCCTTCTATCTCTCCACCTCTCTCTTTCTCTCTCTATCTCTCTCTCTTTTCTTCTCTTTCTCTGTCTTTCTCTCTCCTGCCTCCTCTACACATCCTAGTCCCGTGGGCGCGTGGTTTGCATTTTAAGTGAGGTGCCCCACCGCCCCCCACCACACACACACACACCCCTTGCCACCGATTTCCAGCAGCATCTTAACTTCCTGAGCTGGAGTGTGGTTAGGGTTAAGTGGTCCCTGAGCTCATGGCACCTATCCTTGCCCAAACATGACAGCTGGGGACCTCGCTGTTGCTATGGAAACCAACCCCCAACCCCTCTCACACACACACACACACACACACACACACACAACCCCCCACCTCCACCGAAGCCCCATATCACCCCCCTCTTCCCCCCCCAACACACACAGCATGTAAATGCCCCCCAAAACCACTCGCTTGAGACAATGCAAGGCCTTCTTCTCTCTCCACCCCAACTTCAACAACTCCCATTTTCTCCTTTCTGTTTCTTCTCTCTTTCTCTCTCTCTCTCTCTCTCTCTCCTTCACTTTTGCAGGGGTTTCATTTTTTTATTTCTTTCTTTCCTCCCACAGTTGGTTTTTATGGCAGGGATGTGAAGAGTGGTGTGTAGAGGCAGCATGTTGGTGTCCGACTCCCGTAGAGCCACAGCTGGGGGAACAGTGGGAGTCGAGCCAGCAACGGATGAATCGAGCCATCGTCTTTTCTTTCTCTCACCACAGAAGCGTCTCACGCACTCTTTCTCTTTCTCTCTCCGCACTTCCTGCGCCTTGAGACGTGTTGAATTGGTTTTGAATGCCACAGCCAGAAAAGCGCAGACTCTAGACCACATCTGGCTCCTTATTTTGTGCCAGCGAAGGACCCCCATCCAGGGCCTTGTTTGTTTGTTCGTTTGTTCATTCGTTCGTTCATTTCAGCCACATCCGTACTGGATCAAGTGCAGAAATGCACGCACACACATTTTTGCTCGCAACACCAAATAGGGTTGTTAGCATTTTATCGTAGGTAAAGCGATCATCATGATGTGTTACACCGTGCTCCCATGTCTCTGTGGGCTGGAACACAAGAACTGACCTTTTATCCATGGTTCTGCCTATAAGGTGTGAAATGTAATACTTATGGTCATGACCGCCACTGTGTCATGACTGTGTTCCTAGTTTTTCCACAGAAATGACCAGCATTGCCTATTTGGTGGCTTTTTCCTGTGGTTCCGTTTCAAGGAATATGACTGCTTCTGTGCAGCTTATAAGTTAACATATATATATATATATATTAACATGTATTATATATATTAACATTAACATGGATTATATATATATATATATATATATATATAATGTGTGTGTGTGTGTGTCACCTATAAGCTGCACAGAAGCAGTCATATTTAAATCCACACACGGATTTTACAGTAAAATCCACACACGGAAGCATTGTTTGCTCTCCAGCCAGTCAATCAATAAAACTGAGAGAAAATGGATGCTTAAAATACTACACCCCTAAAAATTCACTAAGCATTGTGCGGTACAAGGCATATTTTTTCCCCTGGGTTATGACTGATTGCAGAGGCACCTTGCTGCAGGTGTGGCTTAGTAGCAGACTGCACAGGGGCCTGTCCTCTCTCTCTCTTTCTCTCTCCCTCTCTGTCTCTCGCTCTCTCTCTCTCTCTCTCTTAAACTCTCCTCGTAAATGAAGAACAATCTTTTTTTCCCTGGCGCTAAACTGCAGTGAGGCGGATGATCTTTGCATTTATAAACCCCTGGCTCTCCATTGTCACAGGGAGCCAGACGCCATTAAATACGCCACTGCCACTGGTCAGTCCGCATCATCCGCGGGTGATGGAGAGCGCCGCGGTGGCAGAAAGTGCTGGAAGGAGCTCTATAAAAAGTTGTACATCAACTTAAATAATTACATTCCTGCCTATACATTTCATCACCCTTACTCTCTCTTCCTGTCTCTATCAATCCTACATCCTCTCCCTCCCTCCCTTCACCGCCCCCCCACCCCACCACCACCACCACCCCCACCCCTAGAGAGGCTGGGCTTCCTGCAGCAGATGACTGTCAGTTGATGGATGAAAAGTCCCACTGTGGCACGTGACTCGACCCTGCGTGTGACTACAGAAGATATCCTTCTTTTTTACCCTCCTTGCACTGTACTGTAAATGCAAGTGGAATCTGTGTTGGCTGTGCGGCATGTCGGGATGTTTTTAGCACAAGTGTTTTTTTGACAGTTTAGAGATGAACAGGGTGTTCATATTAAATATACCCACTCGATGTATCTGACACCAGATAATCGGGGAGAAGGACAGTTCTCAGCGTCAAAACTCTTGCACCTAGGTGTGTTAATAGGATATATCAGATTTTTTTCAAGTAGTTGACTTTTTACATTGCCTCTCATCATCACCTCTTTGGTAGCATTTTATGTTTTTATTTTTTCTTTTCTGGTTGGCCTTCTGCTGTGTCCTGTTTTGTCCCCTCCAGGGCTATTGCTCCTCTCCTCTCTCTCACTGGCTGCCATTGGAGGCCGGTGGGGGGTCTATGGAACATGTAAATGTGTTGGCTGCGTTTAGGGGCTGCATGGCCAGTGTGAAAGTGGCGATGAGGACAGGTGAGACTGAACATGTTGCAGACTCAGCGGGGGTGGCTGGGCTTTGCGAGCTGCAGGTGAGAGTAAAGTGGGGGGAGGGGTGGGCAGGGGGAGGCGGAGTGGGTTTTGTGGGGGGCTGGGGGTAGCGGCCTCTCTCTCTCTCTCTCTGTCTTTGGTGCCAGCTTTTGTTTTTCCGGAGCTTTCCGCACCGCACTGATGAGTAGCCACGGAGGCCCATGGACCGGCTGGAGACCCCGACGGCGCTACACTCCCCCGCACTCACACACCAAAAAAAAAAAAAAAAAATGGCAGCCACCCCCCTCCATAGCACCCCCTGTCCATCATCTGGAGTGTTGGCACGAGGAAGGCTAAACTGTGTTGATCTCTGTATAGAGAGAGAGAAAGAGAGGAAGACTGAGCAAGCGAGAGAGAGGGAGACAGAGAGAGGGAGAGAGAGAGAGTGACACCTTCCCCACCGGAGACACAGACCAGCAGGCCCACATTAGGGGAAATTTGTTCCACAATATTGCCGCCTCCTGCCATCCAGGCCCACGTCGCCGCACAGAAGGTGGAGGCAGAGTTTTGGGCGGGGGCCAAATGCTCTCCGTGGCGGCCCCTCATTCGCACCATGCGCACGGTGGTCTGTCTCCGCCGCCATCAGCCCCCACACACCCCAACCCCACCCCCCTTTCTGACGTCTCTCGAAGCCCCCCCGCCTGTCGGAACAAATGCTGCATCTTTGGGAAAATAAACTTATCTCATTCGGGTGACAACACGCGCCCTCAGGTTATGACGAGCGCGTGTGCCATCCTGCAAGAGATGCGGGCAGGGTCAATTGTTCATTTCCAGACGCAGGGAGGGAGTCTTTAGCCGTTTAAATACGGCTGCTAGTGCATTGCATACCGCTCTGGACCGCAGTCTGCTAGGCATTCTGGGATCGTCTCGGGGGAGAGCACAAAAGTGGTGAGAGAATGGAAAAAAATGTCTGTATATCCCCTTGATGCCTGTGTATCACTTCAGTTGCACTGTACATCTATTTGAAGCGTCTCGTGTGGAAATTGGACAAATGCCAATTCAATACATTTCCATATCCATACGTCTCCCATTTTACATGTGAAACTAATCCTTGGGGGGGGGGCATATGAGGCATTGTTTGCCTTGTATATAAGTTCATCTTTTCAAAGGCACCACAGCAGCAGTAACAACTTTATTTTCCTAAAACAATTACATTTCTGTAACAGTGATGCAACCTTAGATATTTATGACAAAAAACTAATGCGTCAAACAGATACCACGAATATCATCAAGCAACCCATTACTTTGCTTTTAGCTCATTTAGTTGTGAAACCAAGCTGTACGTTGATTGTGTAATACAATGCATCATAATCATGGGCTACTTTGTTTGAACACTGCCATCTTTGCACTCACATGTAAATGTAGTATTGCCATGTTTTTCAACACATGTTGAATACATTTTGTCTACATGTCTTTTTCTGTCACTAAAATTTACCAGGCAGAAACGTTAAGGCAGAAACTCTGCTCTTACACCAGTATGAATGCATATTTACGTACAGTATGCTTGGCACAGCTGGTTGTCAGTTGTGGTAAAACACGAACATATACTATGTTTTGAGTTTTTAACTTTAGTCCAGAACTTCCACAGATCTTCTCCTGACCAGTCTCTAGTGTTAAGCATTAGTGTCACCTTAGGTGATTGATGACCTTCCATTTACATTCAGCCTGTCAACAGCCAATGAGGAACCTTCTTCTCCCTCCTAATAATGATTCCAAAGATCCGAGATGAGGATGTTATGATCTATAGAAAGGGTCATTTGAGGGACTGCATCACTCTGGATTTTGGGTGGGCGGCATTAAACTGACGTCTCTGAAGTCAAACTGGCCATCTCTGGGTCCTTGAAAAGGCTGACAAATCACGCGTATTCCTACGTTTCATCCTTGGCTAATGTCCACTGGGAAAAAAGGAAGGACCAATTATCCAAATGGCATGCAGATTTCATTGATCTCTAATGGAAGTTTACACCTACACACACACACAAAAATGCACCCTGACCCACCCATTTATAACAAAAAACCCCCATTTACCTTAAACTCATGCCAGTAAAATATACATTTTAGTTGTATTTAAATGCATGGCTATGTTCCTGTTATGTGCTGTTATATAGTGCTGATGTGTGGTACAGAGCCAGTCTGTTAGGCCAGTTAAGCAGAGACCTCAGGTAATGCAGTGGTGGGTTATGGGTAATGACATGACCTTGCTCATCTCCATAACCTTCTCATTATTCCCTTCATGAAGTGAGGGCTGCAGAATATCATTTTTCATTTGCAGTGCTGAGGAAATGGCGGATGAGGGGAATTCTTTTTTTAATGGGGCACACTATCCTATGATTTTCCCCTCAGAGAGAGTAAAAGGCAGCTTATTCTACTTCTACTGGTCAAGCAGAGGTCAATATCTATGCACTGCACTGTAGATCATGTTGGACTTGTCACATTGAATATATTTGTGAAACATTTCAGTTGTCATTGGGGAGAATGTATTACAGATCGTTGGAAAATTATTGAAATTGTTCATTCCTGTTAAATTGTGATCCCACTCTTTTATTTAGTATTTCAGTGGATGTTGCTGTTTACATTTTTTTATTCATTAGTCAGCAGTGCTGTAATTGTGTTGTTAGAGTGTTTGTCATACGACTCAACAGCTGGGCTTTGAATTCATAAGTGTCCATGTGTGTGGTAGTGTGTTGCTGGTGGGGGTGGGTAGGTGGGGCATTGAGGGGAGGGGGGGGGGGCGTAGAGAGAACCGAGACTCGAGTAGGCCAGTGTGCCGTCTAACATTCAGCACCCCACTCTCACTCATTTCCAAATTGCCCTCCTAATAGACCTATCTGTCCACAGAGAGCCTATTAACTAAAGATCTGTTTTCATCTCCCAGACACTCAAAGACTGGACAGAAAGTGAGAGAGTGAGCAAGAAGTGGGGAGCGAGAGACTGAGAGAAGGGTCGGGGGGAGGGGGGCTAGAAAAAAAGAACCGCAGCAAAGTCCTGTTTGTCTGCTCTTACAAGGAAAGTAAAAATTTAAAAAGAAAGAGAAGAAATAGACTGCAAAGAGAGCCATCTGACATTAAATGTGAATTAAAACAGCAACAAAAAGGGACTTCATTATATAGGAGTTAATTGTCTCCTGGGCCTTGGCTGCCCGGTCCCTGGGCGAAAAATTAGAGCCCTCTAATTGCTTTTATCACCTAGCCCCACAGTCTCCAACAGCCAGGCTGATTCCATTTAATTTAAGTGCCACGAGATGGGGAAAAACTCAACACACACACTGCCGCTAGCCCTCCAGCACAGTCAGAGAGGGAGAGTGAATTAGAGAAGGGGGGTTGGGGTGCGCTCTCCAAATTGGCAAACATGAGAGCTTTGTGAATTAATGAAAATCAACAGCATCTGACCGTGATTGGGAAATCTTTTTGTTGTCTTTCCCTCCCTAGCCTGTGTTGTTTACCCCAAGGTGTTTATGGAAAGAGAGTCACTTCGGAGTCAGATGGCTGAGCGGCTGATCCATGTGATTCGGCGCCAGAAATAATTTTGCTGACCCCCCTAAAAAATGCGAGGGGGAAGAAGAAAAAAAAACATATTTGGAGCCTGGGGATTTGAAGACAACAACTTGCATTTGGATCAATTAACAACTTCCATACAGTAAGGGGCGAAGGCCAGCAGTACTGGGCGAAACACAATCACGATTAAAGGATATCTATTAATTAGAGGCGTGTTCCTTCATCAGGGCAGTGGGATTAGCTGGCCTTGTTTGTAGGATTGTTTTACATTTTTTTGGTCTATAGGGAAATGGTACAATAAAGCAGGCAATTGAGCGTCCTCGTTGAAGGTAGTATGGGTTCTGTAGTACAGTGCACAGTAACTCTTTATTTGGATAGTCCACCCACAGAGACTTATCAGAGGGTTTGTTGAAATTTAGTGTTTTTTATTTTATAGGTTACTGACTACCACCTAAATAAAACCCAGCCCCTAACCCTAACTGTCATAAGACAAGAGTTTCAACAGATGGTTTGTTAATAGTATCAGCATCTGTAGATAGTCTATGGAGCCATCTCTAAGACATGTAGTATAAGACAATCCAAATAAAGTGTGACCAAGTACATGCTGTAAAGAGTGTAGCAAGTTGACCCAATTTGTGTTGGCCTAATATTTGTACACATTTGTACACATAGCTGTCTTTCAGCTTGTCAAGATAAACCCGCTTAGTTAACTAGGACCCACCTGTCCACTCTCTTGGATTGGCCATGGTTTCGAATATCCAACCAAGTTTTTCCAGCCAATAAAAGGTGTGAAGAGGCTATTTATCCACTACAGCACATTGTCGGTCTTCCTAGCCAGCCTGCAGCTGTCAATGAGATGGACTGGGCTGGGTCCACCAAAAGACTCAAGTCAGCACTGGAGTTGAAATTCTGTACTTAAGAACTCTCAACCTGGAATGGGCAATTGATCTTTTTTTTGGTCGGTCAATCCATTCGCTGCCGTGAAACTCTCTTCCAATCCACACACACACACACACCTCGCCCTCCTCTACCTCGCTCTCTGATTGGAAATGGCCCTCATCCAACTCCTTACTCCCTCCACCTCCTGACATCCATCCGCTCCCTCTCAAACTCTTCCTCCACACACAGGCTCTTCTCCACCAGGTTAACAAGGACTAATTTAAATCCAAAATCCCTGACAGTACATTTTCTGTCGGCACGGCTCGTATGTTCTGCATGGCTGTTTGGATCAAAGACCAGTTATCTCCTGTATTGAGCTATTCTAACCTCTGTCCGGTCTGATTACAGCCCAGCTGATGGGAAGTTGCCCGTCTAATCAGGACCAGCGTTTGGGGATGGGTGTATATAGACTGTGACACTTTAAGGAGTGAGATGCAAAGCTCGGGAGAAATTTCAACCCAGCGAAGAAAGTAAAGGTGTTATAAGCGAAAGCTATCGATAAAAGCACTCCATAAGGCACTGAGGTGTTTGATGTCCTGTCTAAGGCACCACGTCAAAGCAGCAGCCTTGCCTTATAAGCCTTCCAGCAGTGCTTCCTGTGGCATTAAATGTGTAGAAAGATTCTTGACCTCTGTAGGAAATGTATTGTTTTAGTCATTCAAACTAACATCACATCTGTCAAGTTTACTTTAGTTAGTGAAGACCCCTGAGCAGTCTGTACATGAACACTTTCACTATGCAAACTATTTATGAAACTAAAATAACAGCATTAAGGGAGAGGGAGAAGGAACTGAAAACGGAAAGAAAAAGGGAGCAAACTAAGAAACAGTGTGTGTTTCAATATGTGTATTTTATGTGTATAACGTGTGTGTGTGTGTGTGTCTTTGTGTGAGTGTTGGGGTGTGTGTGGGCGGGGGCAGTTGATTGAGGTAAATTTGACAGTTTAAAGGCTAAAACTCCCCAGCTGTGTTTATAAACTCTCTCTGCACCTGCTGAGGTCATAGGCGCTGTGCACTCAAGGATTAAGCACACAGCCGCGGCCATACAAAAACACAGGGGCTCAGACAAGACCCCCTTCTCCTAAGAACAAAAGCAGTGAACAAATCTCTTCCAAGCATTTTTTGTTTGATAATGCTTCCCTTTTTTATTATTGTTCCTACTTTTAAGGGATTAAGGACCATTTTTTAAGATTACATAAACAGAACAGGATGCATTGTGTTTTTTCTTTAACTTTCTCACATGCCATGTGCCAGACAGTAACACAAACCCCCTTTTTATAATGAATTTTCATCGACAGAAGTGTTTTATTGTTGGCAACCATGTGCCATGGAAGATTGCAGACCCTGTCAAAGTATTTTCAGTTCAAATAAACACAAGAGGGTGTATTTGATCATTCGAACGATATCTCAAAATATCCTCCCAAAAATAACTTGACAAGCCCACTGCAGTGTGTGCCACCTCTTGATGCGGCGTGTCTCTCTTCTGTGCTTGGGTTTTGCTGCCCCTCGATTAAAACATTGACATTTTTTTAGCTGAGAATTAACCTGATTAATGTAATTGAATGCAAAAGCGCGTAGCTCAGCGCTTCATGTGACAGCCACAGATGGATTAAGAGAGAAGGTGTTCAAATTGAAAATGTCTCTCTTCTCCCCTTTCTTCTCATCTCCTCTCCTCACATGTCCAGAACTGCTAATTGCTTCTGTTACCACTACTTGAATCACTGACCTTTGTTGTTTATTCTGACTAATGATGATGCACTGTGTGAGTCATCCAGAGGAGTGAGGAGAAAAAAAACAAAGAACTCAATTCCATTTTTTGATTCACGTTTGATAAGAGATGGGGTGGGTTGTCAGAAAGTGTGAGAAGAGAAAGTTTTAGGAAAGGGTTGGACAGGCTAATTGACAAGATTCACCCATTAAAAAAATATTGAATCGTTCATCACCTGCATGTGTTCTTAATCATTGGTGGCACTGATTTGCCCAGGAAAAAAACTTGATTTTAAAATCCATTCTCTTGTCAGTCGCTATTGAGCAACTGAAACCGCCCACCATCCCACTCCCATCCCGTTTCTGTGGAAGATTGCCAAGTTTGGAATTTTCCCCTTGTTGTAGGACCACAAACGTAAATCTCTTATTTTAGCAGGTGTAAAAAAAAAGAAAAATGGAAAAACTAAAATAAGTTGATGGACAAACCACTAGAATCAGAATCAGTTTTATTGGACAAGTATACTTACATATATAAAGAATTTTACTCCGGTAGATGTTAGCTCTCTATACATTCAAAAATTATATAGTAGCACACATAGTATAATATAGAGCACAGCACAATGCCACAAAATGCAATACAATAGACAAATAGAAACATGTACACTTATACTGTGCAATAGAGACAACAATACACATATAGGCACCTAATATAGGCAATAATGTACATATGATATAGACGAAATATGCAAGTGGGACATAATATACAAGTAGGACATATCACAGTTTCATAAAATAATACAATAACATAACGCACACACACACCCACTGGCCCATGTCTAGGAGTAGGACACAGTGTGTGCGTTGGAATTAACGCTAATAAACTGTCATTCTGTTTGCAGTCATCATTTTGCATAGCAATGATTCATGAACTGTGGGGGGGGGGGGGGGGGGGGGGGTGGGAGCCTGTGTGCATGTAACAAATGACTTATGTACTGTATTGTTGTGTGTGTATGTGTGTATGTATATGTATGTCCATGTGCATGTGTACGCACGCATGTCTGTATGTGTGTGTTTCGGGGGGGGGGGGTGCACCACTGCTGTTGTGTCGGTGACTTTTAAGCCGGCACATTTGTAGCGTGACAGCGTGCCACATGGGGACCTGCTGTAGGCGCGGGGTTCTCCCCGGGACACTCACGTAAGTAAATGAATAAATAGGCTGCCGCTGGATCCCTCTTCTCTCACCTCTCCTCTCCTCCTCTCTCCTCTCCTCTCCTCTCTTTTGCTCTGCTCTCTTCTCCCATGCTCTGCTTCACCTCCTTTCCGCTGCTCTCCTGCTTTGACACAAATAGGATCTGCAGCAATTCACTGTGCCGTTAGAGGGGATGCTCTCTCTCTCTCTCGTTTTTTCTCGCTCTGTTATTTTTTCTCTCTTGCTCTGTCTTTTGCTCTCTCTTTTTCCTTTTTCTCTCTTTTGCTCTCTCTATTTCCCTGCCTGTCTCCCTTTCTATCTTTCCAAACAAGTGTCTGTTACCTGCTTTGTAGGAGGCTTTGTTGGGCCAGACGTAGTTCCAAGGTCTCTCTCTCTGTCTCTCTCTCTCTCTCTGTCTGTCTGTCTGTCTCTCTCTCTCTCTCTCTCTCTCTCTCTCTCTCTCTCTCTCTCTCTCTCTCTCTCTCTCTCTCTCTGTCTCTCTCGCTCTCTCTCTGTCTCTGTCTCTTTCTCTCCCTCTCCCTCTAAGTGTCCTGTTCTCAATTCTCTTTGCTATTCCATTCACACAACCAAAAGGCTAAGTGACATCAAACCTCATTATTGTCATCACATGCCACATTTGTAACCTGTTAGGGAGACAATTGTGATAAAATAGGCTGATGGCCCATCGGAGCCGTGCTTGCCACCAGCTGGACTCTCTCTCTCTCTCTCTCTCTCTCTCTCTTTTTCTCTCTCTCTCTCTCTCCCTCTCCCCCTCTCGCTCTCTCTCTCTGTGTGCTTCGAGGGGAAGAGTGGTAAGCATTTATTTTCTTGGTCAGCATTTCAGTTTCCCTCAGCTTAGAGGTATGGTGGAGGTGGTGCTGGTGGTCATCAGGGTTTCGCTATTACCCATAATCCCTCATGGCCTGGGCACTGCTGTGACCCCCTGAGTAGCCCAGGTAGGTGGCCCATGGTGGCCACCATGTATGCAAGCCTTTGTGCACAATCATTTAGTGTAACACATTTTTGTCTGTTAGGTGTGACAACCTCCAAAATGTGCAAATGTGCAAAACATGTTTCATTGGATCAACATAAAATTATGGCCTCACAAAACTGGTGTCAAGCTATCTGACACAGTGTGCTTCATTCACCAATCATTCTGACGAACAAATTTGTTCTTAGACTCCAGTTATGCAGTTTTTACGAAGATTCTCACCTTCACCAATATCTCCTTATCTGAAATGTGTTCTTATCTAAGAACAGAATCTACGCACACTCAGGACCAGTCATATGCACCTTTCTGTGATATACATTTGATACTTTATATCAGGGGTGCCCACTATATTTTGGCTCGTGAGCTACTTTTAAAATGATCATGTCACAGTGATCTACTACTACTACTACTAATAATAATGATGATGATAATCATCACATAAATCACTCAGTATGTGTTTCATATGTACGTTTACGCAGTTTGTTCATTGATATACATGTTGCATTACATATGCAGCATAGTAAAATACATGCACCCATGCATAAACATTTACAGCACAACTTTATTATATTTGCATTATTTTGTAATAAACCTTTACAGCACAATTCTAATACATTTGTATTACTTTGTGATGAACCTTTACAGCACAACTCTAATACATTTACAATGATCTATTAACATCTTAATCTGATGATGATCTGCACTGGAGGAAGTCAGACAGGGTTGCATAGTCCAGACAGTAGCTGCTGTGTGTAGCACACACTGTCAATTTGCGCACACGCCCTGCCTTGTTTCTCCAGCTCCGATGTGAGGTTTCGGACGTTTCCCAAATCATAGAGCTGCAACTTTGAGGACAGCAATTTAATTTTTCATTTGAATGCATTAACTGAGCTGATCATGTCGACCATGCTTTTGTCTTTTCCTTGCAGCTCCAAATTAGGTTTGTTCAACATGCTAGTAAGATCAGTTAAAAAACGCCAAGTCCAGCAGCCACTAATTGTCATTAAGTTGCTTGTGTTCCATATTGTTTAGTGACAAGAAGAAACTCCTTAATCTCCGGACAGAGCTGTCAAAATGTCTGCAAGAATGTTCTCCTACTAAAGACATCTCACGTCGGTGTGGTTAGAACAGTTAGCAAGCCTCTTCCAACTGTGCATTGAACAAACGTCTTTGAAGAGACCTCGCTCGAATAGAACAGCCTATTTTGGTTGCCACATCAATGATCGCTTTCTTGTTTAGCATTTTTCTGCATAATGAAATGACTGCTGCCAGCTTAACTGCGTGTTTATTTCCACCACATTTCTCTTTTTGCTTTTCAGGGGGAAGTGACTGCCATAGATGTAATGAACTGTGTGGGCTAGGTAAGTTAGAGAACTAGCTAGGACTCCTTCTTTGCTGCATACGAAAGGTCACCACATGCCCTATAATTTTCTTTTCAGAACATCTTTAGACGGAACATCTGGGATATTATTGAAAGCTTCATGCTTCAAAGTTTTCCAGTAGTTGTTATAGTTGTTATGATAACCTAACAAAAAATTTTAGACAACATGCGATCTATCGACACTGCCTTTGCAATCGACTGGTCGATTACGATTGACGTAGTGGGCACCCCTGCTTTATATCATATCAAATCACCTTTTTATATTTTACTGCAGTTTTACTTGAGTTTACATTTTTAGCCATACTAATACAATTTGGTCAGCAATTTTAGGGTCTTAGTGGCCCTTGAGGCCAGCTTTTAAAACTATTAGCATCTACCCCCTGGTGGTGGTGGCAATAACAGTAGCAAAGAAGATAGGGAAGAACATGATGAATGTATTGGTCTTTTGTCCAAATGTTTTTTTTTGGAGAAAACAGGAGATACTTGTGCACCTAGAAAGAGTACCTTCCAGAAAAGAGATTTAGGCCTTCCTGACTACAAACCTTTTTCTAGCATGCTATTTTTTGGTAAAGCGAAATTGATATATAAGAAGGTATTTAAGTGTCTATAAGCCATAAATAAGGTTACTTCCTGTAAAAACTCCTCCATTCAACAAAACTGGATACAAGGGTAATTAGTGACAATATAAACCTTATTAGTACTTGTGCAATTAATAACAAGTTAAGGTGTGTGAACATAAAAAAAAAACATGTTCAGTATTTTATGATCAGCAACCTCTAAAATGACAACTCACCCATCTTGCCTAATTAGGACATTTTTTGACCATGGGTCTGTGTTCTACACAGTGGTCCAGATGGCTAACCAGTCATGTTATGCTTCTGTGATGTAAATTGAAACATTAGTATTTGTAGACAAAAAAAAAATTTTCAAAACAAAATTTCGACCACACTAGCTGCAATTTGTATTCTCCATGCTTGTCTGAGGCTATCAGTCAAATATCAACTGCATATAATTTACTTTATTCCCATAGGAACTCTTATGGGTCATATTTACAAAAGGCCTGTGATATCGCTTATGCATACACAGCTGTACACTGATGTACATGCTTTTCTTGCTTTTCTGCTTTTGTTGACATGCAGACGAAAGGTCACCACACGGCCTATAATTTTCTTTTCAGAAAATCTTTAGACGGAACGTCTGAGATATTATTGAAAGCTTCATGGTGGAATGCTTTATCGGGTTTTATGTAGGCTAACCGAATAGCTGCTGAAACCATATTCCTTAGCTTTTCTGTTTTTTATAATTGCCAGACAACAGCTTCAGCTTGATTTTTATAGCTGCTTGCAAATTAATAGGCAGCTGCTCACTTTGTTTGAAAGCAGTGAGGGGAACAGCTCGTCAAATCTATCTATCTCCTATTTGATGTGGCCTGTCTTGCTCTGGTCCAGCGGTTTTAAAAGTTTTTTTTTTCTGGAGGCTTGCCTACACTCACATCAGCTATTGCATATTTTGGATCTGTCAGCCTTTACCTGCATGATCAGGTTTGCACATGTCTGGGCAATGCGGGGAAAGTCCATGCAGAATTTTCGTACTGTCCCAGATTTTGAGTGGTGCGTGGACGATTGCGCATCCTGTCTAGATGACAGAATTTGTGTCATGCGCACGATATGGAGATTTTCAAAAGACCCTTTTCACGGAAGCATTCTACCTTAGACACAGTGACCCAGAAGCTCTCCACTTAAGAAGTAATGACCACTGATATTACAAATGGTTACAACTCAAATCCAGGTTGTTTGCTTGAATACACAGCCACATACACTGAGCCCTCAGTAGCATACTGTCAGGGATCAGGTCAGCAGTCTTCAGGGCACAGCTCTGCTTGTAAAATTATTTCATAAACCATTTCAAGAGATTTTCATTGTTGGTGCCATAGCTGTTTTCTGTTGACAGGGTTTCCTATTGAACATACAATGATGTGATACAACGTAGTCTGAGGGTGAAATAGAACTTTCAGGCGTTGTTTTTGTTTTTACCATTGAAAGGGTCGATATGCAAAAAAACTGGTATTAATTGCTAGCTGTAAAGCATGCCAGAAGAAAACATGGAAAAGGTGTATTCTTCCATGTGTCATCTTTTGTACTCACTCAGTGTAGTCTTGAAGTAAAGCAGCCCACATTAAACCCTAAAGAATGATCTGAGTGATCTGTCACAGTGCTGACAGAACAACAAGCAAATTCACAACATGATGCCATGACTGCAATTTGTGCATGTGCTCTTCTTCCCTGTAGTGAATCAGTAGATGACCTTTTCAAACGTCAAATTACTGATCACCCATCATCATCATCTCTGTGCTGTCACAGACCACATCTTTGCACACACATACTGTAGACACACACACACAGCAAGCACCACAGTCACCACAGTCTTCTCAGCACCTCGTTCGCTGGCAAACAACAAAAAATGCAGATAAATATTAAGCATATGTCAAAATAATGAAGGGTGCTGAGGATATGTCGCTCTTCTTAACTTCCAATCGGCAAAAATAATATAAATATAAAAAAAATCTGTCTCCCATAAGCAGGAAGCGACCCCCATGGCGTCTAGGTCTCTGGTTCCTGTCATGCGTATTCCTCAGAGGTTTCACATGACAAAACGCAGAAAGTTGTTTTTGTCCCTCTTCTTGTCACGCTGCACCCCCTTAACTGGAGGCTTTTTTTTCTTCGTCTCCCCCCCCCCCTCCCCATTCCTCCCGTTTCCTCTGTCGTCTCGCTGTCTTTTCTGTCAGCCCATAGCCAGGCACCTGCTCTCATGTTCCTAATTAGTCTCATTTAATTAATTATATTCTGTAGCACATCTCCTTATCTCGTGTTTGTTCTCTTTCGCTCTCCCTCCCTCCCTACCTCTCTCTCTCTTTCTCTCTCTCTCTCTTTCTCGTGCTCACTCACTGTTGCTCTGTTTCTGCCAGGCTCCTAGTGGAAAATAGAACTAGCTTGTTATCAGGATTTCAAGGGACATTGTACATGGCTTCGCCATGGATATTGTTTCATGTCATGGTCATTTACATGTGTCTGATCGTTGGAGGTCACTGATCGTGTTCTTGCTGTGCACTGTAGATGAATTTAAAACAGATTCTTGTCTTAGATTGGGGCCATATCGAGTGGTACAGCATCTATCTGGGTCAATGGACGATCATAAGACTGTAAGGCTTTGGAGCCAATGGAATTTTTTCGATATATACTTTAGTATGTACTAACACATACGTATATATGCATCTGATCATCTTTTGCTAATACAATCAGAGTGAATGGATGTTGTGTAAGCATACAGCATATACTTGATTAGTTTGTTTTATTGTCCCCTAAGGGACAATCATCCTCACTCTTCCTGTACATTTTCATGTCTCGTTTTTGAGATGCACATAGGAATTTTCAGGCATCACATAATAATTAAGGGCATGCATAAAACAATACTTTAGGTATATATTTCTAGTTCAGTTTGTTTTTCTTGGTAATGTTTGATAGATCATTCATCTCTCTCACCACTCACTAAGAGGGCTTCTCTCCCTGCATCTCTGCTGGGGTTTGCCATGTTTGTTTGGTCCCTGTAAAAACAACACAAAGTCACCTCCAGCATCATTTTATGACTTGCATGCTTCTTAGAAGATGGGGGTGGCAGGCAGAGGAGTGTTGGGGGGGGGGGGGGTGGATTTATTGGTTGGTGCATGACGTCTCAACAATAGCGAGCGGCCTCGAGTTGCATCTCCTGATCCAGGTAAAGGAACACCCGCGGGTAGGGTAGGGCAGGGCAGGGCTGAGACCCAGCTGCCAATCCATCCCTTCGCAGGCAGGATCCGTCCCCCGCTCAAAGAAAAGACCTTATGAAATATTCACTCCCTGATCAGCACGGCCACAAAGGGAAAGATCAAACTTTTGGCAGGGTGGCTGGTCCAGGGGCCTTACAAGGTTTCCTACCTAGCGCTGCCTCTGCCATATGGTGGAGCGCAAATAATTAGCTGGGGGGCGGGGTGGTGAGGGTGCTGTAGCGGGTGGGGTATCAGTTTGTTATGGTTAGTGTTCCTCAACAAACCAGTTTCCACACCGCAACAGCGCATCAAGCCCTTTTCAAATGATCATGGCCAACGCTCGTTTGTACACGTGTTGTTGTTTATTAAAATGCAGCACAGTGTATGTATATCATTAACATATTAATGTAATATTTCAGCGAGCTGTGTGTTTATTAAATGCAAATGCATTAAGAGATTGCAGTGAGAGAGTGCTGTGTTTCTCTGTAGGCGAAATCAAATTATGCTGATAGAATATCTTATTATAATTAGCTGAGAAAAGTTGACCACATAAGACAGCCTTACATTTAACGACTTCTGTGTCGTGCACAGCTCTAAGTTCTCATTTTAATTTAAACGTTAAACATAATTTGGTTTCAATGAAATCAGACCAATTTTTTTCAGTACTGTCCAACAAGACCTAATTTTATAGCAAAATGTTGAGTTGTTCAGAGCCTGATGCTTTTGAGTGCCTTGTGTGTGTCCCTGTTGAACTCTGTTGTACGAACAACAAACACCACGTGGTCCTTGTGTTTTTTTTTTTTTTTTGACATGAGTGAAATGGAGACCTGTGTGCTTTTCATGCAGAATTAAATATTTTATGCAGCATCTCACACCTATCATCCCCAGGGCACGATGGGTCAAACGTTTGGATAATCTGCCTCCAAGGTTACTACTCCGCTCACCTCCTCAAACCACAGATGAGCACTACACACACCCACACACACACACACACCTAAAAAGAAAAGGTTGAAAAAAATCACCAGCAGAAAATTCCACCTCTTTTAAACAAAAAAAAATCTATATATTCTTTACCCCAATAGGTGGGTTGAAATTCGTACCATTAACCTTTGCGCGGTGTTAAAGGATCTGTTTATGGAGAGGAAATGACAAGAAGTCGAGCTGACAGGCCTGGAGTGAGACAGTTAAAAACCCCTTGCTGCTCGGGATAATTAATAAATAAAGTACCAGGGGAGCCCCTGCCATGCCTCCCCATATGACAGGACCTGTCTCCAGTGCGCCAAAGCATTAAATGACCAATTCCTGTCAGGCTAACTTCTACTGGGCTCCCTCGGTGCTACCCCCACACACCACCACATACTAACCAACCCCCTTTTCCATGCTCTCCCTCCCGACACACACCCCAAAACCATTCTACCCCCCCACCATGCACACTACCCAACCACCCCCCACCACACACACCCCAAACCCCTCCTGCACACCCCAACACCCCCTCACACACACATACACCCAACAACACCCCCCCCCCCAAACACACACACAGACACACTCTGATACAGACTTCCTCCTCTTCTCTTTCTCCTCCTCCTCTTTGCTCTTTCTTTCCAAGGAGGTCCACTGTCCTCTCTTTGCAGTGAGTTTTTCAGCGACTGATGGCTCTAGTTCATTTCTGCTGAATTAATTGGTCCCTGAATGAATTCTGTTGACAGGGCAATTCATCATGTGTTTGGCCTGACAGTGACTGGGTGCTTGGAACAGGGGAAAGGGGGGAAGGAGAGGGGAAGTGAGGAGAACCGGGGGTTAGAGCAAGAGAGAGAGAGGATGAGGTTGATGATTTTGCCTCTTTTATTTATTTATTTATAATTACCTCACCATTCATGCTGTTTCCCTCCTCACCCCCATCCCTTTTTAACCCTTAACAGTGGGAGGTAAGCTCATGTTAGAATCCACCAAGGCTTGCAAACAAACAGAACCGCTGCCGACGGACTACGTCTATCGCGACTGACGCAGTTCTACAGGGACACAGAGAAAGCACCCCACCACACACATACAAATACACAAATACACAAACACCCCGCCTACACTACCACCATCTCCACCATCTTCATTCTGCAGTCAGGTCAGCCCCTAGCACCTAGTGCGAGGACCACCCGATCAGTCCAGTGCGGTGCCTGACATAATCACTGACTGAGGCGTATTGCATTAGGCTTTAATTGCATCATGTATCACACAATAGCCATTAGGGGTAATTATTTAGCGGTGGAAGGAAAATGAGATTTGGCCGTGGCCGGACACGCCACAGTTCTGGCACCGGCTGCCTACCCAGACAACTCTCTCTCGCTTGCTCACTCTCTCTCTCTCTGTTCCTCTGTTTCTTTCTCCTTTTCTCTCTGTTTCACCCCTTTCTTTTTTATTCTCCCTACATGTCAGTGTTTTTTGCATTGTCTACAGCCTTTTTATGTCTTTGTATTTACCCATCCCACTTCTTATCTCTTTTTTGCTCTCTTATGTTTTTCTCCCTTTTTTCAGTATTTCTGTTTTAACTATTTGCCTCTCTCCCTGTTTCTCTCTCCTTCTCTCTCTCTCACTCTCTTTCTCTCTCTCTAGTTGGCTGAGGGAGTGCAGTGCTTACCTGTAATGATAAATCTGAAAACTGCCCATTTGTTCCATTTGGATATGTGTGCTGCCATTCTGACATTGTAGAATCTCTCTCTCTCTCTCTCTCTCTCTCTCTCTCTCTCTCTCTCTCTCTCTCTTTCTCTCTCTCTTTCTCTCTGTCTCTTTTACCAACTTACTTCTCTGTCTCTCTCTGTCCATTTCTCTTTCTGTCTCTCCCTCTCTGTCTTTTCTCACTCTCCCTCCTTCACCTCTCTCTCTCTGTCTCTCTTGCTCTCTCTCTCTCTGTCTCTCTCTTTGTCTCTTTCTCTCACTCTCCCACTCGCCCCCATGCTCTCACTCAAGCAGAGCATTTATTATGTTCTATCAATCAATGTTCGTTCATTAGAAACCTCCTCTGAAGTGTCTTCTGGCTGGCCCCTTGCAGCCAGAGTCAAAAAATTACCTCATAATTGCTGTTCAGGCATCATAACAAGCGGGGCAGCTCCGCCGCCACCTGCCACGCAAACAGAGAGGGCGAATGCACAAAATGATGGATACGGGAGATTCGTATTATATATTGCCATATCCAATTAGACACACCACATAAAGCAGCAGATAGATTTCCCCCTTTTTTCCCTAATGTCAGGCCCACAGCTCGTCTGATATAAAGACATGAAATCCATTTCAGCGTTTTCTCCCGTTTGCGACGGCACAGTGGCAAATGAGATCATCTGCGGGATTAGTTATGAAGTTGTGCCAATAACCAAATCATAATTGTATTGCAGGGGCATCTTATTTTAAACAACCCCACAGATCGGGGATGGTTAAGTGCCTGTGCACTGTACCATGTTTATTTATTTATTTATTTATTTATTATTTTTTTGTGTGAAACTGCTACATCTTATAGGATCAGCCCTGTCGCAGCTGTGAATCTGCAGTCATGACAGATGAAAAAACAAACAACAACAACAGTTTGAATTACAGAAAGCATTAGTTATTCCATCAAATGCAAATGATTACACCCCCAAGGCAATGAGATTCTGAATTACTCACAATTACACGTAAATATCAAGTAAATTGCTCCGAACCACAGCTCTATCAGTTGGCTATAAGAAGCATTTGCCATCAGAAAGCTACCAGATGTGTTTGTATGTAGTATAAGAAGATGTGTGATATGGTTTGGGTGTAGTGTTATGATTTGTTATGTGATGATTAGAAGTATATTGATGGCAGCATCCGTAAGTCTCTCTACACTGATTTCCTCAGTGTAATGGCTGGCCAGACGCTTGAAATGCATCTAGGAAAGACAGAGTTTTTATCAGTGGAAAAAAAAATGGTCTAGGGTTACTGGAAACCATTGCATACAGTTTCTGCTGTTGTGTAGGCACACAAAAGAACATTTCCACAGAATCAGATTTATGGCAGCCAATGATACACTTTTAAGATAAGCTAGTGCATGGAAATGTACTCGCCAATGGAAATTTACCGGTCATTAATTCTGAACGGTGCTAATTGTGACCACTGCCTTCCCATTACTGTCACCTGTTGTACAGTTGGTGTCAAAACACAATACGAGGAAAAATGGGCACTTCTATCTGTGTTATGTTGCATTTAATATGTTACCTTTCATGCAATGACCTAAAACTGATTCATTTCATCCTGGAGGATGCATTTTCCAAAAGGTAAATAAGTCTATGCAGCAAACTTACCTATCATATCTTTCGACCACTCTGAGGTTCGTTTGAAGGGCTCATACATCACTGTCATGCTGCTGTGGTAGGCTACGCCAACCCTGCTTTGCAGACTGTACATTCGACGTGTTTGGTGACTGTAGTTTCTTTGAATTATTCCCAAACATAAGAAAGTCGTGGCCTTGCACTTTTATTACTCTGATAAAGATCACTTCCTTGCAACGTCATTCAATTGTTATCCTGTATTGGTTGGTTCTGCACGCAAATAATGATGCTACTGCCCACAGCATTTCTTATAGTGCTTATTTAATATTGCCTGTTTTTTTAACAGAGGGTAAGTACGGTTAGTGTTCTATTTTTGTAATAAATGTTGTGATTTGACTTCATCTGTGCCTGTTGTACCTTGTTGATTTCAAATAGAAAGAACAAAGAACTTACTGCATGTTAAAGCTAAGATAATATGATAAATCGAAATTAAACCATTACCGTGGCCCAAAAAAGTGACATAAACTGAACCGTGGGCACACTGTAGCCTGGTAAACCCGCCCCTCGTACTTCATTTCATTTTGTACAGAGGGTCTAGAACGGAATCTCTTGAGGGTCATTTAGCAAGTCGAAGCAAGACCAATCCAATCAGCGAACAGAGGGTGTGTTCGTTAGCTGTGACGTTGACCTTATGTGCTACATTTGAATTGTAGTGCGTAGGTAGGCTAATTGCATACGTGACGACCAGGCGTTTGGGTTAAGCGATTGGGTAAAGGCAGATGCACTTTTTTTTTAACTTCAGCAGAGTCCACATCTCAAACAAATCGTTTCTGACGGTCTCTGTTCCAGACCCTCTGTACAAAATGAAATGAAGTTTACCAGGCTAGGCACAGTGTACAGTCATAGGCACAGTGTACCATTGCATCCCTATTTTTCACTGACCAGGCAACTGTTATAAATCAGAATCGTGTAGTCAGTGCAGTATTTTTCAAATAGTGATGGTTCTTACCTATATGTAAAGACCAAACAGAGCCAGAAGATATCTATTAACACCTTGGCATGTTGGCTATTGGTTTGCATATTGACCAGAGAGGGATAGTAAGATAATGTGCTCCGGGGCCTTGTAACATCTGCTTTTCACTCATTGTATGCTGTGTTCTAAATTTGGTAGAGTTTGGTAGAGACTGCCACAGAGATGTGGATGCAGTACAGTTAGCCTTACAAGTTCAACGTATTAATACCTGCATTTGAAATTGTGATAGTTATGGAAATACTGATTTGTGCTGGTATTTTGGACCAGGGACAGACCTCTACCTTGCCAAACTGTGTCTGTCAGGTTCTACCCATTATATTGAACATTGGAAACTTCTTGCAGACTACAGCTCAATTAGATTGAGTAATAGTGCCCTTCTTTGTCAAGGAGCAAGGTGACACAGGCCTTTGCTCACATTTACATGCTCAGCATCACTCCCTGAGGTTGATGTAGGGTAAAAAGTGTGTACTTATTGTGTAGCTCACCTATTGCAGGACCTAACAATAACTGTGTCAGATTTACTTATGAAGCATCACTATTGTGGCTAATTCTGGTAAATCCACTATAATCTGGTTAGCCCTTGAAACATCACAATCTTTTTTCCTTAGTATGGAATATGAATTGTATTGCCTATATTATAGACAACCACACACAGTCAAAACATGGAAATAAAAATGCAATATATCAAATGGCTGCACCAGATGAAACATTAATCGATGTCAAATTTATCTTTATTTTCGATTGACGATAATATCTTAGTTTTGAATTTTGTGTCATTGTCATGCAGATTGTCAAGTCAAGTAGCATTTATATGTATAGCATATTTAAAAACAACCGCAGTTGAAACAAAGTGCTTTACTTTGATTACAGGAAACGGCCTCAGTTGTAAAGGAGTGAGGTGGGCTTGAATATTATATGTAACTAGCAGATGCGCAGACTACAGAGCCGCATGGGTAGTTAGATAAGTAATAATGTTAATAATGTAAATCGGTTGTGTCATATATATGAAACAGCAAGAACATGCTGTTTCAATCAGTTCATCATCAGATCATCAGATCAGTTGTACCTAAAGCAGAAAGTGCAGTTTTGCAGCTGGGTTTCATGCCAGACTATGCATGCAGTATCATGTCACTGTGCTATAAAGAGGCAATGAGAATAGCAGGCAACAGCATCTGGTGATTTGTATGATTACTAGAAACCTTATTAAAAGACAGATTCTGTCGCACAGTCGGCTGCTGCCGCTCATTTGTGAAATGCTAAATACAACATTTAATGGTAACTATAGCGCTCCGCGTCAGACTTGCGTGAAATAGGGAATATTTATCATGCGTATGGGACAAGTGAAACCAAAGGTGAAGTTCAATCAGCGCCTTTTTGGACATTAATTTCCATCCACTCCAGAGCACATGATCAAAACACTGGCTCGCTGGCTGGCGCAACTCAGTAGTGTTTTATATGATTATAGATGTGGTTTAATCCTATGAGTATGCATGAAAGAGCTGCAATCCATCACTTTAGCCACAAAATGCCACCAGCATTCAGAGGCATTCATCTGCCATTGGTGAGATCTCCCAAGTCACTTACCAAGCAAATCTAATTCCTAAACATGTTAGCAAAGAAATGCTGCTAAACACTCATTACCAGATTTTGTTAATTTAGCATACGATTCAAAGACATTCAGGGGCGCATTCGCAGTCCTGCGTACTGTCAGCACAGCATTCTAAATGGGATTTACCTCCGACCCCTGGAGATGGTAACAACAATGTTATCAGGAAACCCTCAGCTTCGAAAATAAAGTCTTTTTTTTTGTTTCATTTTTTCCTGTTGTTGTTTAAATACAATCCCAACTAATGGCTGGCTCTGACGACTGCTTGAAGAGTCCTGACAGTGGCAGGTGCCTTCTGTAATGCCTAGCTGATGAGGACCAATCAGTTGCCTCCGTCTCTGTTTGTTTTCTGCCTTCCATTTTAGATGTCATCTGGCACGCTGAAGGAAAGATGAGCTTGACTGACAGATGCATCCAAGATTCACAGTTTATTGGTTTCAGCAAAAGAGCCAGATATGCCAATTTAGACTGAGGAGCGACAAAGAGAGAGAGAGAGGGAGAGAGAGAGAAAAAAAGTTTCCATCTAAATGGAATAATTTTACCGCTGGGAATTCTCAGATGGTGAAAGGAAAGAGTCAAGTGTTCTCTGTTTCTCTCTCTCTCTCTTTCTCTCTGTGTCTCCCTGTCTTTCCCTCTCTCTCTCTCTCTCTCTCTCTCTCTCTCTCTGTGTTTCTCCCTCCCTCCCTCCCTCCCTCCCTGCTTTCCCTTTAACAAGGCCTGAATGACAAACATCCACGACAGTTCGAGGCTGACAGAACCTCCCCTTTTTTTGATGCCACGCAGGGGATCTATGAAATAAACAACAGGCAGAGAAATTGAATTACAATCAAAGCGAACACTGGGAAAGCGCTGTGGGGGGAAAAGAAGGGATAGAGTGTGAGTTTTGGGGGGGGGGGGGGGGAGGTTGGGGGGGTGGTATGTTAAGGTGGTGCTAGGGGAGTGGGAGGGAGGGGGGAGGGAGGGGGGGTCGAGGCAGCAGCAGCAGCTCTCTTCAGGGCCTTACCCCACCAGCCCCATATCCACCCGTCGTTTGGCTGCACAGTGGCTTCAGCACACCCACATATTCTCCCTGGTGTTTCCTCGGTGGGCTTAGAGCAGTGTCGTGGAAACAGCAGCACATTCTGTGCAAAAGCCTCCCATCCTTCCTCTCTTCAATGGCGCAGCCAGAAAAGAAAAGAAAAAGGAAAAAAACACCACAATACCAAATCTTTTTGAATATGATTTTTTTTTGTAAAATCCCTGCATAGATGCTTCACTGTTTCCCCCAAAAAACTTAAAAAACAAATAATAATAATAATAATGACCATTCACGAGTCAGCCATAGTTTGTAAGGGAAAAGTGTTGTTAAGATGTGGAAGGCCAGTGTGTCAGGGCAGAAGGGGGAAACTGCTATACTTTGCTTGAGGTTCGGTTTGCTAAAATCCATGGCAAATCTTTACCATGCTAATCTGTTCACCTTACAGTGTTAATCAATGGTGATGTAAAAGCACGGTCTCCAGTTAGGAGGTGGTGGAAGAAAAAAAGGATTAAGCCACGAAAGAAAGTCACAAGAATGAAAAACGGGAAAGAATTTCCTGAATAAATGACTCTTTGTGTGTGTGTGTCGGTGTGTGTGTGTGTGTATATGTGTGAGCAATCGCTAATTGAATTTAACCACATCTCTAGAAATAATATTTCTGCCTTCTAAAGCACTAGAGGTTAAACATTTTATGTGCTCAGTGATCCAAATCATGAAGAAAACATTCTGTGGCATTCTCAGACTCATTCTCTTTTTCTCCTTCTCTCTCTCCGTCTTTTTTCTCCTCGTCTCTCTACCTCACTCTCATGGCATAATGTGCTCCATAGCCCCCTAAAAAGGAGTTCATTTATTTAGCGTGATTTTCTAATTACATTTTCCCCCAAAACGAATTGTGTAAGTTAAGTACAAATCTGTTTATACAGCCCTAGGGGCAGATTCAAACAGTCTTTGAAATGATTTGTCATCTTAAACCCTAGCATTCATTAGGAGGAGAGGAGAAATGGCGAGGCTCATGTAAGTATTTTGGACGGTGGAAATCACACCACTCAGTGTAGTGCCTGAAAGAGTCGCTTGGCGAAAATTGTGAGGCTGGTACGTTCAGTCGAAGAGCTACTCTGCTGAGTGCTGTACTGAGAATATTTATTGCAGTATCCTTCAGTTACTAAAGGTTTATAGTCTAAATATCATTGTATCATGTATTGAGTTAATGTTGATTATGCTTCATGTCTAGGTCTTATACCTATGAGTAGTTACACATCTGAGTCACTCTCTGTGATATTTCTTTTTATTACTTTCTAGAAACATGTGTTGTGTAATAAATTCATTGACTCAAGCCACTAATATGACATACAAAATTTATTTGTCATGTGCACAAAAAATGGAACATATATTGAACCATGATTGCATCCACGTGGCCTTAGTTCTCGACCAATCAAATCCAAAGTTACAGATCCTGTTCGCATTTTTCACATTTACATTTTCAACTAGATCGGACCCCTTTTTAACTTCACACACCTCTGGCCTCTGCTGTCGTCCGCGTGTGCATTAAGTGGGAAATCTTTCATTGTGGGGCTCAGAATGTAGCCTGATCCCCCTTGTCACTCTCAAGGAAAAGGTCTGATGGTAAATTCCTTGTGGTTTTGTGGATTGAAACTTCCTGCAAGGGGCTGAGGATGCAGTCCTTTTTTAAGCAGACAGGCATGTGTCCTTCTGACTGTGTTGATTTTTTATGTGTTTGGATTTTGTTAGTTTGTCAGAATGTTGTCCCCACTAAAAAAAAAAAAAGAATCTGAAAGCCATAATCGTAACTACTGTTCTACCCTGTGAAATTGTCTGAATGACGGCATGCAAATGACCCACAGTTACATAGATTGTGGTTATGTCTCTCTGCACATCTATAAACCAGAACGTAGGTGTGTTGTCCAACAAAGTTACTGTGGCTTTGTGGGTGTAGTTCATTCATGGATGTGAGGCAATGTACGCTCCTAACAAGGTGTGTGTGTGTGATAGCGGCCATGTATTTTACACTGTTGGTTGTGTTTTCTGTTAATTAAACATCCAGCTTTTGGGTCTTCAGGATGGGCACAGCTTGTTAGGGCCCACCCAGTATGGTTTGCATAGCAACTGTAAAACAACTTTGGACGAACGGGAGGATGGAAACCAAAAGCAGACTTAGAGCAGATTATCACAACAGAGAAGAACAGCTGAGCCTATGTGTTTGTTTTATAGAGGCCATATAATACCAGTCTTTAAGACAGTGGAAGACACATAAACTGGTGGAAGTTTTAGAAGGACACATGTTCTTGCTCTCCTGCATCCTTACGGTACATCTACAAAGGAGACCAATACATGAGCAACGATGCTGAGAGACAGGATGCGATTTTTTTTTTCTTCTTTGATTTTTTTTCAGAACTTGTATTTACAGGGAAGAACGATTCACATTTCACACAAAAAATCATTCTACAAAGCAGCAAACTGTCACAAAAAAAAACAAACATAAAATAACATTTAAATAGTTGTAAGAATTCACCTGCCAGTAGTCTTACAGTTAAATATGCATATGATGCCCATTTTCCTCTGCATAGAATTTATACACATTTTTTTTCTCTGAAAAGGTCTGTTGCCATAATACTGTTAAAAAATGCACAAGACTGTAAATAATACATTAACACAACTAAAGTCTTTGGCAAAAGTGGTAAAAATACATTCTCTCAACTGTTAAATAATAATACACTCAAATTAAATTTCATGATCTAATGTTAAAGAAAGGGAGTTGAATCGAGGCATGGTTGTTGGAAAATGTGTGAAATCTCACATGTAAAGCAGTGAGGAAAAAACTCCTGTGGTAATCGTCTTCATTTAATGTTACATTGAACAGGCTTGATAATTATTTACTGAATACACTGGACTGAATAAAAATCACAATACGTTTTATCAGTAGGTTTAAAGAAAAAAAGATACAAAAAAAAAAACACAAAGCAAAAGAGTGGGTGGAAAATGAACTGTAAACATATTTGGAGCGATAAGTGCCATACAACATCAGAAATTGTTACCATTGGCTATTTCATAGTCTTGGATAAATGGTGTACGTGTTTAAAAAAAGATAAAGAAAAAGAAAGAAAGCAAGGCTATGTTTGCATGGAATAGTACCACCTTATTTGGTCCGACCCTTTATATAGTGCAAAAACAAGAAGACAAAATCAGAGGTTACCTGATCATTCACTGCATCCCAATAATACAAACAATACCATTAACAAAATATATAGCAAAACAAAAATACATCAAGCAATCTGCAGTACCCACTACACTGCCAATAATATTCATTTTACATTAAAGAAAAATATAAAAGAAAAAAATAATTTAGGGATATGTTTCTTTTTTCCTCACAACTGCTCCACAGGTGCTCGTTTCTTTTAATTCTTGTTGATAATTTTTTTCTTTAACATTGATGCATCCTCGTTTTTTTTTTTTGTTTTTTTTTTAAAAAGGGGAAAAAAGCAAACAGTTGATTGTTTCTCACAGAAATCGGGTCCTAATAATAATAATCTTCTCATGGCATTAATGATAAAAAGTAGTAAGTTGTCACATGCTGCAGGTTTTGGTTCTGCTTAATGCCGTTCGGGCTGAAGGATGCACCAAGCCACTGCCCAGGGCACAGCCTCTGCCCCTGGCCTGGGACGTGCATGCACACACGGCCGGACCAGTAGAAATCATAAGGCCGGGTCTGGGGCTAACAATAGCTGAGGGGGGTTGGTGGTGGTGGGTGATATGGTCTGGGGGGTGGGGGGTTGCTGTCATGCCTAACACTTGCCTTTGCTCTTCCAGGAAGTGAAATCAGTCAGGTAAAGGAATGTATTCATTCAGAAAAAACAAAAACAAAAAACAAAAAAGGAAAAGAGCAGTATGAAAAAAATACAGTAAACCAGAGGCATCAGGAAAAAATTTTAGCTTTTTTGTTTAACTTTCACCAACAAAACTTTCTTTGCATTATTATTATTTTCATAATATATATTTATATAGTCTCTTTACAGTCTTGCAGGTTTTGAAGCAAGAGATGGACTGTGAAGTTTGCAGCGGCCAATTTTTTGTTTTATTATTTTTGTTTTTTGTTTTTTTTTTAATCCCAACATGTCCGCTCCTCTCTGTCTCTCTCCCCCTCTCTCTCTCTCGCTCTCTCTCTCTCTCTCTCTCTCTGTGAGTGTTGAGGAAATCTTGGAGCTGCCTGCTTGTCCAGAAAAGCCACGCCCATTCACACTGGCACAATATGGAGCCCATAGCCCCGATCCGTTTGCTTGATTGGGTTTCCATGGTAACTAGTGACGGTCATAGGCAGTGGCAGCAGTGGGAGGGGCGGAGCCTCTTGATGCGGCACTATAATAATAAGGGGAACCTGAAAGTTAACAGGAGAAGAATGGACTTGTTTGAAAAAGACATTAGGCATGTAGTAGTGTTTTTGACTTCTTAACCTTGACCAGAAATTAACAATAATCTTTTAATTCATGATTAAAAAAAAAAAAAAGATAAAAAAAAAAACAATTGCCAATAATACTCACTTAGTAATGCTGGGTTACTGAACCTCCAGGCTTCATTGTATGTTGTGTACTGTGGATGGCTGTAGGGGTTCCCCGAAAACTCGCTCCCTAGAGACAAGACACAAACTTATTACTTTCGGATTTAATCCTGAGGCTACAGCTTATGTTCAGACGTTCTGATAGAATGCTGGGTGAAGATCCCTAACAACCTTCAAAGACCATACGCGCTGCTCAGCTAGGTGCTGGAATAAAACTTCTTTTTTTACCACAGGTATTTTACTCACTTGCTCGCTCTGTTTGTTCAAGTCTACTAGCGGTGGTTCTTGCGTAAAATTCTAGCTGTTCCTTCAGCAGCCTCATGTAGGTTTTTATCCTCCCCGCAGTCCTTTGTGCCACAATGGAATGCTATTGTTGTAGGAAAGTAACTCAGCCCCGTGTCAGTTAGCGGTGCTGTTGGTCTAGGTGGGTTTCTGTCTTTATGACACAATAAAAGGTGAGGTTTTATATGAAGCCAGTGAGGAATGGCTTTTGGCCTTAACAGTGTTTGGGGCCTGTCACTAAATCTTAGCCCCGGCAGGGCGCAGACAAATGGGACAGGGCACAGGAAGCGGCTCCTAAAGGGATTATGAGGACTTTTCACCCCCTTCTGGTCCAGTTCTTTGTACCCCCAGTTAAAATACAAGAGATGGTGTGTGTGTGTGTGTATGTGTGCATCTGCGTGTGTGTGTATGTGTGTGTGTGCCCTCCCAAAAGAGGGAGCTTTGTGTTTTCCTTCATGCTTTCCTTTTTCGGGGGGGGGGGGGGGGGGGGGGGGGGGGGCTGCAATTACACAAAAAATTGAAAGGATAATTGAGGTGATATTGCTTCTCTTTAGAATCAACTATGAACAGTAACACCACCCTACAGTAATCTAGGGAGCACTGTCTAGGGTGTGCATTGTCTATGAGATGTAGAGGCTTGCTCTTTCCCTCATAAGGCACCCTCAGGCAAGCACACAGACGCAAGGGATACTGTTCATATGATGCTTACAGTAAGTGTAAAGATCATTCGCTCGCTTGCTACTGGATAGTGCTTTACCACAAGAAAGGGATGAAGTTACATTCCTTGTGTGTAGTGGACGAAAAACACACACACACCACCCACACCCCCCTACACACAAACAGACACACACGCACACACAGGCAGATGACAGAGAAATAGTATCCACGTCCCTCAGAGATGAGGGATTTAAATATTTACAGGCCCTCTGATGGCTCCCAAGTTTGGTGACCCCTGACTACTTGCGCTGAACCTGAACTGCAGGTTAAGTACTAGAGGAACGGGACCCACTCGCCAAGGGGCAGGAGCCGGGAGGGCCAGGCTTGTTTATTGACGGGCTGGGAGAGAACACTCACACTCACTCGTGCTCACGCATAAGGAGCTAAGGGGGAATGGGACTGAGGACGAGAGGAGCGAGAGGAGCTCTGCAAGAATCCCACGCTTCATAAGGGATATTGAGTGTTTTTTTTAAATCTCTCTGGACCAAGACGTAGACTTGTACAAACAGAAATGTCCACACTTACACACTCACCCACCCACACAGTAGCATGCATAAACAGAGATTAATCCAAGGCAGCGAGGCAATATGTTTGTAACATTGTTGGTATATCTACTGTAACTTGGTTAAAAAAAAAAAAAAAAAAAAAAAAAAAAAAAAAAAAAACGTGTTACTTGGTTTAAAATTTTTTTTAAAAAAAATTCTCCTCTTCTATCTAAGATTTTGGATAATACTGTCCATTTAAGAAAATTAAAGTCTATATACACAGTGCATAAGAGCTGTGTTAAGTGTCCTGAGGGCTGGAGAAAGTGATTTCACTTTATGTTACAGTCCCTATTACAGTGTATCTACATCATGAAGTATAGTGTCACAAAGTGTGTAACAATAAGTAACATTATGGACTTACACATAAGGTTATAGTAAGGGTCAGGATTAGGGTTAGTGTTAAGTATATACAGTGCAAGTACATAATGTTACTTGTTAAATTTAAGTACACTGTAAAGGACTGTTAAAATAAAAGGTTACACTTTATTTTACTGTCCCTGTTACATCAATTAGGTACAGTATAACAAAGTGTGTAACAATATGTAACATTATGTACTCA
The DNA here is from genome assembly GCA_027475355.1 of Coilia nasus. Lineage (NCBI taxonomy): Eukaryota > Metazoa > Chordata > Actinopteri > Clupeiformes > Engraulidae > Coilia > Coilia nasus. The sequence continues at coordinate 26,257,462 of CM050210.1, read as the reverse complement.
CACCATACCATAGGGTTCAAATTAATGTTAAGTATGTACAGTCTAAGTACATAATATTACATGTTGTTACATTTAGATACACTGTAAAATGAACCGCTAAAATAAAGTGTTACCGTTAGTAACTATATGGAGTGTAACTTAGATGAACCAAATGCAACACTGCTTGCTTGACAGAAAAAACACTTCAATGAAAAATTGTCAGACCTTCATCAGATTGAATTCTCATGAGCAGTGTAACGTACCAGGAACCATTCCAGCAAGCGTTGATGTTGGGTAGCTGCCTTGGCCGGTGGGGGGTACGTGAGGGGGATACCCAGGTAGGGTTGTGTTGGCCATATCTCGACCTGTGGACACAAAACACACACAGAGCACGTTGTTTAATAATACACACACACACACACACACACACATATATATATATATATATAGCTTACTCAACCTGTTTTACAAAGGAACAAAAAATCATGTTATGAATCACTCAAAAAGTGGAGGAAAACTGCATTAACTTCTTTTGCATAATCAGTTTTGAATTCTGTTTCTGATTACACCACATCCTATTAAACTCTGTACATGCAAAATAAATAATTATACATGTACACCAATTTTCTTGTTTATTTACTTAAACAGAACAGGGCTTTTTATAGTAGTCACAGGAAAAAAAAAGATACAACACTATTTGGAAAATATGTCCCGTTGTAGGTCCCAAACACAAAGCAAAAAGCCCCTCACATCACCATACATGTGGCAGAGCATGAATCACGCTGATTCACACTGGACCCCATTCACCCCGATGCGGATCTCTGTATTCATCTCCCTAATTGGGGATGATGTTTGGCTGTCCTAACTAGACACATGTAGCCCCTGCTAATCCACTGGTTGGAAGGATGAGGCCCCTTGATGCATTGTTAGCTCTGAGGGACACTGTATTTTTTTTCTTTCTGTCTTTCTCTCTTACTTTCTTTTTTTCTTTCTTTCTTTCTTTCTTTCTGAAGGGGGTGAAGAGGATTATAGAGGAATCAAACACTAATGAGCAGACTGATAGCCATAAGGCCCCATCATACCGCGGGACAAACTTTTGGTAAGCCTCGGATAACAAAGTAATAGGCATTAAGCTTATTAAGTGAACCATGTTTTTCAAATAGCAAAATAATTGAATATTAGTCAACATCAGAATGTTATCATTAGTTTTCAGTGAAAAAGAACCTCTTAACAGAAAAGTGAAGGCCTGTAAAGACATCCCAAACATAGGAAAAAAACACTGCCCTCTTTCATCCTACTTCCAATCTTTAAAAAAAAAAATTGATTTAATTTTTTTTTAGTCCAAGTCAGAATCGCTATATGCAATCCAGAATTCACTTCTGTGTTTTAATAGCACTCTATTCATGGCAGTAAGAATGTAATTTGGTTATTGTGTGAAATATCTCAAGCTGACTAGAGTTGTGAATGTTAAATTTTGTGCCCTAAGGCACCCTACATGTTTGGTAAAAAATCTTAACGGTCTTGGTCTGCCACACCACTAAGCAGTGCCAACTGGTTGAATTAGTCAGCTGTAGCCCAGTCAACACAAAAGGGTCTGGTGTGCCTGTTGGGAGTTAGTGTGTGTATGTATGAATGCCTTAGTGTGAGTGTGCATCATGGTAGAGGGGACGAGATGGTTGAGGGGTCAGAGCATATGGACAAGAGCACACACACACACACACACACACACACACACACACACACACACAGAAGTCAGACACACTCACACAGAAGTCAGACACAGAGCACATTGTTAGAGATTTGTAGCCACAGACCATGCCTGCAGGACTTGTTTCCACCAGTATCTTACGGCTTGATGTCTTCCCAGTCCCCCATCAAGTCCCCCATCAAGACCAGTAGTGTTAGCTCATTTAGTGGAATGTCAGCTTGCCAAATACAGGGCTCTTTTAGGTCCTTGCCACAAGTACAGTACATAAAGACCCTTAAACAGCTTTTCTAACCCATGAGTGGGGAAGTGCTGTCATGTCCCACTGTAAATCAGTCAAAAAACACTTCACTGACAAAACATGATTTCTGTAACTAACAATTCCCTACAAAGTGTCAAACTGTAATGCTGTTTATTGAGATTTATTTGTATGAAATCATAGTTAGCCAGTAATTGCTCCACAACTTCGTACGGGGAGCTGTGACATGTTGTTCCCTTTAAAAATTATTTATAAACACGCATCAAAGCAAAACAATGAAAAGAGACGTCGAGCGCGGCTGCCCCCCCCCCCCCCCCCCCCTCTAAATCTCCTGGCGGATGGAGGGAAACGCTTGGGAGCGCCTTCAGTAGTGCATTATAGCCTCATTAGCTGTCTCCGAGCCAGTGTTGTTTTACAACGGAGATGTGTGCAGAGAATCCTCATTAAATTAAAAAGGGGGCTTCTTCTCCTTCTGTTTTAGATTGGCTTCTTTCTACAAGACAGCCCCTGTTGGATTTTTATACAGAGTATGAGCTGCACAGCGAAATCATATCGGTTCTAAGCAACACACACACACACACACACACACACAAAATCAGTTTGATGATTTTTAAAATAACTACTTTTGAGATCTGAGATAATGAGTCATTATATATTGATTGGGAAGGGATTGAGTGTCCGAGGAGCTTTCACTTGACGAGTGCTTGTTTATTTATGTATAACTTTGCAAACTTTATATACTGTTTGGCTTCCAGGAGCACACACTGCATAGTCTTATAGTACCTCATCAGAATAGTGCAGTACAGCTTTCAAATCCATTACACAGCAAAGGCACAGTGGTAAAATCAGAGGTGGTGCAAAACATGTTTGAACAATCCCCGTGCATTTTAATTATCTCTATTGCATATATAGATGACAGTGTGATTTTGGAATGTTAGAATTGTGTTTGGTACATACATTCTATTACAGGGTGGATAAACTCTGTTGAGAGGTGGATAAACTCTGAAATTTGAGAGGTGGTTAAACTCTGTTTACTTGCGTTTATCCTCTGCTACATCCCTGCCCTGACCCCAGTGATAGCTCCATGATCACTAAACACTGAAGCCACTAAAGCCAGCAGTGTTTACTTACAACTGAGCAAGACAGGTTTGCCCCCTCCTGCCAACAAACCTGTCAGCCTTTAATTATCATGGTGCGAGACGAAACAGGTCTTTTTGTACGTTTCTCCATTCCTCTCCCCTTCGGTCTGTCTCTCAGCTGCTCTCCTCCCTGTCACGGCAGATGGAGAGACCACAACACTGTTTACCTCAGAATTTGACTCCATACGCTAGCCAAGGGGAGGGAAGGAACGAAATGAAAAAAAAAAAAAAAAAAAAAAACACACTTGCGGAAAGTGTGTGCCCTGCTCCTATGGATGACCTTCCTCTGCGCTGGCAGTGGGGGAAACAAAGTCATCAGCAAAAGAGTCTTTTGCTGCGGCGTGCATTAAATTCACCACGACAGGGACACCTTCGTGTTCACAACACACCTCTGACTGAAGTCTTTTGACCTCCATTTTCTATATTCGGAACGTGGCCATTTATCACCGGCCCAAAAACCACTTCACCCTAATTAATTACAACTTAGCAAAAGGATGTTTGGAGAGCCAAATTGCTGTAATTCCCCCAACGCCCCGGTGAAAGTCATTCATTATCAAATGTGTGCTCAAAGGTTAGTTTGCTTTTGTGAAGACAAAATAAGCATTAATTTTGGAGCCTAAGCACACAGTCTCCCCCGTGGCCACCACAGACAAGTGGCTCTGTCAAACCGCCACTTGTCTCGCACCGGGCTTCGCTCCTCCTGAGTTTAATGGATATGATTTTTTGTTTTGTTTTGTTTTTTCAGCGCAAAATAATGAGTATATAGTCACTATGAATTAGGTCTGTACGTCGTGCCTGTACTTCAGCTTGCCATAAGCAATGTAAACCAGGGAACACATTCTACTTGTGTACCACATGATTGGCTTAAATACGCAGAGCGCTCAGAATGAAAATCTTTGGTCTAAAACATCAGATACTCCCACAGTCAGAAGAACCTCAACAGGAAGACGATTCCTCCACCAAATCCCTCTGCTAAAGCAAAGGGCAGGTTATTTCACAGAGGTGTCAGGTCAGTCACCTAAAACTTCCGTCACTTTATTCACAACTTGGGGCCACCATCACACCTCAAGACTCCCCTTGCACCCCATCCCCCGAAACACGGCCCCTGGCATCGCTCCGCCGTTCGCCCACCACCTACTTGTACAAAAGAGCTCAGTTAATGGGTCCCCGTGATGGAATTGAAAAATCCCTGAAAGAGAAATCCATCAAAGTATCGCAATTCTTCTGGTTGTAATAAAGCGAGGGCTTCACAATGGACCATATCCCATAGTCTCCCATTCAGGAGAAGACTTTTGATATGCTTTCCTTTTGGAGGGGGGGTTGGGCGGCAATTGAGCTATTTAATTGTATATGAGCTATTTAATGTAATAAACTGTAACGGCGCTGAGAAAGAGAGCTGGCTTCTATGGAGGGTGGCCAACTGAATTTTGATGACTAGCTCAATGCCTTAAATCCCGCTTCCAATTGAGCTGCCTTTTTCGCAGGTACTTTTGAGCACTAATAGGATAAGCAAAGGACACAAAAGATTTCTATCTTTCAGGCATTACACTGTGAGTGTGTGCAATAGAGAGCGAGAGAGTGAAATTCCAATCTCTTCTGGCAATGAAGAGTCCATGAATCATTCATTTTTAATAGATTATGCAAATTCTGGGACATAAAATCAACAAGATCAATAACGGCGGGTGTTTTTAATTGGCGCTCGAAAACATTTTAAGGATGAGCATAATCTCCACTTCGCGCAAACCAACCCCCACCCCACCAACAACCCACCCACCACCCTCTACCCCCACCCTCCCGTAAAGGCGCTATTAATTTGAAATTGGATCTCGGCCTAAACGCAGAAGATAATTTAGCACCCTTTGCTTGGCTTGAAGTCCTATCTGCAGGGTTTATCATACGCCTGTAAACCATAATACCCAGCCATTACCCCAACCCCAAACGCTACACCTGATTAAAACGCATTGAGGTTATTAGCACAGGCAGTCACTGGGGAAACATCAAGCCGGTGAAATACCCACTCAAAGCAGAACAAACTAGAGTATATCTCGATGTGAGCGTGATGTAAAAATCATCCTGGAGAGTTCAGTCTAGCGTTAAGGAAAATAGTGGCTGTTTTTCTTTCTCTCTCTCTCGCTCCCTCTCTCTCTCTTCCCCTCCCTCTCTCCCTATCATCTCAATGACTTTTTTTCCCTCCCCCCTCTCTCTTGATAATCCATCCGAGGGAAAAGTTTTGCTCAAATCGCCAGGGACACACTTCACTGCACCGCATGGCCCCGCACATGATTAAGTCCAAAATTGAATAAAAAAAATTGTTGAGAGAAGAGATAATCAAACATGGCAAACACAGAATTACTGAACGCATTAAAAACTTAACACTAACAAAAAAAATGCGTAAATACTAACAGGCAAGCTCAAATGTTTCAACTGGGGTTGGGGAGGCCGATGCCTCACCAAAGGCCTCATTCACTCACACACACACACACACACACACACACACGACACCCAGACACACACACACACAGACCCACACACACACACGTTTTCTCGGCGCACTGTGTGTTTTCCCTAATGCCTCCAGATACGCTTCAGCCAGGTCTGTCAGGTCGGAGGGAGGCCTCAAGCAAGGGGTGAAATGCATCCCCTGGCCTATCGCAGGTGCAAACAAAGCCAGCTTCCCCAACCTCCGCTACCCCTCTCTCACTCCTCTCCTCTCCTCTCCTTTGCTCCCCCTCTCTGCACAGGTGCCCCGCTCACACAGGCGGCCCCTGCACAAAGGACAAACGCACACCTTTCTTCTCACGAGGCCTGACTTACAACGGATATCTACCTCCCACATATTAATGAGAGAAAGACCCCTATTCTTTTTCCAGCACGCACAGAGAGAGTGAGAGACAGAGAGAGAGAGAGTGAGTAATCGGGGAGAGAGAGAAAGAGGGAGAGGTGAGAGTAGAAAAACAGCACAGGAAGAAGTAAGGAGATGGCGAGAGAAACACAAGGAGAGACCAAGAAAGAGGGCCACAGAAACTGGAAAAAAGAGAAAAGGAGAAGAGTGATAGATTCAGAGAGATTGAGAGGGAGAGAGATAACAAAAAGGACAAAAAAAGTAAGAGGAGGTGAAGAAAGTCGAGAGCAAAACAGAGTAAAGGGGTGAAGTCAAAGGACAGGAGAGAGATTGGCAGCCAAGACGAGAGGGAGAGGGAGAGAGAAGGAGAGAGCAAGCACAAGGGAGCGTGCGGGAGGAGAGAAGAAGGCTCTGCCATTTTCAATCATCCTGACCTCCTCCACCACCACCCCCTCCTCCTCCTCCTCCTAGCAGAATCCATTGCCTTTGATGGCTGCTGCATAATTATATGAATTTTAATAAAAGCTCTGTATATTAATCTCAGGCCTGACAGTAATCGTAAACTATCAGTAAACTTAACCTTCTTGGAGGTAATAACAGTGGCAACAATGAAACAATATTTCAATTAGTGAGGCAGTCATTAATTATGACAGGCACATGAACAGAACACAGCAAGGGTGTGAGAGAGAGGGGGAAAAAGACAGGAGGCAACGAAAGAGTGAGGGACAAGAGGGAAGAAAAAAAACAAAATAAAAAAACAGAACTACCGGCTCAGTGAGCAGACTGCAGACCCAGGTCCCACACAAAACTTGTTTCTCCGACTTCAGCCAATGAACGCTTTTAAATCTCAGCCAATGAACGCTTTTTAATCTCAGCCAGTGAACTCTTTTAAATCTCAGATAACTATGATACTCCGGGCCCATTATACCAATATTATGTCCCTTTTAAAAAGTCCGTTGGACTTTAGTTGGTGACCCCCCTCACACTAAAGTTTGCTAGGTTAAAGTACTGCCACTTTTGCACTTTTGGAAAAACAGCAGAGCTTTTTTGTTTTTTTTTTCTTTTATTTCAAGTCTCCTTACTGAGCCGAGGGACATGGAGACATGGAGGGCAGTAGGATTTCACCACCTTTTCAGCTCAGAGTTACAACTTTACAAAAGGAAAAATAAAATAATCCACAGTTGTTCCATTTGTTTGTGGTTTCATTTTTTTTTTATTTTGGTCACTTTTTTATTTGCAGAATTCCATAATTAGACAGCGTTATAAATTGTACAATACTACAGTTAGTAATGGGTTGTAGTGATTTCTGGTAGCCATTACATTGTGACTCTGGATTTCCCTTAGCTGAATATGTGGCGGGGAAACATGGGGGGGGGGGGGGGGGTCAGAGCACTCGATCTTACCTACAGGGTAGCTTTGTGTCACACTGGGTCCGAGGTCGGCGCTGGTGTTGGAGGACAGGCTTGGCTTCACGTCGTCCAGTCCAGCGTTCAGTGTTGGTAGGGAGTATTCATTCGCCTGAAGAAGGGAGGGAAAAAATCAGAACAGAAGATGAAAAACACTGGAATTTTTTTAGGTTTCTTTTCTTTCTCTCTCTCTGTTTCTCGGCAGCATGTCTGTGAATCTCTCTGTCTTTAACGTTTATTTCTTTCTCTCTCTCTCTCTCTCTCTCTCTCTCTCTCTGGGTTGTTGGGTGCTAAAAGTGTGAGAATGCATGTGTGATCGCCCCGCCAAGCGGCAGGGGGACAGTTGAAGCATATCATGAATGTATTTGGGGTATTGTCTGAGAGGAAGTGGGGTTCTGAGCACAGAGAAAAGCCAAGGCGTCAGCTGGCCCTTTGTTCCTGACTGCAGTCATCCTCCTGATCAGCCAAGTGAGGAAGCAGCACTGGCGCTTTGTTACACACACACACACACACACACACTGCACTCACAAGCATGCACACACACACATACAGACAGACATATAGCACAAAGACACACACACACATTCACAATGTAGCCAACATTTACCTCCCTTTCTTTTAACCACACAATCTAAGCTAGTGGCAGAAAATCTAGCTTTTTAACCCTGTTATTCCCTTACTGAAATTCCAGACATAACAGATGAGCTATACAAATTCTGCACAATACTGTTTTGCCACAACTTTGTTTCATTCTGGCCCTGTGTTTCTTTCATTTTTATTTCTGGTGGATAAATGCTAAGTCTCTAATCTGATCTCATCCCATCTTATGGCCAGGCTTATTTAGCATTTCTTTCTCATTATTGGAGAGATGGAAATGCGTTGTGGTGTTAATGGTAGATGTAATCTTATTTTTTTCCTCTGCTTTTTTAATGAGATGTGACTTCCGGAGTATGTCTGGTGACAAAAGCTTGTCCAAAGCCTTCTCCCTCTGTGTGTATTTGTGTCTGTGGATGTGTGTGTATATCTTCCCTCTCTCTGTCTCTCTCTCTGTGTCACACACACACACACACACACACACACACACACACACACACACAGTGCCTCTGTGGGCTGCAGTCCCACAGGGAGAGCCTGTGACCCCAGCCTTGTCTGCCTCTATCACAGATAAACTCTAATTGTCTGCTACAACTGTTCCTTGGCACAATTGCGGATGTTTTCCTCTTTTCTTGAAAGCCTCAGACGCAGAACGGGCGTTTTATCATGCAGATAAAGCGAGAGGAAGAGAAAACAACGGACTGGGGTTGGGTTGGGGGGAGGATTTGAAAAGGATGACCAAATGGCCGGCATAAGTGTGGGAGGGGTGACTCCATTGAGTTTTGCATCTCCAGAATGGCTATTTAATGCCCCTCAACAGAGGCCAGACGCTGGCTAATAAGACTGCATCTTTAGCGGTGGAGATGAAGAAGAAAAAGAGGAAAAAAGGAAGAGTGAAAAGGAAAAGAGAGAGGGAGAGAAATAGAGGAAAAGGAGAAGACAGGATTCTCAAAAGAAGGGGAAAATGGTCTGACTAATATTGCATTAAATTAAAACTGATTTTTCTGGAGCGGTCCAAGCTCCTTTTTTCCCCCACGTAATTCCTTTTTTTTCTTTCTATTGTCCCCTCCTCTCATACATCCCATTTAAAAAAATCCCTAGCCTGGGTTCTCCACTCCCCCACTTTTTCAATAGTCTCCCTCTCTCTCTCCCCGGCTCTTTGTGATTGCAAGTCATTTCCAATTCGTTTTGGTATTGATCTTGCAGTAGAAATCAGTTTGGTAATTAGCTACAAATTAGGCCTTCTTCTGGAGGTGAGGCCTGTCCTCCTGATTTATCACCTGCGTAATTCGCCGCGATCGCAGAGAAATTAAAATGAACTCAATTAGGGCGATTGCTCCGGCTTTATGGCACCGACTTGTAGTTCCAAGGGAGAAATTAATAGTTGCTTGTTGTTTAATAGTCAAATGAAAGTAAATAAAGGTTATCCATTGTAATCACAAGGCTGGACCAAGCCAGGTTTTTCACATTGTTGTTTTACGGTGCTGGGGGATTTGAGAAGGTCTCTTAATTTTTTCCCCACTAAATGATGATGGATAGAAGGCGTTGGCCAGCTGAATGTCACATGGTGCTGGTTGGCTGGTGAAAATGGCTTGTGGCTTTGTGTTATAAATCTGCCATGCAGATTAGAAGCAGCTAGACAGCGTAACGTAGCCCTAAATTAACAATGGTGTTTGCAGAAATATGATTCTGAACCTGTTCCCTTTTCGAGTGCACCAGAGAGAAAAACAGCACAAAGCTTCTCACAAGCTGAATAACACAACAGAAGCTTGAAAACGAAACAAACCACTACTGATGGCGATTCTTTATGTAATGCTTCTCTCTCCTCTCCTCTCTCTCCTCCAATCTCTCTCTGCTATTCTCAATTACAGTGTTCCAGGGAATGTTTTTTTATTTCCATCACAAAATCAATAATATGTGGGATATTTTTTTCTTCTCCTGCTCTCTGAGAGATCCCTACAGCGTTGTCCAGCCGCTTTTTATAATGCTGTGCAATTACTGTTAAACCATCTCTGCCCCTTTGCTACAATGGCCCGACATTCAGCCGTTTTCTTTAGGAGGCCTATGACCTGGATTGCAGTGGTATGCCGTAGCAGTTCCCGGGCCCCAAAGGATTACATGCGGTAATGTAACCCCACTCTGCCTAGGTGGCTAAAGCAGCAGCAAGTGTATTAATGCTCACTCAGGTCTTTTAATATAAATGACTGTTCTGTGCGGTGCACGGGTGCAAAGAGTTTCTGTTACTTAAAACGGCAGCAAACTTATGCATGAGATCAAGTGTCATCCAGCTTGATGGTAGCTAATGCTTTATGTCCCAGTAAAAATATGCAGGGCCACACATACAGTGCACACACACCCACACACTTACACATACACACACACACACTAGCAGCATCGGTCATATGGCAGTTTGAACAAAATAGCTACTTAATGAGTTGATTGCTTTTAATTGTTTTTTTGGCTTTGCATCTTGACTACGTAAAAGCATCTGCAAATTATTTAACCACATGTACAATAAATATAACTTAGTCTGATAGAAATGATTAATTGTAGTTATTAATACACACACACAGGCAGACCACTAAACACAAGTAAAAGACGCAATAAAAAGCGCATAGTTACCTGTTCTGGTTTGATGTGCTCAGAGGTCTGGAAGACGTCGGGGTAGGCGGGACGCTCGAAGACCCGGTCCAGGGCCTCTAGCTGCTGCTGCGTGAAGGCGTCGGCACGCAGGTGCTTCCGCAAGCTCTCCACACTACCCTGAGAATCACTGTTTGGGCCAGAGCCATCTGAGCCATCTACAGGGACAGGAGAGAGAGAGCAACAGACTGTTTCCAGGTCTGAGAGGGGGGAGGAGGAGGTGGGGGGTTGTGGTGGGGCTGACCTGCATGAAAGTTATCACCTGAAGCGTGAGACTTGCTTACACTCTCACTCTCTCGCTCGCTTTTGCTACGTATGCTAACTGAGCCACATAGGTTGTCTCTCTCTCCCTCTTACTAAGTCTCTAAGTCTCTCTCTCTCCTTCTTTATGTCTGTGCTTTTAATTGATTGTCTGTCTATCTACTCATCTGTCTATCTCTGTAATCATCGTGAGCCAAAGTAGTTCTTGGAATCCCTTAGAAGAATTGTCTTTCAAATGTAGAGTTTTTTTCTTGAAAGCACTGTCACTTGCATGCTTCTTAAAAACTTGAGGATTTGGGTGTGCCACGGAGTAGTCGTAAATGGGTAAGATTCGTGTGATTCTTATTGCAGCAATACATGGCCCTTCTTTGTTTCATTCTTTATTATATTTCACTGAAGTCATGTGGCTTTGTTTAATGGTCATTTAGGTTTATTTCCAAAAGCAGCATGTATGTGATATTTTATGATGTGGACAAGTTATGAAATGAGACATTGGCAGAGTCATTGATTATTCTTTTTGTTTAAAACTGTTCCCTTTGCCTTTTTTTAAAGGCACCGTTGCCTAGTTCATAAGTTAATGCAGAATTAGATGACTGAGTTTCACAAGAAAGAAAAAAATCATAATAATGAGTACAAATAAAATGTATAGTCTAAAAAGACTTGTACTGTGTCAAAACCAGCCATCAGCATGTGTTTTTTTTTTACTTATGCCTCACTATCACTGTCAATCTGCTTATGGAGAAACATTCACCCAGCCTTGGTCATTAGCATGGATAGTGAAAGAGAACAGGGGGAAGCAGAGGGACACAGTGTAACTGCAGCCACTGAGCCATAATGGCTGCTCCTGTGAGCCAGGCTAGTAGAGCCCCAATGGAGGAAAAGGTGGGCCAGCCTCCTGCTGCATTAAGCAGCATCATGATGTGAGAGGCCAGGCAGTAATTGATGGATTACCGTCAGCGTGAGCCGACACTTGTAAGAAGAGGCCATGCTTTCTAATGAAAGTGACGGTGGTTGCACTGGCAAGCAGCAAACCGCCCTGACAGCAGATGAGTGGTGATGGCAATGGCCATTTCAATCCTGGGTGAAACACTTGTTTTTTTCTGCTCTGTTTTCTTTTTTTCCCTCCTTATTCTTTTCCCTGTGAGCACGTGTGTGAGAGAATGGGTACACCATTACATTACACTGTGTTTAAAAAGAAGGCAAAGGAAAAAATCAAGGGAAGGAAATTGTGCTTTTAAACCACTGATTTTTTTTATTTTTCAAGTGCCACCTCTTTTTTCCTTTTCTCTCTTTTGCTGTCTTTTTTAAGAGGGGAAGGGGGAGAGGGGGTGGGGTGGGACTTGGGACAACAGGAGGCCTGCCCCCTTCTCTCGACTCCTCGTCTGAATAGAAGCATGCGGTCATGTTCAATCATTTCCCTGTGAGGCTCTCTCCAAACAGGGGCGGGCGGCGGTGGCGCATGCCGTGGCCCCCCGCTTCTCGACTCCCTCTGACCTGATTACGGCACCGGCGGGCCAGGAGAGGGATGTCTTCGCTTCTCCCTTTTGTCACTTTGTGTGCGCGTGGGCACGTTAAAACCCTTTTACAGACCCCACACCCACCCACCTCACCCCTCCCCACCCCACCCCCCACTCTCCTTTACCAAACCACAGAGGCACGGTAGCGTCTTGTGTATGTGTGGTGCAGTTTAAGGTGTATGGGTAGGAGTTGAAGATTGGAAGTGTGTGTATGTGTTGGGGGGGGAGGGTGGGTTGAGTCTGGGGGCTCGTTCCTTCTCATCTCCCCCCTTCTCCATGTCTTCCTCCCAGTCTCGGCTCCCTGGCGAATCTGTCACTCTAAATTTGCAGCAGATTATGTCCTCTCTCTCTCTCTCTCTCTCTCTCTCTCTCTCTCTTCTTCGATGAGGGGGTTTGTGGGGGGTGAAGAGCCCGGGTGATGTATGATATGCACAGGCCCTATTGATTGCCTGATCTGGTGGCGAGAAGGGGAGCCGAAATGAACTTGAAATGAACATCATGCCTCAACTCATTGTGCGTATAATACTCCGCTTAATCCCACATTTTTCTCTGCCACGGAATTCAATTGATCAATCATGTCTCGCTGATGGTACCATTTCAGGCCCGTTATTGCCTCTCCGTCCCCACCGCCTGACCTTTTTTTCCCTCTCGGTCGTGGCGACTGGGTCCGTGGAGAGGATGAACCTGACTCTCATGATGAACAAAATGTATCTGGAGGACTCGGCAGAAGGGGTCAGGGTGTGTGTGAGTGTGTGTGTGTGGGAAGGTGTGTGTGTACAATTTTTTCCTTGTGTCAAAGGGTGTGTGTGTGTGTATGAGAGTGTGAGCAAATGGATAGAATTACATTGCATCTCTGACATTCTTCTGTGCTGGTGTGAAATATTAGTGTATATCAAGTTACAGATATTGTATATGAAATACTATTGCAATCCAAGCTGTTTGAATATACTGCAATTTCATTTTGTGTAATAACAAAGCACAGGGAATATATTTAGTACCCTCTCTTTTTTTCCCCGATGTATATTTGAACAGGCATCTTCACTGGACAGCCCCCTTGGGGCCTTTTCATAACACTGGCTGTTGTTGTTGCTTTATCAAACTCAATTGTGCTCTTTGGTACTGGCGTAAATAGAGTCATTAATTAACCTGCATCAGTGGAGTTGGGCATCAAACCTGATCAATAATCCTACGTTTGCCATTAGCCGTGCTGGATCATGTACTCCCCACACAAAAGAAAGACGATTTGTTTCAAGGTCTACACTTATTCTTAGAATTTGTAGGTTTAACATTAGTACTTAGTACTACCTTTTTTGTATTTTTCCAGTGGTGTCTGTATAACTCATATGAATTTTTAATCAATTTTGCATGTTTTCTATAAGCCCAAGTTAGTTTAAATGTATGAGATTATTTTTAAGACACATTCCTCAAATGTTTCACCTGTCAGCCATGTTTTTTTAAAAATCAACAAATGCAAAATAAACAGAACCTCTAGCCATTAAAATGCCATTACATAAGAGGCATCAGAAGGTCCTCGCATACTCGTCACCAGGCTGTGGCAGTGGCCAAGGGGCCCAGACAGTCACAAATGCCTGCTCGCCAGTCTTGCTCCTGCGGCAAGTATCCTGGTGCGATTTTTATTGATCGATGACACAGTTGAGTGTATTCATTTTGACATGGCTCTGTATTAACACACTGGTAACGAGGGACCAGACTCCATCAGATCAGATAACCAGCTCTATAAAACTGGCTTCTCTCCGTGGGTTTGGCACCAAGAGGTCACGACCCTTCACAGGAGATTGAGCTGACGCTATTCTCTTCCAGGAGGTGGGAGAGGGGGAGAAGAGGTGATGGGTTGGGGGGGGGGGGGTTTGGCCATTCTACCTGTGAAGCCTGCCAAAAATAGAACACTAAAATGAGCAGACAGGAGAATTGATTATGAAGGCAAAAGATTTATATATTTCAGGGGGGAAAGAAGTCAGTAAATTGCTTTATCTAATAATGGCTTTTGAGATGAATGCCCTTGGTAAAATACGTGCTCTATATTTTACTCCTTTTCTTCAGATCTGACACCTGGACAGAAGACTCCATGACTCAAGGTAAGCAGTTTGCATATGAAATGTATACTTTTCATCAATGTTGTAAAATTGCATGTTTTTTGTTTTTTTGGTATAGCATGTCTTGTCACTGGATTTGTACCCTCCTTTTGCAGAAAGCAGCAGTGCAAACAGTACATAAAGTAGAGCCCAATTGTATTTTGACTAGTCTAATGTATTAACAGATGAACAGAGAGACGGAGGACTCAGCAATGAAACATGATCACTGAGGTATGCATTCTTCAACGATTATCCTTCATTCCAGTGGCAGCCTACTACAATAAGTGTAAATCAAACACTACTAGTGGGGAGGAGGGCCCATCCCCCCTCCTAGCTTAGCTCTTTATATGTACAGCATGCACACACACTCACACAGCCCACACATACACATACATACACACACACACACACACACACACTCACACAACCATCTAGTCTCTTGGTAGCTGTCTCGGCTCGTTGTGGAGAAATCTAAGTATATGTCATGACCCTGGTGTGGTGGGAAATGTGTGTGTGTGTGGGGGGGGGGGGGGGGGGGGGGGGGTGGCAAATTTAGCGGGGATTGTGTTGAAGAGCAACACGACCCAACACCATTCATTTCCTATAATGCTCCTGTATGCTCAGGGCTTCATTCGTTTAACTTAGCCAAGGGATTGGCTGGGAGACAGGGTTGGGTGGCAGGGTGTGAGGAGCTTTTGCCTGATGACAACAGATTCAAGAAATACGGTGGCTGACGTTTTTCTTTTTTTTTTCTTCTGTTGGTCTGGCCCTTGCTGTTTCCTTGATGGCTTTTCTATAGGAGGCTAAGTATGATTATCCAGGATTATTGTGGCATTCGTTCGCAGGGCCTTGTTATTATTATTGGAGGTCCTGACCATGCTTGTAGTGGTAAAATCAGAGGTGGGTAAACTATGAACACCAGGTGTTTTAAAAAAACATGCAAAACATGTTTGAACAGTCCCAGTGCAATTTAATAGTCTCTAGTAATTTTGGAATGTTAGAAATTGTGTTTGGTACATAAATTCTATAAATTCTTGCATGTATCCTTCACTACATCCCTGGTCTGGACTGCTTCTCTGGTTTCAACGTTGGGTAGATTTCGCTTATGGCAGCTGAAACACCTTACTGTCTTCAGAAATATCATTAGACTCTTTAGTCTAGATAAAAATACAGCACTGCTATTTTTTTACCTTCCAGCTAAGAAGACTGAAGAATGTCTTCAACATGGCCAGTGGGCATATATTAAGACTCCATCCAGTCAAAAAAGACAATATGGTGGATCTCTTCAGTTGGGAATCTCTGCTGCTATGCCACCATGTGACTGACTGATTGCTGTGTTGAAGTAGTTTGTGTAATGCTTACATTTTTATTTTTTTAATTGTCTGAGACTCCTCTGAAATGCTCATGGTGTCCCTACAGGTACTGTAGTCATCCATCAGTCACAAATAATTGGTTTGTCTGTGCCCCTGTGCTACCAGTTGTATCTCATCATCTCATAGATATGGCTGAAGCCTGGACCCTCGAGCTATTGCTTTTGTCTTTCTAATAGCCTGCCTATCTGCAGGAGTGTGGGGCTGGGGGTGTCATGTAGTGGTGGGGTGAGAGGGATAGAGGGTGGGTTAGAGGGTTGAGACGCTGCTGGGGGGGTTGAGAGGGTGGTGGTGGTAGAGAAGAGTGTGGTGGTGGTGGAGTTGGAGGGGTGATTGGGTTGGAGGGGTGGTGGGGTTGGTTGGATGTTAATTTGTGAAGTAATAGCTTTCCTCGGCGGAATTGCAAATTCTCTTAAATGTCACTATGTGCACCGCACACAAACGGACAGTAGTGGTCACCTCCAGACACTTCAGTCTAAGAGGGAGAAACCCCCACCACACAGACACACACCCACAGAGACACTTTCTCCCTCCCTCCCTCTTGCCCTCTTTCTCTTCTCTTCCAGCAATGGCTGCCAAGTGTAACGTGCTAGTTTTAATTTGCAGTAACACATGACAGTGGCAGATTAATGGCTCTTATGACACCTGTGTCCCTGCAGCCTCGCGCACCGAGCCCCAGTGTACATAACACGTGTCACACTACATTATCACCACAGTGCTCGCGTAATGGGGACCTTTTTTAAGGGCACTGCTGACTTCGGAACTTACTGTAAGAGCCCATCCGTTGCCTTGGCAAAGCAACCTCCTGCTCCGCCAAAAAAAAAAAACGAAAACAAATACCTGGCGGTGCCCAGACCATCCATTATTCTGCTGTCGATTCGGAAACCCTGCAAAGCTCATCTTTTGCCAGGTTTGTTTTGCTTCCTTTTCTCTCCCTCTCTCTATTTCTCTCTCTCTATTTCTCTCTCTATCCAAACATAGAGCTGTGAGTTTTGCTGGGTGTTAGAGTGAGTCTGTGTGTTGGGAATGGTGGCTCTGTGTGAGATCTGGTGAGCAGAGCCCAGGGCAACTGTACAGGACAGACATTTAATCCTGCCATTAAGTACACACTACACACTGCAGTCGACACACTGAAGAGAAGACGGGTGCATTTGGTAAATAAGTAACACACCGCTTTGCACTGTCACAGAAAACAGAAATGAAACCACAGAAACTGCATGTAAATTAAAAAAAAAAAAAAAAAAAACGATTTCCTATCAGTGGGCTTCATTTACGAGAAGTACTGAAATGTAGCTGCACAGTATTACTAAACACAACAGCTAACTCTTCGTTCTGCTCCTCTAAGCCTGTGTGCAACTTTTGTACACTTCTGAGACTGTACAATATTTACTTACATTTATGCAAATCATTTCACCATATCTCAGGAGAAACAGTCAATGCCTAACACCCAACGCATTATGGGCTACACATCTTGCCAAAGCAGCACCATGAAACCCACCACCACAAATTATGTCAGGTATGATACACCATCTATGCAATTTTTTTGCCCCAAGTCCAGCTGGAGGGTAGACATTGTTTTTAAAGCACCTCCTGATGGGTGCGCAAATGTGACCACCACGGCCCGAGGTTTTTTTTAATCTCTTTCTCTCTTCCTCTTTCTCAGATGAACCATCTTCAACCTATGGTTTCCAGGTGGGTACAGTCTGACTGTGACTGCGTACGGGAAGGGGTATATAAAAACCACAGGCAACCCCCCCACCCCTGTACACCCTCCTCCTACCCCCATTACAGCACCAAGCCACCCCCCGCCAACCCCACCAACACCTTCCCCCTGCGCCCTCTCTCTCACAGACCAGGCCAAGCACTTAAATCACTGAAATGGCTGCACATCAGAGGGATCATTTGAGACCGAAAGGGGGAGAAAAAGAGTGAGCGACCGAGAGAGGGGAAGAGGAAACGAGAGAGAGAGATAGAAGGAGGGAGAGAAAGACAGAGTGAAGAAAAAGCCCACAGAAACATGGTCTGTCACTAAGAGGAGGCGCGAGTCTCTCACACACAGACATAATTCTGCCCGAATGTCCTCCAGAGCACCTCTCTGCCCTTGCCTGCGCCCGTGCGATGTGCCTCCTGTCACCCAGTGACTGAGCCTTTAAATGTCTCTAATCACAGAGAAGGCACAATGTGGGAATGTGTCTCTGGTAACGGAAACGCGCAGCCGATGCAGCATACACACACACACCGTGCAATGCCTCCCATGTGTTTTTTTCTCTTTTCTTTCTGTCTCTGTCTCTGTCTCTCTCTCTCTACCCTCTGCTTTCTAGCAAATGCATGTTCTCCTGCACCATGCTGCTTTTTTACATCGACGCTGGGGTAATGTCTCCCGACGCATCATAAGTCATCAACCCCCTGTGCGCGTCGGCAAAGTGCATCAATTCTGCTGCTATGTGGAAGCCTCACATCCCCGACAGATCTATTGCAGCGGCCACCCACCGAACAAAGGGAAAGAGTTTGCAGACCTATTGCCATGGCGTCTTCACCTTGGGTCAGATTGGCCCTACTTGAGACAGTCCTTTTCACTGTTCGGCACCAAATGTGTTCTTTAGCAGAAAAAAAGCTGTCAAATGAATACATTATGTCGGCTAAGCACCCTAGCTATTTTAAATCCAATTTGCACCCTTGCGAAATCCAACAGCAGAAACCTAAATATACTTCATTGCCGTCTACTACTCCAGTAGAAACAGGCCTATTTCCATCCTGTGCTGCCTTGCTCCAATTTGGCAGCAGGATTCGCTATGATGATGTAGATTACCCCCAGCGACAAGGGGGAAATGCAGGGCTGTGCCTCAGCCCAGCTTGTGATGACAGTCTAAATCATTTCCAACACTCACACACACAGTCTCTCTCACACACACACCACTAAATCCGTCGTCTGCCAGTGCACCTGCTCAGGCTCTCTTTACTCCACATGGGAGGGGCGCTTATTTAGCATCATTTAAAAAGTAAGGAGAAAATAGAGATCTGGGATTACAATGTCAATAACTGATAGAAACCAAACATAGCCAGATTCTTAAAAAGCCTTAAGTTTTTTTCCCTCTGAAATGCCTACGAACCAGAAAGGCAGAAGAGAGAAGACGATGACAACAAGGTCCTTGACTTGAAATGTCTGCTGTGCCTGCCGTGTGCTTCTTTTGACTGACCTGGGTGGCTGGCTACATCATCTTGACATGTAATTATCTTAGCCAGCTTAATCACTTCAGAAAAGATTAATTGCCGAAGACAACAGTGGAGGTCATGTCTTCAAATCAAAAGCCTCTCTCTGACTCTCTCTCTCTCTTTTTTCACCCAACTCATCGTACATCCGTCCAAACACACTGAATATTTATGTGAGTTAATTTGCCACTGATAATACTTGCAATGATGGCAAGAAGCTGAGCTTTAAGGACAAAGACATCTTGACGTCCTTTGTGTTACAAAATTAGGGTAGTTGCTTGTGCATTGTTTTTGTAAATACTGGCCAATTGTTTTCAATTGTTCAGACATGAAGTCTTTTTATTTACATAATGTTTTTATTTATTTATTTGAGTAGTTAGAAATAGCTAAGTTGCTAAACATTTTGATCACCTGTAAGTTAATAAAAACACACTAGGATCAACTAGTGAACTCAGTGACTGTTGTAAGACAATTCTGATTATTAACAAAAATAATTATCAAAGAGTCAAAGAAAAGTTGGCCACCACCTCTTAAAAGGAGTCTATGTTTCAGTCAGCATCCAACCCCCTTGCTCGCAAAAAACCACGCACAGCACAGAGGAGCCCTCTCAACAGAGATTTTTTTAGAGAGAGGAAAAAAAGAGAAATTGCCTCCCTTACCCTCATCTCGTTTCCTCTTTTCTCCATTTGAGCGGGGAATACCCAGAATGCCGTTGATGGAGTAAGACCCCACTGGGTCATTGGAAGCACTAGACACAGGCGGGGAGGCTGTACTTGGAACTGAGAGAAGGGGGGAGCTTGTGTTACTGAACAAAGAATCACTCAGAGCGCTGGAATAGTTATTCTTTGTGTGGACTTTCTAAGGTGGCGATGAACTGACAAAGGTAAATTAACTGGGTACAGTCTGGCCCATATACATAAAGGTGAGGTCAGGTAAGGTCAAGTTAAAGTTGAGCATGCCCGGCTAGCTCTCATGGGCATACACTGTTGATTTTACGTGTATATTTCAGCACAACAAAGCATGTTACAGTGACAAAACTAGGAAATTATTTGATATTACAGTTTATTTCATACCTTGTGGCATTTTGCTAACAAACTGTCAACCTAAAGCAAACTTTGAAGACATGATATACATTTTTAAAGATATGAGAGTTCTTTTATTTAAAAAGCCTTATATTTGATCAAGAACTGTAGGATTGCATGGTATAGTAAAAAAAGTGTTCTTACCTATGGTATGTCCAGGGGTAGAGAGGGAGGTCCCATCAGGGGAGGGGTGGAATGGCTGCTGTACTTTAGTCCGAATGATCCTGCAATGTAAACAGAGCTTAGTTAACCACAAAAAAAGGAAAGGATTTGGATGCATGTCTACGTCTACGTCTCGGCCAAAAAAAAGAGAAAAATCAATGCCATGTTTTGTTGCTGGCCGCTCAAGCCAAAATAATCATCAGGAAGACTGATGTAGAGAATGTGTTTTGTACGCGTGTGTGTTAGAGCGAGAGAGAGTGGAAAGTTCTGTCTGCCACTGTGCGGACCCAATCAAACGAGACTCTGAGATATAAAGAGAGAGAGAGAGATATATATATACACGTGTGATAGACTCACTGTGCCTTTAAAGCTAAGATATAAAGTAAAGTCTTCATTGCACTTTTGGTCTGAGTGATCTTGCAAACAAAGCATGAAATCACATCAATTCACCTCAATGATCAGCTTCACTGGTTCTACCTGGCCTGTACTAATCAGCCTTTCTCTCTCCTGCTCTCTTCCCCCCCTCTTTTTCTCTCTCTCTCTACTTCTCTCTCCTTCCACCTCTCTTCCCCCAATTTTCTCTCCCTCTTCCTCTTCCTCCTCTCTCTTTCTCTGTCATCCTCTCTCTCTCTTGCTCTCTCTCTCTTTCTGCATTGGCTCAGGCTTAGTAAGGTTCTGGGGCCTCCTGGCCCCTGTGCCTGTTGGATCAAAAGGGTCCTGTATAACCACCAGCCTCCCGTGGCGGTAACTGTGCGGTGCAGTGCGATTGTGCGGCGGACGAGGCCCCTATTGATCAGCACCGGCGGATAAAAAGTTGTGGATTAGTCAGTCAGGCAAACGGATGCAAATAGAAAGCTATAAATTATATGTGACAGGAAAGCGATAGTTCCTTATTGCCTTGCACAAGCTTACGCCAGCATTAGATTCCTTTAATCTGAGTGGCACTCGGGGAGAAAGGGAGGGAGCTGTCACCATAATTTGTAAACTTAGGAGCAATTCATCACACATGACACAGTGCCCGTTTTGGAACGGACGTGTTGCGAAAGTGGTTAAAAGGGGTCTTTACAGCGTGTGTGTGTGTCTGTGTGTGTACGATTCTGTAGGCAAGCAGCTGAATTTCTTAACAGACGCTCTGGAGTAGTTCCACGCAATGATGTGATATGTGCACACGCATTGTGTCAGGCTGCACTTCAGAAGCTGAAAGTCCAATGCTGTCCAACTATGGATTTGGGAGGATATTGATTGTAATGATTCTAAACACATTGGCTGGGGGGGGGGGGGGGGGAGTTAAAGTGCAGTGTTTGTGTTGCAGTCATCAAATTTCAAAGGGCAAATGTGTATTCATTATAATTATTGTGCTATTGATATTGGAGGAGAAAAAAAGGAAGACAAGCCTGGGGAATTGTCCAAACTGTCCTCAGGGCAAACCATCAAAAACAGCACACATGCTTGGTGCAGCTACCAGCTATCAATATTTTATTCTAATTTTCCCCCCTCTCTCCCTGCTCTCTATAACACTTACTTGACCCCCTGACTTTTGGAGAGTGACATAAATCCAGAGACTTTATTTGGAATCCATGTTCTTGATATTGAATAAGCAATTTGGAAGGGTGAATTAATGACTTAGCTGTTGTTGAAAATCCCCTCAAGAAATATTAAAATTGCTTTACATCTGAATCAATATTATCGAGTTCCTTTGGGGACTTCTTTTTTTATGTCTCCTGGCTGGTGCTGCTGTTACTTGTTGGCAAATTCCTCTCACCAGTCCAGACGCCCAGAACAACAGCATCTCTGTAACATTTAATAATGCATGCGGGCGAAAAGTGTTTAAAGCTAGAACATCCTCCCTTGTCAGCGGTAGACCAGCTCGGTTTTCTGAACACATAAAACCTGTGAATGAGCCTGGATCTTTTTTCTGTGTTTTTTTTAGCAATGTAGCAGGAAATAAATGTTTTCCCTTGTGTACTGTGCCTTGTTTCCTAGAGGAAGAAATAAGGCAAGTAAATAAGATGTTTTATGTGTGTTAATATTTTAGCCATTCCTGGAGGGAAAGGGTGTTGTGGTGTGAAGTCATTACTTGTGCAGAAATTTACAGCTGAAGAGAAAGTTTGTGCTACATTGAAGTCATACACCAAACACACTCAACATAATGCATGTGTTTAAAAAAAGGACAGTATACTGCCATTCAGAAAAAAATGAAAATAGTTACTGCACTAGAAAACTTATTTACTAAACTTACAATAAATTACAATCTTGTACAACAAAATGTACAAAATCTCGTACATTAAAATTATGTACAAAATATTACATTTTATGAATGACAGAATTCCAGTCTTGATATTTTAACGTAGGTAAGTAAACCACAATATGAAAATATTACAAAGGGTAGCTGACGAGTACTTCTACCATGTCAGTGGTAAGTAAATTACGCAGAGGCCCTGTACTAAAACGGTTAATGAAGCCCAGTCCAAAATTCCCTCTTCATTGGCAAATATGTTCAGGCTGTCAAATGAAAAGAAAAAATGAAATTGTGTAGCTATATCGTCTCCTGGTAGCAGAATTATATTTCTTTGTATTCACATTTTAATTTATTACATAAACAAAGAACGCATAGTGTCTTATTTCAAAAACGGCTACTGAGAATTTAATTAAATGCTGAGGTTGCCGGGCCCCTTTAATGATATTAATGTATATTTTGAATTTATCTCATATGTGTTTGAGCCTACTCAAATGGGCCTTTTTAGGCGACCACGGGGGCATGAAATGAATTTTTTCAGCTTCTTTCTCCCCCCTTTTCTTATGTGAAGCTGCCCATGCTCATTAAAATGTAATGCTTATTCTGTCCGTGTGGAAGACTGCCTCTTAACCAAAGTTCATCGCCTGCGTTCTCGGCAAGGAGGGGTGAGTATGAGTGTGTCTGGCGGGGGGTTGTAAGGGCTGGGGTGGAGGTGAAGGGGAGGTGGTTGCTCTTTCTTTTTCTCTCGTCTATGTCCCTCACCCCACCTATTGGCATTCTTCATCAAGCACCTTGTTTGCGCATCCCGTAAAGAGGTGGCTTGCTTATTGGACAGCAGGTATGGCAGCGCACTTGTCACGGTTAAATGCCCCAGGTTTGCGCGCTGCGTTATAAATTCAAATTAATCGTTTCATCTGTTGTAAGGGCCGAAGACGTACATTTTTGACTAATCACACCTACAGGAAAAACTGCAACACACGAAACATGGACTCTTAAATCTTCGACAAGTCGATTTCAATGGGCTACTGACCATGTATGACCATTGTTTTCATAAAAACACTGAGGCCTTGCGCAAAATAAACTGCCACTTACAAAGTGGTTTTGTTTCTCAAAAGACATTCAAAGACCAGACACCTGACAGATTTTCTCTTTGCAGTTTTCTCTCCTCTTTGCACTTTGCAGGATCAGTTTGAGCCCAGTCTAACGTATTAGATCTGGTATTGAACGCCTGTGCTGTTCCGTACTTCCCAAAGCTGCGGAGACTGGTCACCGCCTATTGATTGGTTTGCAACCAGACAGATGTGCTTTTGGTGCTCACAGACAGATATACCACTGATTGTTGTGGGAGCTGCGCACTGAAAGGATTAAATTGCGATATGGAGACCACCCTCGCGGAGGAAAAGTTTAAGATCTTCATGAAATGTGCGCAGCTTTATATGAAAACTAATAACTGCACTTCATGCCTCTTCAAAAACATGCAGTTAAACTGGCACACAATTACACTGGTATTACATATCTGTCATAAAATACTCTGCGTCACCACAGAGACGTTCGGCTACTTTTTGGTTTCACCCAGCTGAAGATAATGATAAAGGTTCTTACCTGTTAATTGATGAAACACTGGGAACAGTGTCGTTGTCGCAGATTCCCTCAGCTAACAGTCTATCCCTGATCTCCCAAGCGAACATGGTGGGGTTTTGTCTCTTGTATTCGGCGATTTTATCCACAACCTTTGGAGTAGCAACCTTTGGCTTCGATCCGCCAATAACTCCCGGTTTGATGCTGCCCGTCTCATAGTATCTGCAACAACAACATAACGCCATGCAATCAGGACATTCGCCAGCAGAACATTTGCTTATTAGGTAGCATATTCTGTGTGAAGGTAATGTAAAGACATCAAGTTATGTCAAACAGTAAACAGCGAATATGTATAGGCCTATTTTAAGAATTAATCTTGAGAACTGAAAGCTAACTGATGTTATTCAGGCGGTCAGAGGCACTCATATTTGCTAAATAGCCGTGAAAATAAAAGGGAATACATATAGATATATAATTTAGACAATGGTAAGCATGCATTCAAAAAGTACAACAATCATGCTAACATTTAACTGTCCGTGTTGACATTCCAAGTGCATAAACAATGTACCTTATCAAGTCCTTTTGATAGCTGAAAAATATTTCAAGAAAATTCAAATGTCTTATAGACATGAATCCTGCACAAATGTGTGTATGCACCCTACAACTTGCTGTTTTTTACAGAGTGACTGAAATGTGTATTTGACAGCCGAACGTAATGCTCCATTCACATTTCACATGGTATGGAGCATTATCTTGTGTGTTTTGGGAATATGGGCTAATTGCTACTTTTGCGCGCTTGCCTATCAGTCTTATTTTGTCTTTTGTTTCAGACATCTTTATTGCCTGCTATTACTATTTCATGAGTGTGGCTTGTCACACAGTTTTCCCCTCTGTCTTTAAAATGTGCCTGAGAGGGGTAATTGTCCTACGATATCCGGTTTAGGGCTCCACGCACTTGTTTGCGCTCTTACCTGCCTAGGATTTTGCTGACGCAGCCGTGACTGACCCGTAGCTGTCTGGAGATGTCACAGGGTCGTACTCCTTGATGCGCCAGCTCCACGATCCTCTGTCTCACCACGTCGGGTAGGGGTCTGCCGTTCACAAACACCCCGCCTAGCTGGTTCACACCCCCATGCCCTATATGGGAGTCAACAATGCACACAGAATACCATGAACATACACACGGTGTCTGTGTTATGATGGCAAATGGTAGTCCAAAAATCTTGGTGGTAAAAGGCAGAAAACAGTCAATTTCTTCATAATAAAATGTCTATATGAAAAAATATATACACCAGCAGATTTAGAAAAAAACATGCGCACCACACGTTTGGCTAGGGTGCAACTGATTTATTTATGGTGTTGCAAAATATGCTAAGTTGCATATGTAATGCTTGGTTATGGCAAAAGGCTACACTTGGTATAAATGATCCAGAAATGTGGCTGAAGGTAAAATTCAGCTTTGTTCATAATACTTTGGTTACACTTAGGCTACTATTATACGACTGTTGAATCGCAAAACGTGGTCATTCATAACCTTTTCAATTTGGTAGGCCAAAACTTTCCCTGTAATAGCCTAGCCTGTTCTTTGTTTAATAAGACCCTAATTATAGTCATAGTTTCAAACTAATTTCTGTTGTCTGCTACGACCCTGCATTTTAACTCTCGGTGTTTTTTTTCCACACAGCGAAACTCATATCCTAACACATGGTGCTTATTTTAGTGTAGCCTACGCAGTGTTTTTATTCCGCAAGTCACATCGGCTATTGAATTACAGTCTCATTCATTGTCTTTGTTCGGCAATTCTAAATAATTTAAAAGACCTTTGATTATCATATTACATATTATTCACCAAAGAATTAATAATTAAATTATTTAAACATGCCTCTCGGTGACCTGTAAAATAATTATATATCTCCCTGCAATGCTTTTGCCTCCTTTGAATTCAATACGTTCCAATGCTAAGGCGTTTTCATGAGGATTTTTTTCGCCATAATTTATTCATTCATTACTGTAATTATTTAGGTGTAGATTTTAATTTTAAATTCACGTAGATCTATAATAAAACATTTACTGCATACGTGATTTTCATTTAATCATAATTAAAGTCATGCCGTGTTTTAAAGGAATTAGCATGTACATTAAGTGCATTGTGAATGCAAACTTAAGCCAGAACAATAAAACATAGCCAGTTGTTTAACAAATAAATTCCAAAACTCACTATTTGCAGACGTCCCTGCAGATATACTAGCCATTTACAGCATCTAGCATCAATACATATTTACGCGTTTATTTGCTTTCTCTTGTCGAAGTTCAGGCAGGGATTCCTCGGACTAGTTATTGCTTTGTCAGTGTTTCTTGTTGCTTGTTTTGCGATTGCATGCATAGATATTTTTGATAGACGTAACAAACATGGACATTGTGAACTGGCTATGAATACAATATAATTTAAGATGCGTTTCCCCCCATACTCCCAAGATACTTACGGTGCATCGCTGTGAATGGGTCTGCTTTGCAGTGAATATCCATTGGATAGCAAAGAAAAGACAGATAATCAACTGAAGTCGCCGTGGCGCCCTCGTAATGCAGATAAAAAATGCGAAGAAATGGTGACAATGTTTTGTGGCAAAGCGAGCCTGTCCCCTCGTATCCAAACCGCCAAGAGGGGCAACTTCAAAAAGTTGTCGTCCGTTTAACAGTCCGTTCAACGAAAATTCACCGTTGGGGGTTGTCAAGTGTCGAGCATGACCGAAGCACGTCTCCAAAAAAATTCGAACGGAAATCAATATCTGTTTCGTCAACAAACAAGATGCTAGGACGGTTTCAGCAAAACACAATCAGGAGAAAACGGGAGGTTTCTTCGGATTGTCCCGTCCGGTGGTTAAGCTCGTATTTCCCAGATCCCGGTGGCCTTGTGTCGCTCAAGCCACGGGTTTGTTCAACCACACACACACCGCGTACACACAGCGATGACAGGAGTAACATGAACACACTAGGGGTGCCTTGTGACTTCCTCGGCCTCTACAATTGAATGTGTTGCCTGAGTCTTAGGTTCAGGAATGAAGTCCGTCTCTCCGTGTGTGCCTTTCTAAAAGCCGTCGCCCCCCTCTACGCGGCAGATCCCCTTGCTTATATGGATGACTTGTCAGACAAAGGCAGTAGATTCCAACACTTTGTGATTCGCCAACGTAAAAGCCCAGAGCCCAAATGAGGAGGTCCCTACGTCTGACACTCCGAAAGGGGAGGGAAATAAGGAAGCCATCGATTTAGAGTTGAAGGTAAGAGTTGGGTAAATATTAAATAGAAAAATAATTTAAAAAAACGGGTACATTTGTCTTTAGCCAAGAGAATACTATGCATGTGGTTGGTGCCATGAGATGATGTGTCCTAAATTAACAACACACTATAGGATGTAGGTTCATAAATTGAAACAAATACTGTCATAATAATATACAGATGTTCTTGTCTTAACGAGTAGCATTTTATACTATTGACAGTTAACGTTTACAGTAAGATAACAGTAGAGCAATAGGCCTGCATCTGCTTTCTGATGTGATGCTGGAGCCTTTACATTGGGCCCAAAACAACCTGCGTTTGCAGTAGCGACTAAAGACAGTGTTACACATTTTATTTTTCATTTAATCCAGTTAAAGGACATTTGATTCTGTCTGTCGGATTTTATGTCATTGTGATATTTCTCTGATTTATCTGTTGTAAACGCACAGGTGGAGAGTACCAATGTGCAGTGCTCAGCTCGGTGTCGGTAGTACTCCATAGATGGCGCTCTATCGTTTCTGTTCCTAGGCTGTGTAGAGGCGGTTGTAATACCACAACTCTATATACATCTTGAAAACATTTCTTGTGCAATCAAAACGAACATAGCAGGCTAAATCACACGCACTGTAAGTGAATAAAGAAAAAGGAAATGGGAACATACTCATTTTAAAACAGTGATAAAGTTGGTGCCCATGTCCGACGTGGGTAATAGGCTACCCATGCAGATGGAGAGGGAGAGAGCGGGGTACTAAAGATTCATTAGTTATCCACAAAGAATCGCATCGAGGGTTTTTACTCCATCTTATCTTCATGGGCATCCTGAGTCACTTAATGCAGACAAAAAAACGGCACGCAACCTCACTGACACCTACTTTTCCGGTGCAAAGTATATATCAACTACCAATGGATAACAACCAATCATAATAGTAGCCATAATACTAACCAAAGCTATAATAATAATAATAATAATAATAATAATAATAATAATAATAATAATAATAATAATAATACATGTAATTGGTTTAACTTCCAAGCTGGACTGCATAGAACGAAAACAAGTACAAGCGTGAATTGCCTGTCTTATTACTTCAAACAAATCAATTATAGACAATTCATTTTTTAATAATGCCTTCATAGACCAGTGCCTTTTCATTGGACACCAAAGCCGCCACCCTACACTCAGCCGAGGTCCACTCAGCGGTCAGGTGAGACATATCAAAGGAACCGGGCCGGGCATGGCCGGTGCAAAAAGCTTCTGGTCAGGTTAGGGGATGGTTTTCCCCTTTTTGTTACTGTTTTTGGAGCAAGCTTCTGGTACAATATGTAGCACCATGGGCAGTAATTTCACACTTCGCTGCACTCTTCCCTTAAGCTACGTTGTTTTTCCCCCCTGTAAGACCCCCCAATTCTTTTCTCCCCTTGCCCCTGTCCCTATGCACATCGTGATTTGTTCTCCCAGTGAAATATTCTCTGAATGATTGTAAACAGATGATGTGCAGCATCAATATGGAATTTCCCGTTTGTTTACTTGGCCCCATCACGCATGCAGCGGCCTGAGTCGAATGCTGAATGGCGCACGTGCACCGTGTTCTCGGCCCTACTGTTCGGTTCCTGGGTCGCTAACCCCTGTCTTTAGCCAGGGCTCGACCCCTTTCAGCCGCTACACGCGGGGTCAAATCATCCTTAAAGGCCCGTCAGTAGAAATTAAACAACAGAATGCGTTAAGCATGACCCGAGCCTTTCTAAAGATATTTTTTGACAACATTCGGAGCTCATTTAGTGATTTCAGTGTGTAGTTCAGTGGGCTACTTACTGGCACTTTAGCCAATATATAGTGCGCCGGTCATGGTCAGGATGTCAGCGATAGTGTTCTCACGAGGACTTGTATTTAAAGATGAACTGGGTCACGACTATTTCATTGTCTTGATTCAAAACACATTATGTTGTTTATTGTATGTCGTTTTTGTATTTTTGGAATAGGTTTATTATTTGCATTTTACTTGACAGTGCAGAATGAAATAGGGTTTGACAAAGAGCCATAATGCAATCCATTTCATCTCCTCCATTTGCTAATGGCGCTTGGAGAAGGAGAACGGATTGGACGTCTGTGAAGCTGAGATTCAATTGCGCTGTAGGCCCATACTGAATGAGGTACGTTCAGAAAACCGTGCCTCACGTACTTAATCATAAACGTGCACGTTTGGCTAATATTTCTGTCGACGAGTTTTAAAAATACTTTACGGGAATGGAGGGAGGTGTTTCTGTCTCCGTGTCTCTCTCCACGGGTTCCAACACTGTGAGGTGGGCAATGCTGGTGCGCACCGATAGGGTCTGGAAGCGCGCTAACGTCACCAATCGATATGCTTTTCCTCGGCAGACCTGACGACTGTTCTTCACTCGGAAGCAGACATCACTGGGTGTAAGTTGATCATTGAACCTTAAAGACTGGCTATGTACCGAGAGACCTTTTTAGACCGGAAATTTAAGCATATATATTTTTTCTTTCCTTCGCAGAATAGCTTTGTCAGGGAGCTTATCCTAACGACTTGATTTTAAAAGCTTCACTTGTCGGTGTTGACAATAGCAAAGCAGGCACGTGTATGTGTTTCGTTAACCTTGAAATAACTATTTGAATTGTACATCTTAAACATATTTTGTATATGACATATTTACGTCAATAGTCACTGTCTCATTCGATTTTTTTCTAAAGAGAATCAACTTTTGTGCAAGTGAGTTGAACAGATTGAAGGATTTAAATATATAAATGTGAGTTAAAATAGTATTTGTTGCCAGTTTGGTTTAAATTCAATAGGATTGAAAGGTCGTTGTTTAAAAATGAAAACCTACCTCTTGCATTTGCATATAGGCTACTTTACTGTTAGCTCAATACAACATGCACGTTTAAACATGGAATATATTATACTATAGGCTGAAAGTCAACCTTTATTTTATAGCAACTTAATAATAATAACATTAATAATAAGTTAATAAGTAGTCAACATTTGTAATTTAGGCTATTATTGCTGGCTGTAGGGCAAAAATCTAAAATAAAACTGCCACCAACCTATCATCGGCTATAAAGTGTTTATTCTTGGCGTTGTTAATCGGCTGTCTCGCAGACTCTATGCTTCCAAAGGAGGGAGATTGCAGGGTGTCTTCTGCACCAGACTTCTGAGAGTCAGCTCCAGCAGCCTATTCAAGCGAGTGAACAGATGGGCCAGCCATTTGATTTCATCCAGGACACCTTCAGAGATTGATTTTGCCCTGGCTTTTAATTCTGACCTAATTAATTACATCATTACAACTGTTTCCCATTGATCTAGCCATTTAAACCCAATACCAAATGCTAAATGAACTGAATGTGTTATTCCTGTTACTCATTGCGAGGAATAAAACAATAAAATGAAAAATGTTTTTTTCTGTAAGTAAATTCCCATCTCGAATTCGCCATATTTGAAACGGAGCATGCACAGGTCTAATACTGAAAAGGCCCACTGCCACTTGAATAAATCATCGTTATCAAAATATTGTTGTTCTTATTCTTCGCCTATGAACGTTATTGCCCCGATCCTCACAAATCCACACATACACACACTGCCAAGTAGTATAGCCTACTGCCAAGAGTAAGATGGACATCTAACATATTTGGGCAGAAATGTTGCACTTCTAACATGGCTCTCGAAAATGCAGAAAAAATAGAAATAAAGTAAAAGACAGTGCAAGATTGAGAATGAAGACCAGACATGGACATCAGATATCCCCTTTTGTAAGGGGACGTGTAGTGTTTCGGTGAAACTCTGTAAGCCTACATTACAAACAGTGATCAAAATCTGTGCAACTCTATACAGTTCACCGCAAAAAAGGAAAAGGTCTGAGTCCTGAGAGGGTTGTACTGTTCGGCCTGTGTCGAGCTCAAGCGGACTCGAACTTCACCCACTTACTTGGACAGCCCAAAAGGCGCAAATTGCTTAACCTGCAAACACGCCTGGGGCTAACATCCAAGGTATAGAGCTTTTGGCATTTATTTCCTACGTGTTAATCACAAGTGGCCGGCCGGTTATAACTGATTGGTGAGAATGATGGAACATGTTCCTACCAACTGACACGCTGACGTTCCAACATCATGTTTCAAAAGTAGCATGTCACAGCTCGCCTCGCACAACGCGCACTGATTTCTCCTGGCGCAAGCACTAGATCACTAGCACTTTCATGTACCTTTCAAAATATTCCGCAGAATATGTCAAGAGTTGCCCATGGTGACGATAGTACATTTAAACTTACTGTCGTTCACGAAAAGCCATCAAAAATTAAGAATGGGAGTAAAATTTACAGTGAAACTTTTACGGCTGTTATAGGCCCATATTTGAGATAATGAGAGTCATACAGCAGAAATATGCTAGTCTGAGTGCAGCTGTAAAACGGTAGTGCCTTTAGACTATTTATTAAGAATTCAAATGAACGACATTTTAGATGAAATGACAGCTGGTAGCTTAATATCTCTCTCTCTCTCTCTCGCGCTCTCTCTCTCTCTCTCTCTCTTTATCCATCTATCTTTTCACACACACACACACACACACACACACACACACACACACACACACACACACACACACACACACACAATAAAGAAAGGAATGGCAAAGATTTAGATCAGGACCAGTGGGCTACAGGAGAGCTAAAATGGCGAGCGATTGCATTCGGCTTTAATGACTTTGATTAGTATTGTCTCAGTGAAATTACTTTTCTAACCCTAAGCACTATACTAGTCAGTCTCTGCCGCTTTTTAAATTCTGCCTGCCTCCGGTACAACAAACGATTTAGTAAAATTAACATCTAATTAGCATTTTAAGCAAAGGGAATATTAATTAATGTGAAGTTTTTATCTGATTTTATCGTGACATATAACCTTATTACTAAGAGGCTAGGCTATTATCATTAAGGTGTAATTGTGAACGAAATATTAGCCTATCAAGAAGTGATTATTATTATTATTATTATTATTATTATTATTATTATTATTATTATTATTATTATTATTATTATTATTATTATTTTAGTAGCAGTAGTAGTAATAATAATAATATTAATAATTATTATTATAATTAGAATAATACATTTATCACACAGCAGTAATGTTGTTCTCGTTTTAGAAATATCAAATACCAAAAAAATATTAGCATATCAAATAACATGCCTCCCGAGCAATTTTTAAACCTCATCGAATAGGAAGCAATCTAACTACTTCCTCTGCTAACCATAATCCCATCATTTTATACCATTCTGGTTAAAACACAAAGGAATAAGAAGTCGTTATAGACCTGAGAGGTGTTTTCTCAGTTCATACAATATGCAGATTTGAGGGTAATTGTTAAATTTGCCCCGAAGTGCTGGATTAAAAGTGGGATTTTTGGATTGGAGAAAAGATTTTTATATCACGGCCTTCTGGGAAAATATGAGTCCCCCCACTTCAACCCCTTCAAACTTTCCACATGAATAGTCAAACGTGTGCTGCAGTCGACGGGACCTCAGCCCTTACCGCCCACGCCCGGTGGCAGGCACCGACACACACACACACACACAGGCGCGCGCGCGCGTGCTAAACAGCTGTGTGACAAATGACAAAATAAGCAAAAATGACAAAGAAACGTAACTTATTAAAAATGTCCGTGTAATTATAAGAGTCGTTGGATTGTTTTTTTTTTTTTTAAGTGGGATGGTCATGTTCTATTTTCGTTCAAATCGCTTAAGAGTTGAGTCATATTTTTCCCTTAAACATATTTAAGTAAAAATGCCAATTATAGCAATGTAGCCTAACGCTCAACTTTCTAAAAACTAAACATCATCATACAAAGGCTACTTGTTTTATCCATATAAAATTGAACAGAGGAGACTGGTCATTTTAATTTAGCCTTCTTCTCCATGTGGTGGTATTTATGTGTTATTGTGCCTCTCAGTGTGCATGTGTGGGTGCACGAATGTGTGTGCATGTGTAAGTGAATACCTGTGTGTGCATGTGTAGGTGTATGTGCATATATAGAGACCGAGTTTAAATTGGGCCGGCTCAGCTCACCTCAGCAATACAGCCAGCCAGAGCTGAGCTCCCTCTGCTACAGTATTTATAGTAATACAATAGAGGGAGATATTGACCACTGTGATTGAAGAAGGTGTTCTCCTGCTTACAAAGCCTATTTAACCTATATATATTTGTGTGTGTGTGTGTGTGTGTGTGTGTGTGTGTGTGTGTGTGTGTGTGTATGCATGTGTAAGTGTATGTGTGTGTATGTATGTGCATGTGCAAGTGTGTGAGTGTGTGTGTGTGTGTGTGTGTGTATGCATGTGTTTGCATGTGTAAGTGTATGTGTGTGTATGCATGTGCATGTGCAAGTGTGTGTGTGTGTGTGTAAAAGAAAGAAAGAGAGTGGGTGCACTTCCACCACTGGCCCCGGAGCATAGCATAGCAGAGCAAGAGAGAGAGCAAGAGGGTGTCCCAACCAGCTGCTTTCCCCCTAAGCCGACACAAAACAGCTTCCCGTCACATGGTCCCAATATGGGAACCAGCACTGCTGGCCCTGTGTGCCCTGGGGCCAGTGTACTGCCACTGGGGCCCTCCCTCCCTCTCTCCCTCCATCCCTCCCTCCCGGCCTCCCCTGCTGCCCTGACATATTGCACCATAGTAATGCAAATACTGGTGTCATGTGCTATGATTCCCATTTCATAATGTCTCTCTCTGTCATCCCCTACCACCACCACCCCACATCCACCCCCACCCACTCACTATGTGTTTGTTATGTTTTTTTTTTTTTGATGTTGCAACATATAAAGAACAATGCGTGTCATTCGAGGCCGGGTGTGAAGGTGTCTGCGTGTGTGTGTGTGTGTGTGTGTGTGTGTGTGTGTGTGTGTGTGTGTGTGGCCCAGATCAGCCTTTTTAGTGTCTTCATTATTCCAGGGTTTTTATTATTTAAAAATGTTTCTTCCCGCATCCCATTGTCCTTCTTTTTGAGTGCCAGTGAAGCTGTTGGTACAGTTAAGCACAAGTGGTGTGTGTGTGTGTGTGTGTGTGTGTGTGTGTGTGTGTGTGTGTGTGTGTGTGTGTGTGTGTGTGTGTGTGTGTGTGTGTGTGTGTGTGTGTTGTGTGTCAGTGTGTACAGTGTGTACAGTGTGTACAGTGTGTGTCAGTGTGTGCATGCGTATTCATCTTGGTATATATCTATGGATAGGTCTGTCAGAGGTACTGCATTAGGTAGTGAATATTTGTGGATGAGAGAAATATAAAATGTGCACACACACGTGCGTGTGTATATGTGTGTGTGTTTATGGGCTGGATGTTGATCAACAATAATTTCACAGATTAAAAGCTAAGAGTCCCAAGCTGTGTTTATAGGACAGGTGAATAGTCACACACCTGAATATATATATGTGTGTGTGTGTGTATATATGTGTGTGTGTGTGTGTGTGTGTGTTTGTGTGTGTGAGTGCATCTTTATGTATCTGTTACACACACTCACATACCCTCATGCACACACACTCTCTCGTGTCCCGCCTGTGTGTGTGTGTTGCTCGTATATTGCTCTCTGCCGAAACCCACGGATGAGCAGTTTCCACATAAGCCTCTGATCACTTCCGTAAATGCTTCCTGTCACCTTCCGTGCTGTAATGATCATGAAAATTGTGACCTTGATCTGTGGAGGGAAGCGTTTCCACGGGCCCCCGGCACCTCCTCCACCACCCCTTCCCCTCCTTCTCCACCTCCTCCTCCCAACTCCCCTTCTCTTCCCCAGCACAGCATCGCCCCCGCTGCTGCTGCTGAGGCTATGGGAGTGATGAGGAGGCTTGTCTGGGGAGGGGCTCATTGGGTTGGCTTGATTAGGGTCCCAGGCTAGAGGGAAAGAGATCCCTACCCTGAGTGCAATGCTCAAAATCACGTGTGCTCTGGATTGGAAGTGAATGGCCACTCCTGAAGCTTTTTTTTGAAATGTCGGTTTAGAGAACCATTGCCTTCATATGATATTCAATATGATATACTCATATACTTACACTGATGCTTCTACTTGGGATATTTGTACTGGTGTGGTGGGATATTTATTTGCCAGGAGATTTATTTATTTACTAGGATATTTGTGTATATTGTGGCAGGTTGAAATAAGGAGATGGCTGCAAGTACAGTGAGTGGACTTTGAGATGCAAGTCAGAGAGTTTCCACTGTCTTATATGGAGGATGTAAGATGACATCAGGATTACATAGGTTGAGGATGTACATGACCAAAGCAACTCAGATGGTTTCCATAGATTTTTAACCTTTTTTTATGTGTTGTGTGAAGTGTTTGGGCTTTAACATAGCACTTTATTGTAACACTGTGAAAATCACTAAAAATGTTTTGTAATAATATTTTTTTAAAGAAACAAACAAAATTTTTTTGTTTTAAAGAAACATGACTTTTTTCAGTTGATATTTTCCCATATAACTATAACACGTCACACACATAAGAAAAAAACATGGTGCCATGTCACATCACACACACACTCACGCACAGACACACACACACACACACACACACACACACACAGATTCTCTCTGTGTACCATCCACTGAACTCCCCCTTGCTCTGCCGCGTGTGCAACAGCGTTGATGATAACACCCTCGCCAGCTTTTCATATTCAAACGAGCAAAGGTTTAATTACCAAATGATGACAGAGTCATATGGTGCCATGATGGGACCGGCAGCCTGATGACTGCCAAAGAGCAGCGGAAGAGAGCGAGACACTGAGAGAGAGAGAGACAGAGAAAGAAAAAGGGTGAGAGAAGAGAGGGAGAGACGGATGGGAGAGAAAGAGAGAGGGAGGAAGAGGGAGAGAAAGAGGGACAAGAGATAGAGGGAGGAAGGGAGGAAGAGAGAGAGAGGAAGGGAGAGAGAGAGGGAGAGATGGGGAACGTGTTAAGGGATGATGATTCAAGATACACAGATGAACATATGTGGGGCCAGGATGGTCATATAGGAACAGGGGGAGGGAAAGGAGGAAGAGGAGGAGAGGGGGAGAGAGAGAGATACATTGATGAACATATGCAGAGAAATGGAGGAAGGAGTGTAGTGAAGGAAGGACGGGAGGAAAGAAGGAAAGAAACAAAGATGGAGGGGATGGGGGAGAAAAAACCGGACCACAAAACATCTGCAATTTGTAATTTGTGGATGTTCCCTCACTTGCAAATGGATTAAAAATTTGAAACCATCATCTGGCAGATGGAAGAAAGAAAGAAAGAAAGAAAGAGAGAAAGAAAGAAAGAAAGAAAGAAAGAAAGAAAGAAAGGGAGAGACACATAGACATGGGTGGTGAAGTGTGGATCGCGGGCTGTTTACATCTGTATGTCAACACTGGGGTGGATAATCAGGCGGGAGAAAAATCACACTTCTCCATTAACGCACTCAAGGCCATGCATCCATTACCCATTTCTCCAGGAGCACCAGTCACATTAAAGCGCACCTGCCCCCCATTTTTTAAAGCATATTTAGGACTTGTCGGGGACAGCTTGATGAGTATGTGTGTGTGTGTGAGTGCGTGTGCGTGTGTGTGTGTGTGGGTGTGTGTGTGTGTGTGTGTGTGTGTGTGTGTGTGTGTGTGTGTGTGCACATGGGTGTGCTGACGTGTGTGTTTGTGTGTCTGAGTTAGCATGTGTGTGTATGTGTGCCTGTGTGTGTGTGTTTGTATCTACATGTATGTGTGTGTGCACATGTGCATGCGTTTTTTTGTGTGCGTGTGTGTGTGTGCATCGGTAGGCTTTTCTCTCAATCCATCTCCACATAACCAGAAAATAGTTGGGGCTTGGGCAGGCTTTACCTTCCTTTGCTTTGCTTTGCTTGTCTTCCCCAGCGCTTGCTCGCGCTGCTGAAGTCAGCTTGCTTAGCGCGCTGCTAGCCGCCTAACACACCATGACAGCAGGACAGAAGACTATATGTACTCTCACCTGATGTGGCTGTCACTGTTAATATTCCGTATCTCAACACATTGTCAGGTACAGATCACGAAGACAGTGTCTGCTATCGAAATCTGCATTTTTGTGTCATTAACTTTGAATGTGTTTGCACTGTGATGTCATGTAGTCTACATCAGATGACATTTTGATCATTGTCGGTCTCATAAAGGCCTGTTGGAAGCAAAAAAAATATGTTAAAAATTGAAGAAAAGAAACACAGATGTAGAAAAAAAATTGCTGGATCAATTGTCAGTAGTCATTTAAGCACTACACAGATGAATCAATTGCAGTCATCCCAAAATAATGCCTACTTAAAACCTTAAAGGGGAAGTTCGGTGTCAATCAATCCATAGCCCTGTTGTTTGAGGTCACACAGTGCTGTTGGTAGGAAAAGAATGAGAAAACTTGATGCAACATAGACCAAATAATGAAGTGGTGGCTAACACTAACTGAATGCAACATAGAAACTAAGTTTCAGTTTCGTTTCCCTATGTCCCATTCAGTTAGTGTTAGCTACCAGTTCATTATTTGGTCTATGTTGCATCAAAGTTTTTTTTTTTCCTACCAACAGTAGTGCAGTGACCTCAGACAACAGGGCTATGGAGTTATTCACACCAAACACCTCCTTTAAGACAAATTTGTTTGCCATCACAACAAACACAAATGCGAAAAAACAAAAATGGTCAATCAGCTTTCAGTAGTCATTTAGCACACACAGACAAAACAATCACAGTCATCCCCAAA
This sequence comes from Coilia nasus, assembly GCA_027475355.1. Lineage (NCBI taxonomy): Eukaryota > Metazoa > Chordata > Actinopteri > Clupeiformes > Engraulidae > Coilia > Coilia nasus. The sequence goes on along the minus strand of CM050210.1, from coordinate 26,219,402 downwards.
AGTCCCTACTTTGTCTTTAGACAAATTTGTTTGCCATCGGTAAACAAAACCATCAGACATTTAAACTCCGACCGGCCTGATGTGTCCACAGCTGTCTGGTCTTCTAATGTCTGCATAACCCTTCCTCCCCGGACGTGGCCTGTGTGTCCAGGGGAAGGGCCTGGGCCGCACCAGGCAAATGGAGGCCTCACCTCATCATTAGTAATTAAGTGTGCTTGTCAGACAGTGATGTAATGACTGCAGCCCTGCCCATCCATCCTATGACATGGAGATCAGTGGCAGGAGTGACCTCTCGTAAATCACTACACACACACACACACACCGAAAAAACCCTCACACACTCGGACCAGGAGCAGCATCAACAAACAAACAAATAAACAAACAAAATAGATGTATAAACAAAGCCCTTATTAGATGTCAGCGATTGTGCACTGTTCAGCATTTAGCACTGTAAGTGGTGGTTGGCACAAACCCACGTTCAAAGACACTCTAACAGATCTTCAAAATGTCTTGAATGTATTTGATGCATTTGCGTTTTTGAAGTCATGTGTCACATCATCTTTTTCAAAGCAAGAAGAAAAAAATTGTTGTTATTTTCTGTTGCTGTTTAGTTGCCATTTGCTGTCATTAGCTACACTCTGTGCTCAGGAATTCACTGCATTACCTTTCCCACCCAAAAACACCTTCCCCATCTGGGCACAGTGTGTTGTGTGTTCCCAGACACACGACACCACCAGGTAGGTAGGTATGTAGGGTTTTAGCGGCAGCACGTTATGCAGGAAGACAGACGGCGTGGCACGTGTGTCCCACCCCACCCTCTCCTCCCCCGCTATATTTCCAGGCCCTCTGACCACGCGCATGTCCCCGGTGGGGGCCCGTACCCTCCCTCCTTCCCAGCACGGTGGCCAAACATCTGTTGGCCCGGCCCGGCCCGCCCGGTGCCTGCCTGTGCCTGCGCTGCTGGTCAGAGCGCCAGGTGAAAGTGCTGCTCGCTCGCCTGCCTGACGACATGGCACACATGGGTACCCATGACAACAGCGCTCATTAACAGGCAAATGGAGCACAGGGGGCCTCGCGTCCAGCTCCCCTCCACACACACACCTCCCACTGCCACCACCACAACCTACTGTCACCACACTCCACCCCTGCCATCGCTGTTGTTGCTACCAGCGGCACCGATACTGTCACACCAAATGGGCAGCGGCGACGCTAGGTTGGTCGCTTGTGATGGTGTGCAACAGCGGCCATGAGCACAGGATTGACAACCCAGTGCAGGTCATGCACAGGGAACTAGGGGCTGCAAATGCATATATGCAAAAGCATGAACACACACATGCACACATACACACATGTACACATACTCATACACACGCTTTACAGACACGTGCGCTGTGATACACTCAAACACACATGAACATGGAACACACACCCACAAGCTCTACAAGAGTATCATCACACACCTCCTGCACCCAAATGCATACAGATACACACACAAACACACATTTAGAAAGAAACACATATTTATACTGACACATATACACACACTTGCACAAACACACATGCAAGCGCACACATGCACACAGACGGACACACAAACACACATTTAGATAGAAACACATATTTATACGGACACACATGCACCAGGGATGGAAACTAACTTTTTTGTCCACCTGCCACTGTGGCAGGTAAAATCTAAAATCTACCACCCACTCAACATTTTTACCAGCCACTTTTTATTCAACTGTTCTGTACATTATAATGCATAGAAATGTAAAATTTTCCAATTCAGAGTTTGTTACCGAGCTGATTATTCAAGGATACAAGGATACAAGGACTTTATTGTCATGTGCTTCATAAATTTTCATTTATGAGCAATGAAAAATTGTTTTGCTCAGAAAAAAAAGAAAAAGAAAAATTAGTAGTTGAAGGGGAGGGAAAAAAGGAGTAAAAAAGGCTCTATGAGGGCAGTTCAGGGAGGTTAAGCAGCCTTATGGCTTGTGGATAGAAACTGTCTCTTAGTCTTGTGGTATGAGTCCGTATACTCCTGTATCTTCTGCCAGAAGGGTGAAAAGTGCATGACTGGGGTGATAGGGATCAGAAATAATGCGTTTTGCCTTCCTTATACAGCGTTGATTGTAGAGACAGTGTATACTGGGTAATTCAGTTTGTATGACTCGTTGAGCAGACCTGACTACACGCTGGAGGGCTCTCCTGTCCTGGGCGTTGCTGTTTCCATACCAGGCTGTGATGTTACCAGTCAAAATACTCTCAATGGTACAGCGGTAGAAATTGGTGGTTATTCCACTGTCCATGCCGTATTTATGCAGCCGCCTCAGAAAAAAGAGCCGCTGCCTTGCAGTCTTCGTGATGTTCTTGATGTGTTCAGACCAGCTTAGATCCTCACTGATGTTAACTCCAAGGAACCTGAAACTGCTAACTCTCTCCACCTCTGTATTCCGTTGTTGTGTTAGCAATACATGAGATAGGCCTAGCCTAACAATATCTCTTTTTGGTCATAATACATACTCTGTCCAAGCATGATTGGCAAGGTTATGAAACAGGAAAAAAAGACAGAGTGCTTCAAAATGATAGTTTGAAACTATATCTTCCTGTAACTACAGGAGTGTACAGTAATCCTGTTTCAACTTATCTGTTTAATTGAGCACTGGAGACACACAAAGGAAGTGAAAACTGAATTATTAGGTGGTTAGAAATATATATATAGCGATATCTACCTGCAACTATAGAATATATGTACTCCTATAGCCTATTCCAACTGCACTGAACTACTCCGGACTCACCCAAAGAAAATAGAAAATGTCACCCCATCCAAGTTGTTGGGTACCAAGGGTGCTAACCACCCTCTACTAAGCTGAGCAGTAATAAGATGTTTTTATCATTACTAGTTTAGCCATCTGAGCAATTTTAAAATATCACATAATGAAATTCATATCTGAATATAAACATAATAATGCATGAAAACTGACTAATGTATATTTAAAAGTTGTTTTTTTCTGTGGGCTACATTGTAAGGTCAAAGGTAAAAAAAACTATTGAGCCTAGCAGCTACCCCAAAGATCCTTAGTTGCTGCGTATAATGGCGCAGAAAAGAATGTATGATTTTTTTTCACATCACACACAAAAAAGGTGTTATGACCTGACGTGCACGCTTGGCTTATCATGGGCTAAAATGTCAGAACGATGGGTTGATCTTCTAAGTCTATGTATTTCATTGAGTATCTGTGTCAGTGTATGGTCTTGTCAGACCTAACATCAGTCATATAGGCCTGGCACAGTTTGCAGGCGTATGCACTCTCTTGCGAATGTGATTATGCCCCCTTGTGCATTCCGCGGTCTACAGATAGTTATAAACAATCTGTTAATCATGTAAAATCTTCAGTGGCTGTATGTGCTTCGGAGATGGACCCGTCCTCCTCTGAAATCGGTGCTGGTGGCAGGACAGGTTAGGTAGATAGGTTAAGATAAAATCACAGCTTGTTTTTTGGAATCACTTTGTGTGCATACAGTGTTATTATCAACGTGATAAGGCAATACTGATGTATTCCCGCTTGGACAGTTAGGAGTTAGGCTATGATAATCGTGACTGTGCTTTCATTACTGGAAATTGGTGAACAGAAAGTTACCAAGATCATATGTGGAATAATCGCACCATTTCAGGATATGTTAAAATGATAGTCAGTCTAGTCAGTATCTTCCCGTTATCATAGTTATATCATAGTCATAGAAAAAATATCCACCTAATGTGCAGCAGGAATAAAACTTCCTCAAAATCTTCAGACATCAGTGGTGGTCGCGCTATTAGCCTAAAAAGGCAAAATCATGGGTTGGTTCTGGAATTGTGTGCGCATATGCCGTAAATGGAACGTCGGGTACCAACGGGAGGGATATCAAGTGCACAAAAACGGCATTAGATATATAGGAAGAACTGTCTGTTAGCTACGATACAACATGTGTGAGTGAGTACTTTTATATAGCTACTATATGGAACTTGTGGCATTTCATATACTATATGGAACTTGTAGCATTTGCACACCCGCCACAGTGGCAGGTAAAATGACAAAATTCACCCGCCAACGCTCATATTTACCCGCATTTGGCGGGTAGCGGGTGGTTAATTTCCATCCCTGATATGCACACACTCAAACACAAACACACATGCACACGCACACATGCACACACACAAACATACATTTAGAAAGAAACACATATTTATGCTGACACATATGTGATACATATAGGGATGTTGTCCTATGTTCACACAAGAGCCTGCATCAATGGGGCATTGCGTTGTTGTGACATTGCGTTATTCCGTCATGCAAGAGTCTGCATAAATGGGGCATTGCATCATTGCATCATTGTGTTATTGTGTTTTTCCACTCCGGTGCCACTGGACTGCTGGACAGCATTTATACTAACATATACGCACACGCACACACACAAACACAAACAAACATGCATGTGCACACATGCATACAGACACACACACAAACATACATTTAGAAAGAAACACATAATAATACTGACACTCATGCACACATTTACACACACACGCACACACACTCGTGCACTGAGACAGACACACGAACACACACACACACGCATGCCCATGCAGGTAGGTAGACAGACACACAGATATACACACACTTATGCACATAGACAGACAAACAGACACCAAAGAAGGACAAACCCTCCCCTCATTATCTGGCAGAGTAAACCTTATCCTTCACGCCTTTCTGTTGCAGCTCAACTACCCATGCTGGACACTCACTCTCTCTCTCTCCCTCTCTCTCTCTCTCTCTCTCTCTCTCTCTCTCTCTCTCTCTCTCTCTCTCTCACACACACACACACACACACACACACACACACACACACACACTGCTGTGGACTGGGCTGGACGCAGAGACTGGCTGGCCACCCTACATGCCGTTAGAATAAAATAAATAAATAAAATAAGCAACAGTGAGTTGATTCAGAAATCATTGCCCATGAGGGGCTTAAGAGAAACTCAGTGAGTGAGGGTGGAAGATAGCACACGTGCTTGATGGAGTGTGTGTGTGTGTGTCCATGTGTTGTGTGTGAGAGACAGAGAGTGTGTGAGTGTGTGTATGTGGTAAGAACCATGCGTGATGCAGACGAAGGGTGGATGTTGGAATGCTGAGGTAATATGTGGAAGGAACATTTTGTTTCCAAAACAATTCTGAACAGGGACTGAAGATCAAGTCTGTAAATAACCAGAAATGTCTTTCACAAAACATTTATTTTTTGTTAGTCATTAGTCTACAGGCTCAATCGTTTTTTGAACATGTTTAGCATTCATCTATTACAGTGTGTGTGTGTAAAGAGAGAGTGTGTGTGTGTCTGTGTGTAGAGAGAGATGGTGTGTGTGTGTGTGTGTGAGGGGCAGCTGTTGGTGCTGAAGAGCTATGTATGTGGGATGGGGAGATGTTGCAGTAAACACTCTAACAGGAGCACAGAGTGAAGTGGAGAGGCATCACTGGTGTGTGTGTATGTGTGGGGTGGGGGTGTTGTGTGTGTGGGTGTGTGTGTGTGGGGTGGGGGCGTTGTGTGTGTGGGGGGGGGGGGGGGTGTGGGGGGGACCCAGAGGCTTGGCAGATTGGATTAATTACCGCATATTAGAATGTTTGTTTACAGAAATGAACGGCTACAAGAGGTCTGATGTTAATTAATTTAAAATCATGCACAAACACACACGCGCATGCACACACACAATTTCTGTCATGAAAATACACCGTTGTAAGCACATACACACACAAACACGTTCACAGATTTAGACTTACAAACACGTACACACACACGCACACACACACACGCACATCTTTCTCCCATTTCTCATGTTGATAGCTGGAGAGGTCCCTTTTTACTGGCAGGTAGGCCCACGTCTCTCCACGTCTGTCCAGGTTTGCATCAACTGCTTTGAGATATGTTATTGGAATGAGCCTCTCGAACACACACACTCACACACACACAAATGCATGCACTTGTACTGACACACAAACTCTTACATACACACGCACACACACACAACACAAAAAGACACTCTGCTATACACATCAACACACAAACAGGCACATGTACACACACACACACACACACACACACACACACACACACACACACACACAGAAACACACTTGGGTAAATGTTAACATGATTGCTTATTAATAATATTCCTAATTAGCATGCAGTGTAAAGGGTGAAAGAATGAATTGATTTACTGTGATATGATGCGTACTTGGATGGATGCCCACTGGAGTGTCAGTAACTCCCTCCCGTCTGCTTCATGTGTCTGCGAGATGAATGGTTGGCGTGATAAGGAGTGAAAATGAGACCTCAACAAGATGACTGGGGGAAAAAACTTCAAGAAAATAAATAAACGGGTCAGGTGAATGTGAATGCTTCCGTAGAGAAAATAACATGCATAGAGGAAAGGTGCTAATAGTGAACGGCAAGGTCATGAGTTTTACCCAGAGTGTTTGACATGGTTAAAATGGATATGTTGTGTGTTAAGTCAGAGTCAGATTTACTGGCGAAGTATGCTTACATACACAAGGAATTTGACTCTAGCAGATGTTGACTCTCTAGTATCCATTCAGCATACAGGCATGTAGTGATTCAATAGACAGAAATTATGTAAGACAACAGGGACAACAATTTGTAGGTCACATACTATACATACCGGACAATATAAAACATAATGTACAAAGGAAGTAATATACAAAACAATATACATAATTTGCTAAAAGCAAAGCAAAAGTGTAAATTGCTTTGAATGAAAACATGTTTTAAGCGCATTTTATCAGACTTCATTGGGAATAATCTTTGTTAAGAGTGTGACAGCTAGTTTTATGCATAGTGTTAAGTACTAAAAGCAACAGAGCAGTGATTATTTGTAATTGACTACAACTATAATAAGGGTTAATATTAAAATTATATCCAAAACACAGTCAGAAATGATCAGCACATCACAGAGCTCTCATATAGATGTGTAATAGTAGCATTTTAAGATGTGCAGATCTTCCTTAGTACGGATCATTTCTGATACACTTTTTTGGATCCTGAATTGGATGTGAGTGATATCACACTGCAGATTATATTAGAAGTTAAATTAGGCATTAAATATTTCAGTAAATTGTTGGAGTACAATTTTCAGTAAGTACAATTGCTAAAATCATTGACGTTTTGGTTATGTATCCAAATGGTGCAGATAAAAAATATTTTAAAGCACTTTAAACCTGATAATAGGTAACCGAAGACATTTACAAATGTTTTATCTTTTCCACAAAACACATGCCTGTCTTGGATAGTTTTTGTTCCATGGACAAACACCTCCATCAGACAGCGTGTATCTGGCAGAGTGACTTTGGACTTCATTCACACACACACACACACACACACACACTCACACACACTAAAGTGCAGTCTCAGGAGGTCTCGCTCGGACAATGATGTATTTAAACCCCTCCAGAGGTCAGATGGACCCTGTCCAGAACATCACCTGCAATCAATAGTGTTGGTAAACCAGACTCAGCCCAGCAGCCGCGCAGCCCTGGCTGTCTCTTGCTCTCTCTCTCGCCCGCCCGCTCACCCGCTTGCTCGTACACACTCACAGGGAACCACATGGCCCATTGCACAGCTAAAACTGCAAGAAGAATGACTCCCTGACTCTTTGCTGCTGGAAGTTTCTGTCGGTGTGCAGGTTTGCGTGCTTGTGTGTGAGTGTGTGTGTTTGTCTGTGTGCATGTGTGTGTGTCTGTTAGAGAGAGAGAGAGAGAGAGACTGTGTAAAGGGTCAGAGAAGCTGGAGTTGCACTGTCATTTAGAAAGCATTCAGAAATAAAACAGAGGATTTGGCATTGTGCTGGTATGCAGTTACTAGCCTGGGCGTGCCCATACTTCCATGTGTCGCTGCATTTGCATTTCGCGAGCAAGTCAGTCTGGCCAGGCTGCCTGTCTACACCATTTCTGCTTGCGCCTCGGAATGGGCGCCAATGAAAATTGAGCATTTCAAAAAGGCAATGACGCGGTAGTCAGTGAAATCTATAGGTGCTTTCACACTGGCAGAATTACCGGTAATTTCAGCCGAAATTAGTGGGTCGTCTGTTGCGTTCCCACTGCCAACATGGGGTGGCGTGTCCAAACGACACGCCAATTTGACCCACCTCGGACCCTACACTTTTTTGCGACCCGGGGCGTGGGTGAACACGAGCCGAGGCGAGACGGGGCGCAGGGTGTGGTATGGTGACGTTTCACAACTGCCACCACCCACCGTCGGGGCTTTTAAAACAGCTGAGCAGAACTACAAAAACACCAACAAGGAGTTCAGAGGCAAACTGCAAACTGTCTTTCGAAATATGCTGTTTATTTGGCCTAAATCATATAACTCACCCAACGTGATACCAACGTACCAACCAACGTAATTTGTTTTTAATTTAGATGCTGTACATGTCTGTTGGCCAACAGCTGTATCATGTAGCTTAAATGTGCAAGGAATAATATCCCCCATTTCGGTGTTGTTTGAAAGTACATGATTTTGAGTAAAAAAAAATTGCGAGTTTACTTCCTCTTACCCCGGTAGTCGTAGCGTCTTTTTAAACTCCGTGGTCGCGGGAAATTTTTTATTTAGAAACACAAAACAATGACATGACAATGGAAACGGTAGGGTAAATGCTATGCCGAACATTTTATGTTAAATAAACAGCATATCTTGAGAGACAAATCATTGTGTTGTGTGCCTTTTAACCAGGAGAGTAAATGTTTAATAACTGTAGAGAAATGTTGATGTTTGATGATAGCGCTACTGTTTTGTTAAGGAAACATATCTCCATATATTGTGAATATCCCGAATGTGACTGCAAATATCCCCACAAAGACCACTATCCCCAGTGCATCTTCACCCTAAGTGTTGTGGGCTTTGTCGACGTGGGCGAAAATGTGTGGATAGAGTAAATTATTTAATGATAGCGCTATAGTTCACCTGATGGTGCCGTGTACAAATAGCTACAGTAAATCGGCATCAAATGTATTCTTTGCATATATTTGCAATCCCATGTAAGCATCCAGGTGCAGTACAGTACCATGTCATTTGCCCTTGAATGGTTGTGCAAAGAGCCAGCAACAACTCTATGCATCTTGCCATGATTGTTTTAAAAAACTGAATGAAAACTTTGCAGACAGGTGTATTTACTACGATGCAAGGGTCATTCGCGTCATTGTACATGCCCAGCAATATGCATGGCGTAATGTTACAGTGCCACTGGGCTACGCCTCCTCAACCCACCTTTTCAGAAGAGGGTTCAAAAACACGCCATGCATTCACGTTGCCATCCCCGGTTAAATTAGCATGTCGTACCGTGTCGCCACCCCGTGTCCTGCAGTGTGAAAACGCTTTATCTCAGTCACTGTCAACATGGCGAACGTGGAGCAACGGCAAGATTTCAATGCAGCTGTAGCTGCTTTTTTCGACGAATTCAAAGGGAAGTTCTCTCTGAAAATAGAGCAAAGGGCAGCCCTTGAAGCATTTGTTGCTGTAAAGGACGTTTTCGCTATGCTACCGACCGGCTTCGGTAAAAGGTTACTTTATCAGTTATCCCCGCTGGTAGCCAATTTGATGGGGCTTTGCGAGAAACCCTGTTGTTGTGGTCATTTCGCCTTTGATCGCACTGATTAGTTTTTTGAATATTAACATTGAATGACCAAAAATACCAACCACTCTCATGTTCACCTCACAAATCTGACAAAAATCATATAACGCCATTTCTATATGACTACAGGCTACTAATACTTGTTTGGATCAAGCAGTTTCCTTCGCTGCGTATATGTCAGAGGGCAGAGGGGTGTGATTGGTTGAAGCTTCGTCCAGTAGCAAACAGAGGCATTTGAAAGAGGCGGGTTAAGCCCACCTTCTGAGAAATGGGTTTACAACACTAGCTTGGCCAGACCAATGCTCGCAGAGCATTGACAAGTTGCGCTAGCCAGGCTATGCAATTACTATGATCAATAAAGAAGCTGGTATTAATATTGATTATATCACTTTTAGTCTCATTGATAAAACACAATTCGAAACTTTATGGGTACTATAATAAGGAATAATAACAAATTATGTTATTATTGGCCTTTGTATTTACCATGTTGTGTAAGATATTTACAAAACCATTGTACATGAGAACCTGACACACTTTAGCAGTAGCATCATTAAATATCAGTATGTGAGTACTGCATGTTGATATTGTTATAATAACAGCAAAATAAACAAAAAAAGTATTTCAATTTTAGACATTGTTAATTCAGTAAAGAAATGTAAATGTACAATGTAATTTGGTAAGCTGTCCACCAAATAATGTTATTTTTCTAATGGCATAACCATGAATATGTTGATATTAGTTTTTTTAATTATTCTAAATATTTTTTTTATATTGTAATTGGAATTTCAATCATTTTATCTTCTTATTTTGCCAAAAATGGGATTTTTATTTTACCAAAAGTGTTATTTATGTTCAATAAAATAATAATTTTAACAGTACAGTGGTCCCTCGCTATATCGCGGTTTACCTTTCGCGGCCTTGCTGTTTCGCGGATTTTTTTAGTGCATGCAATCTCCTGTACAGTACAGAATGCGCTCAGCTTGTAAAATTTACATAAATCTTCCACCGCTAGCTGTGTGACTGAAGTGCTGTATGTTTGCAAGTGTGAACTTTGCCTGTCTGAGAAAAGTGTATAAGTGTAGTGAGGAGTTTTACAGCCTTAAAACATCTATAATAATTGTAAAAAATAAAGCTGACTACTTCGCGGATTTCACCTATCGCGGGTTATTTTTAGAACGTAACTCCCGCGAATAACGAGGGACCACTGTACTGTCAGGGTCCTTAAGGGATTTTAGTAATTCTTAAAAGTAATTCTGGACAGATTAAAATCACTACCTTCAGTAAGAAATATTAATGCAAATTTGACAAAAAAAGACCTCAACTTTTTCCTCATGCACTCTGTACCACTTCCTTCTTATGTGCCATGCAGCTTATGTCCTTCCCGTTTCTATCATTGGTCCTCCCAAAACTTAGGTCCGAGACAAGAAACGCAGAGGCAATGGGGTGTCAGGCGCAAGTGGGTTTTGAAGAATTGGCGTCATCACTTAAACAGCACCTCACATCCCTCACAAACAAATGAAGCCTCTTCTCCTCAAAGTGAGATTGATATCTCTTTCCGAGAAACTTCACTCCAAACCCGCTTCTCGTCTGAATATTGAGAGGGATGCTTCTCTCTCTCTCTCACTCTCTCTCTCTCTCTCTCTCTCTCTCTCTCTCTCTCTCTCTCTCTCTCTCTCTCCTCTGATGGTTTCACACTTGCTATCTCTCCCATCCACCCTCTATCCCATCCACCCACCCATTCCACTGCTGTTTTCCACAAAGGAGAAGGTGGTGGTTGTGTGTGTCTGTATGTGTGTGTGTGTGGTGTTGGTGGGGGTATATATATATCTAAAAAAAAAACTGTATACGCCCAGTGGGTTTTTCAGGTTCATCAATATTCACTCATTCGTTCTCGACGTTGGCAGCTCAGCTCGGAGCCGTAGCCCACTGGATGGATGTGGCCCCTTCTGAGCGGGAGAGTGAGGGACGTCTGAAATAGAATTCCGAATTAAACGGGAACAATCCCCTCCAATCTTTATGGACTTCAGTCAGGGGCCATACATTTCACTTAGCGACAGAAAACTTTTCAATTTGCCACGCACTTCTGTAGCAACTACCCAGCCATTGAATAGGTCAAGGTTGGATGTGCCCACTACACAGGGCCCAATGAATGATTAAAAGGGAACACACCACAGTGGTAGCGGAGGCACACCAACGGCTTACGCGGCCTTTTCAGAGCCAGAGGAAAGGAAGATCAAAAAAGGGGGGATTTTGAAGAAAAGGGAAAAAGAATAGCATTCTAGCTAGCCTGACCTGACAGCGATCATCTGTGGACCTGAACAATGATTATACTTGTGATTTAAAAACACACAGCAGGTTTCACGCATACGCACACACATAAACACACATGCACACACACACACACACACACACACACACACACACACACACACACACACACACACACACACACACACACACACACACACACACAAACACACACACACACTAATGTATATGCATTCAAAACAACAGCAGACTTCCCTGCCAGCTCGCTCCCAGCAGCAGCACACCCTACAGGGTAAATCAATTCATAATAAACCTGTTTCCAGTAGGTTTATAAGCCACTGAACCCTGTAAATGAACAGATAATCTCACCCATGACTGAACTGGTCATCTTCTGTCTCAGTGACCCACTCCCCACATGGGTCACAAATTCGGGTAAAAGTGTGTGACGGAAAGGGTGGGGTGGGGTGGGGGGGCATGTAGCAGCGCCAAGCACTGCTGTCAATATGTGGCTGAATTTGATTATCGCCCGCTTTTGGACACACTGCTTAGGAAGCTGATGAGATTATGCTGAAGAATGTCAGCTTGACATGAAAGAGGTGAGAGCACTTGCCTCTTTTGGTTAAGGTTTGGCTTGCTCTAGTTTTAAAAAGCTCTAGTGTGGTCCAGCTGTCATCTAGCTGCCAAAATATTGAAACCCAATCTGTTTTACACTGATGTTAAACTTGTAATAGAAAAATAAAGAAAACCTGATTGTTGGCACATTGAGTATGGTGGAAGTAATTTCTGTGCTTTTTGCGCCTCCTATTTCAGCAAGTTTTGATCCTGAATAAGGTTATCTAGCGTGCAAATGTACGATAAATAAAAACATCACCAATTAGGAATAATCTTAAGAAATGATCACGTTCCTTAAGAATATATGTGTACATATGCATTCTTTATTGACTTGGTTTACACTGTATGAAGTGTTGAAACCTCCACAAGGGAAAACGTCATTGTCAAATTGTTGCCTAAAAATGACTATTTCACAATAAAGATTATAATCAGGCAGGGGTGATGACCCCTATATTGCTTTTTGATGCACCCCATCTGAGTGTCTGGGGCCTTTCCAGTGATGCCGCCTAATGACGCTACAACACTACACACACTCGTCCCAGCGTTGTCGCGCTTTTGTCTTCATTCATATCGAAATGAAGTTCTTGTGGGGGCCTCACCATTTATCAATCATGGTGGGGGGACTCCAGCTGTCCACCCCCCCCCCCAGTCTTTGGCTCGACGTCAACAGCCTGGCTTACAAATTGTGTGTGAATGGCATGAGCAAGGCCCCTTCAACCCTCTCTTTTGTCACTGCTGGCTGACAAATGCCCCCTTTGCACTGCCCTCCGCAGACGCGTCCTCCTCTGCCTTCTGCCGTCTCAAAACACACATCAAGGGGTAGGCGGGAGTACAGGGTAGGGCAGTGTGTGTGTGTCTGTTTGTGTGTGTGTCTGTGTGTGTATGTGTTGTATGTTTGTGCGTGTGTCTCCGTATGTTTGTGCGTGTGTCTCCGTATGTTTGTGTCTTTGTGTGTGTATGTGCGGTATGACCATGTGTGTGTGTGTGTGTTGTGGCTGTGTGTGCTGGAAGAGTAGTTAGCTCTTGCTTACATGGGCAGTGTTTCTTCAGAGGCTGGGTCATGTTCAACCAGTCTGATTTTACCATTACACACTCTCTCTCTAACCCCTGTGTACACATACAAAAAGCTTTTTTGTCAACACTTATACAGTGTTGCCTTGTTGTCTTTTGATGTAAACAATGACACATACTGAAATATGACTCATTCAACTTATGTAAGTTATCTCTGACATTAAGACAGAGCGAATGTCTTTATTGGGAAGCTTTCCTATAATATCACAGTAATGACTAAGCAACTCTGTAGTCAGCACAACATGTCTGACGAATCCTTCCTGTTGATGGCACAGCTCCCACAATTCATGGTAAGGAAGTGCAGCATCAGGTGGAAAGAATGGTGAGGTAAAAAGAAATGAAAGAGAGAGTGAGAGAGAGGGAAATGTTTTGAAGGGATAAAAAATGGATTTGTCACCACCAGGCAAACAAATTGTTTTTCAGTTTCTTTTTTTGTAACTGTTTCAGAGGGGGAAATAATTAAGATGGATGGGCAGATGAATTAGCTGTCCTCCAAGGTCAAACGCTGATTGCCTTATTAGTCTATTATTTAATTCTTCTGGAACTATTACCACTGACACTTTTCATGATATTTCGTGCATCCGTGTGAGGGTGGAGGGAGGGTGGGGGGAGCACTGCCCCAACGCCGGCACTACCGCCGCAGATACAAATTGATTGTTTGGCGGCCGAATCACTCATAGTCATCTTCGGCGGATGGATTAATGGGCCTGATGGCAGTCGCAGGTTGAGCTGAGCATGGCTGACGGAGAACAAGAGAGATTGGTTGGAGCCCCTGGGAACTGAGGGAATCGATGTGAATCGTGTGTAAGCCACTTGGTGTCGTTTACAAGGGTGGTCGTGGGGTGGATGTGTGTTTGTGTGTGTGTGTGTGTCACGGGGGGTGACAGAAAAATGTGGATGGGAAGAGTTTTTTTCCAAACTTGCTGTTGGTGTTTCTTGTGGCTGTGGTATTGTTGTTTATGTTTGCTTGCCTTAGAGGCCTATAATGATGTGGTTTTGGTTGACTAACAGCAGGAATAGGTTTGAGATTCCAATGATTTTTTTTTTTTGAGGTGTCGGTATTCTTCTCTAGGAGTCACATTTTCTTTTATTCTCTGGGTCCATTGTAGGGATCCTTTGGGTTCTGGTGTCACAGCACACACACACACACACACACACACACACACACACACACACACACACACACACACACACACACACACACACACACACACCACCCTTAATCCCTGCACACATCTTTGTAGCTTCCCAAGCCAAACCCCATAGCTTCATTGCACATTTGAAGACAGTCAAATCACTAATTATTGCTGTTGATGGCAGGGTAAACAGAGCACCGCCACATTGAAGGTTTCCTCCATCATTGCTGTTGTTTACGAGGACTTAAGGACAACTGGATGCTGGACAGTGGTGACATCACCCCACTCCCACATGACCTACAGTAGAAATGCTTTCCCCAGAGGAAGAAAGCATTGGTAAGGGAAAAAATTGTGAAATTAATTGACTTCCCTCAGTAATTCAGCATATTTGTCACACATGCTCAATGGGGTCACTGCTTCCCTGCAACTTAGTGTGTGTGTGTCCCACAATGATTTATTACTAGCCTAGCTACACATATTATTATTAAATGAGTTTATTAGTCCTGAATGTGTGGACAGTGGGCTTTTGTTTTGAGGGAGGTAGGCGTAGTAGTAGAGAGGAATGAGTGTAAGATACAAGGGCTCTGTGGTGTCACGTACAAGTCATCGCTTTTCCAGTCGGTTGGACAACCGTGCCTCTTGTCGACACAGTGAAACATTAATGCATTATCTTAAAATCAAATGCATTATGACGTCATACAGTACAATTTGCAATTAAAAAAAAGGCCAGTATGCATGCAGGATAGCACAAAATCTTCTGTGTTAGTCAGTCCCTTGATATACAAATATTTAGTATCTTGAGTTGTGTTATGGCAGTACTTACTGTAAGTATGCAGATTAATGTGTAATACTGTCTAAAGGACATTTCATCCACATAACAAACTCAGTTTTCACTTTTCTTGCAAACCAGTGGGTCAAGTCTTTTGTGTTTTTAGGTGAAACAGCACCCCAAACATCCATTATAAAAGGACAAGCAATACAGCCCCAAAGTTAGAGGTGTTCATAAAACAGGTGTTTTGATGTGGAGGCAGAGCCACAGTCACCGTGCTGTCTTTTTAATCACAAGAGCATAAATAGGAATGCTGTTAGGTAGTAATAGCAAGGTGTTATGTGAAATGGGCCTGATTATCAACTCTGTTATTATCATTGCTTTGCCTGCTTTTGACGATGAGAGAAACTGCCATGGATTACCTGCCATTTCTTCTATGGAGATGCTCCAAGGCCCTGCCCTGTAAGCCAGGTAAATATTATTATGCATACTCATTTATGCATCTAGCCCTTCTGTAAACATTAATGTGACACATCCCAACTCTGAAAATTATGCTTTTCTCAAAAATAGGTGAAGTGAATAATTCTGAAATCTGTGGGTTTGCATTGTAGTGTAGCCCAGTGAAAACATAGAGTTTTAAATAAGTTGATATATCAGCCATCCTGGAGCAAGTTTGTAAAATTATATTATTTTTTTAAGCAATTCACTATGCTTTGGGTCTAGGTGCTTATTCATGAATGAAACACAACATTTCAGAAAAAAAGCTGAAAGGGGTAACAAGATCAGCTACTGTCAAAATATAATATTTGGTTGACTTACGCATTGTTACCCAGACTAGTACAGGTAGATGAAATAGTGTGAATGAAGTCGAAAAGTATTTTTGGCTGGCCTAGTCTAGTTTGTGGACTAAATAATATGTTTCTGATATTTATTCCACAGGCATAGTAATTGTCCCAACGCAGACATAGGCCTTCGTTTTCATACGTTACGATTATAGCCAGGTGATACCCATTGTACCCAAATGTAACCATTTGATAAATGGTCAGCTTTGCAATAAATAAACATTGCAACACTGTAATTGCGTGTAACAGCAGTAATCTCAGTTAATGAAAACTTTGCTGCATAAGTAAATACGTGCCTTACTTAAGTTATACTCCACCAATTGCATTTTTATGTTCAGACAGTTTTCTGTAATGACTTACCAATGCCTGCAACCTACCAATTCCTGCAACTTACCAATGCCTGCAAACCCACCTCCAACCCCCCACCACTAACACCCGCCAACATAAGAATGGTAACAGCCAAACTGAATGTGCGATTCCAATCAGGGGGATAGTCATTATAGTGTCAGTCTGTGAGGCACAAAGACCCCCTGTTTGCATGCTGGTTTCAACACAAAAGGCTGATCAACATCCAAGGCTGTCGCTTGTCAGCTGGGGAATATATCAAGATAAATGATATTATGTTAAATCCCACTTAATGACAAATTTTTAATTTTCTGAACATGGTCATTTTCTGGCTAGTGAATCAAGTGTAAGGAGCTAATTACGTGAGTATCTGAGCAAAAATAACTCCTCATTTTCAAGGATAATGGAAGAGAAATGTTGTAGATTAATGGCACTATTTATCTTTTTTAAATTTCTATCTTTCTCTGGTGATGGCTGCTGCTCCCCAAGGAAAATATTCATAAAATGAAATTGAAGTCGTAACTTAATAGGTTATTAAAAAAATTTGAGTGCATATCACTTCTCCTTTCGTGGCGCTGTAAATTTAAATTGAAGTTTGCGGCGTTCCGCGAGTCACCAGTGAAGATTTTTTATTTTTTTTATGAGAGGACAATAGAAAGGGGGACATGCATCTTTGTCAGGAGGTATTTGCCATTCTAATTTTATGGCAGGCCAGA
This sequence comes from Coilia nasus, assembly GCA_027475355.1. Lineage (NCBI taxonomy): Eukaryota > Metazoa > Chordata > Actinopteri > Clupeiformes > Engraulidae > Coilia > Coilia nasus. The sequence goes on along the minus strand of CM050210.1, from coordinate 26,201,961 downwards.
TTATCAGAAAGAACTGTCACAGCGCAGATCGCTGACAACGACTCAGTCCTTAGCCATGTGTTTCCATTACTAGGCCTTGGCGTGTGTGTGTGTGTGTGTGTGTGTGTGTGTGTGTGTGTGTGTGTGTGTGTGTGTGTGTGTGTGTGTGTGTGTGTGTGTGTGTGTGTGTGTGTGTGTGTGTGTGTGCGCGTGTGTGTGTGTGTGTGTGTGTGTGGAGGGAGGGAGATGGGGTTCCTCAGGGGGGTATGTCTGACCAATTATTTTCCATTTCAGTCTTTTATCTTGATTTAAAGTGTGGGTTCCTCCTTCCCCCAATGCAGTTGTGGTGCCATGCCTTTTTACACACACCCACATGTGCATGAGAGAGAGCGAATACAGGAGGTTTTTTTTTTTTGCAGGAGGGACTGAAGTTCTCCCAAGAGGAGTTGCAGATCGGTTCAAGGTGGAATAGCAGCTATCTTTAGCCTGTCTGTTTGGCAGAGGCGCACAGAGAGAATGTGTGTGTGTGTGTGTGGGGGGGGGGGGGGGGGGGGGGGGGTGAGCGGAGAGGTGGGGGGGGTGAGCGGAGAGGTGGGGGGTGGGGATAGTGGAAGATGTCTGAGCGACGACTGTACAGGCTGCCGCCTGCTGTTTCCAGGCGGAGAGACATCTCCCTCAAGGTCGGGGGGAGGGGGAGGGGGAGGGGAGTGGAGGTAGGGTGGGGGGTGTGATGGGGGTGAGGATGTGCGGAGCGTTGGTGGGTAGATCTATTCATTTCCCCCTGAAACTTGGGCTACAATGAAATTTTACTGAGTACTCTGTGCTTATGATGAGGCAGTGCAGACAGTCATAAATTTGTCGCGGTTGGTGGTCACTGACGATGAAACATTCTTTATTTGGCTCTTCAAGGACACGCCGTCGCATTTTTACACGGAGGCAACATCATGTGGGATGGGAATCATGCAGAGCAGTTTGTTAAACAAGATGGGAATAAAAGCCTGTTTAATACTCAGTAACAGATAGAGACTGGCATATTAAAAAATTGTCTTTCGTTTTACAGGGGGAACATATCAGTGTAAATATCAGGGTTTGTGCCTATGGCCGAACCCTGATTTCACCCAACTTCCATCAGATAAAATAATACATTAAAATTACAATACATCCCTTTCATTTCCCTGTGTGTGGTGCAGTCAAGCAATTTGGTCAATATTGGTTCTAAATTGTAAAGGTTACCAACTAAAGAACTTGGAGTGACGCATTTGTTATGTTTACAATATTTTTTGGTCATGTGTGTTATTGTTCACAACTCATCTTGTGAGTGTGTGTGTGTGTGTGTGTGTGTGTGTGTGTGTGTGTGTGTGTGTGTGTGTCCTGAGGCGTGACATGGATTCATGGCCAGCGAATCCTTAAAGAAAGGACACAGACATATTTGTATATGCAGCTGGTCTATTTAAATGTCATGCTGGTTTGTCTGACAGGTTTGGAGCTCAATAGCAGAGCTGGAATTGCAGAGATGAGTGCCAGGAACAGTGGATAAACCAACTCCCTTAAGGTCAGCAGAGAGACAGCTAGTGTGTGTGTGTGTTTGACTCTGACCAAGCCCATGGACGAAAAAAATACACACACCAAGAAAACAAAGAAATAAGCCGTGTCACTCATCTTGTTTAGGAAGGGAATATTACTTAACAGTCTGGGATATCGCTGCATGTTGGTCTCCTGCTGGTTTGATATTAATCACATTTTGTTCTCCACGTCTCAAAAATGGATGGCATGAAAATTTATCATTTCAGAGGCAAGGAGGCATCGATGGGAGGATGTGTAAAGACTGCGTTGGGGGGGGGGGGGGGGGGGGGGTGTTGGAACATCCCCTGAAGGATCCCCCCCACCGCCCACCCCCTTTTTTCAATTTCTACTTAGAAATTCTGCATGCTCAAAACCTTAAAGTATAACATATTGGAAGGCTCAGACAATCCTGACCTGTTTATGCGGCATAAAGTTGATATGCTGTCAAGCCCCCAGAGACCAGACCTCAGTGAATGAGGCTTGCTATCCTTTAAACCGCCGGGCTGATATTTGCAGATAATAAAAGAAATAAATCAGACAATAGGCCGGAATATTTCATTTGTTATTCCATATTCCTTATGGGCAGAAATGATACAGAAATGTAAAAAACAGCAATTCCATTCTCTCTCTCTCTCTGTCTCTCTTTTTTTTCTTGCCCCCTCTGGGATGGTGAGATTGCCAATGCCGTTTTCATGTCGGAAGACAAAGTGGTGGGCCTCTCGTCCGCCCGAGCCATATGAATGTGAATCTGAATATGGATGCACCAGGCACCACCAGCATGCATTTGTACGCAGCTCATGGAGAGTCCCACACTTAGCCCAGTTAGATCTAGTGTTAACCTAGTTAGACCCCAGATTTAACCCAGTTACGTCCGCTGTTAACCCAGTTAGCTTCCCTTTTACCAATCCATTTATAATGGCATCTCAGGTGTCATGTAAAAACATATGTTGATGTGTCGTTGTTACACTATGCTACATGTTTTATTTCTTACTTTGACTCAGCCTCTGTGTAAAATATTGCGGCACTGTATGTTTTAACTCCCTAAAAGAAAAAAGAAAATAGTACATTATAAATCCCCTAGCTGATGTATGTGTGTGTCGCGTGTCTTTTTTTTTGTCTCTAGCCTATGTTTGTGTCTTGGTTTGGCGAGAGGGGAATGACTACTGGATTTAAAGTGGGCCCCTGTTCGTCAGTGTCTGTGTGCGGGCCCCGTGAAACGGTGTAGCTTACTCAGACGTGTCCTCTCAGCTCCCTCGCCTCCGTCCCCTCGTTAGAAAGAAATTAAACCCACCCTCACCACCACCACACATCCCCACCACACCACACCCGCCCCACCCAACCCTCTCCTCCCTTCTCTCTTTTTGCCTCACCCCCCAAATGTTCCCTTCCACCTGCGGCGAAGACACTCCCAATCATTCCTCTTTAGTGGCGCAAGCCGTTAAACCGATCTCAATTAGCGGCGTCTGAGGTGGCCCCTTGCTCACCTGTTTATTAACGGTGGCGGTGCTGCGCAAGCCATGGCTCATCGCCGGCCCGCGTGACAGGGTTACCGCCTCTCCACGTCTCCGCGGGCCTCTCAAATACCCACAGCCCTTCAACACACACACATATACGCACACGCACACACACACACACACACACACACACACACACACACACACACACACACTCTCTCACACACACTCTCACACACACACATACACACAAACTCTCTCTCACACACGCACTCTCACACACACACTCTCACACACACACTCACACACATACACACACATACACACAAACTCTCTCTCACACACACACTCTCACACACACACTCACACACAGGCATACACACTCACACACACACTCTCTCTGCCACACATACACAAACACACGCACGCACTCTGTCACACACACACACACACACACACACTCAATCGACCCATTCCGACTCAGGTTTGCAGCTCTACAGGTGATACCCGGGTCTGGGGCGGATATGGCCCTGGCGTAGTTATGATTTGTGCTCTAAACTCGATAGCTCTTAACTCATATCCTGATCTGAAATCTACCGCAGGCTGGGATCTTTCTTTAATTTAATTTTTTTTTCATCCTTCTCCCCTCTGCCTCCCAGGGACCGCTAATCTACTGCTCGCGTTTTCGTCTTCAGCCATTTTCTGTTAATTTGCCACCATCTGCCTAAGCATCTGTTGAAGGGGCAGAGAAGAGGAAAGGAAAAGGGAAGGAGGCGGATGGAATTTAAAATAAAAAAAGCAAAAGAAAAACAAAAAAAATAAATAAAACAAAACAAATGTTCACGCAGAAATGAAAAGTTATCTCCTCTCTTCTCCCACTTCTTCTCCTCCTCTCCTTCTCCTCGTTGGTCCCGCTGTTTTCTTTCCTTTCATTTCTTTGCATCCCTCCATCATGTACTCCGTCTGTCTCTCTCCTGCCTAGTCTCATTTAAGCCATACTGTTTTTCTTTTCTTCTTTTCTTTTCTTGCCTTTTCTTTCTTTTTTGTCTACCCGGCCTAATGCCACATATAAACCTTAGCGCTGCTTCCTCGCAATCCCACTGCTGGCCAAACAGAGGGAGAAAGGGGGTGTTAGCGGGGTCACATCCTCTCCATGTCCAGCGGCTTAGTCAACAGCCACTGTCAACAGGGCTGCGCACAAAAGATCAAAAAAGTGTGATTGTAATTTTTGGACAATGGGCAAAGGGGAGTCTTTGGGTTGGGGTGGAGGTGGGGTAGAGGAGGGGGGGGGGGGGGTTGCTGACAGAGGAGAGGACAACACTTCCAGAGTGCACACACACACACACACACACGCACACACACACGCACACACACACACACACACACACACACACCCTCTCTCTCCCTCCAATCCAGCCAGGGCCTGGATTATACACATTCTTTGGCAGGGCAGGGGTTGCTGGGCAGAGCTTTGGGGGTTGGGGGAAGCACTGCTCGTGTCCCCCTTAGAGGCTGCCAGTTTGTCTCGCCCACCCACCCCCCCTCCACCCACACACACATACACACGTTGCCCAAGCCCTTCCCCACAAACACACACACACACACACAAACACTGGCACACACACACACACATATACACAAACACACAGACACACACTCAAATACACATTCTAAAACACACACACACACACACGCACATACACATACACACAGTGTTGGCCCTCCCTCCTTGCGCTTATTGTGTTTGCATGTTTGACAGACACAGAGCCCATAGTAATCCCTGTCCCACAGGGACCCGCACCATTTGTCTGCCAGACCCCTACAAACAGTTTTTGCCCCCTCACCCCCCCACCCCACACACACACACACCCCACCCCAAACACCCACCACCCCGGGCATCCCCAAATCCCCTTCACCCTGGGCCACCACCACCCTGCGCTCCCACCCCCCTCTCTCCACTCCTCTCCTACCCATCCACACCACGGTGAGGGATCAGTGTCGTCTAATTAATACTGCCTGCCTTTCATCTGCACTTCCTGCTCATTGTTGGCACTCTTGACACACTGCAAGAGTTTCTTCTTCCTTGCAGTAATGAACATCAGAAGACCGTCAGGGGTGTTATTTGCTCATTTGTTTGCTCAGTGACGTACTGCTGAAATACGAAAATGACTAGTATTTCCTGTATGCAATTGAAGGGGTGGCATCAGTTGAAGAAGCAGCAATTTGTCTTATATCTTTTATGTTTCCAGATTGATTTTGGAGGTGGAGACTTTTTAAACTGGAAACGCTGTTGATGAGTTGAACCCAAAACGTTTGTTTTCTGTTTTGATACAGCCTATAATTAAATACCGAAATCTGAAACTATTCAGCTCTTGTATGCGATTGCCACCTTTTTTTTAATTGTGACATACACTGGTTACACAAGAGCGTATTTGTGAAGATCAGTGTTCAATGTTTGTGATGATCAAAAGGTATATCACACAGCTGCTCATATAGGCTACAGTATGTCTGTGTTGCTCGAATGTGTTATAACTGTATTGGATACCTAGACACCTTGTGGTGGCAATACATACAAAACATGAAAAACTGTGTGTGTGTGTGTGTGTGTGTCTAAATAGTGTGTGCATGCACACTGTAACAGTTGTCTAACAGTTGACTGTATCACCAGTTGTTCCTGTACATTGTTTTGTCTCACTATGTGCTATGTATATGGCTGAAATGACAATAAAACCTACTTGACTTGACTTGAAAAAGGGCAAAGGGGAAAAACAAACAAACAAGATAGCATTTTGCTTGTTTGCCTGTGGTGCCTTTAATATGGTTGTTGAGGTGTCAGTGAGAGCCACAGCTGGGGTGTGCTGGCCTGCTCTTGCCTCTAATTCTCATCTACTTACTGGTCTGACATTACACACAGCTCTCTCTCTCTCTGTCTCTCTGTCTGTCTCTCTCTCTCTCTAACTACTTATCTTTCTGTCTCTCTTGCACTCTCTCTCACTCTTGTTTTCTCCCTCCATTTCTCTTTTTGTCTCTCTCTCCCGACCTCTCCCCTCCCTCCTTCTCTCCCTCTCTGTGTCTCCATTCTTCTTCTCTCTTTTCCCTTTCTCTCTCCCTCCCTTTTCTTTGACTTCATTTTTTTCATTCCCTATCCCTTTCTCTCCCTCTGTCTCTCTCCCTCTATTCCCCCCATGTCTCTCCCTTTATCTCTCTCTTTCTCTCTCTCAGCCCCCTCTTTAAACTCCAGTCTCTCCACAGGGGGCACTTTGGCGATAAGTGGCCGCATTACACGCTAACTTTCTTACAATGGCTGCACGCTTGCCGTCATCATCGGCCACGGCCTCCTAATGGCCATCTCCGAGAGGCGCCTCCGGCAATCCCCGTCGCAAATAAATAGAAGCTGACACAGTAATTTACTCAAATCTTCTCCACAGTTTTGCCCCCATTTTCAAACCCTTGCAAAACCCCCTCCAGAGATTCCTCCCCTAAAACAACAATTATTTCAAATGTCATTGATCCCTACCCCGCGGGCGCCCGCACAGACAAAATGAAGACCCGATCTTTTAACACAGTGAAGAAATTAAAATATGGTTGTTACACTGGTCCTCCCCCCACCCCCCATTCTTTGCCTCTTTTCTCACCCGCAGTCTAAAAGCTGTGATGGACACCCTAGCCAGGAGTGAATTTGTTGTTGTAGTTATGTCTGAAAGCACAGGGGTTGTTGTTTTTTTCTCCCCCCCCCCCCTCCCCGCCTTCCCTGTTCAAATGACTATTAACCTTTCTATGAAGAGGGGCAATTCTACTCATCTGAGGCGTAGACCCAGTGGAGAAGACATTAGTTCTCCCCGGCTGTCAGCTCAGCAGGCTAACCCAGAGAGACAGCAATCCAGCCATGCTTGGATTCGTTTGGATTCCTCTGGCTGCTACTCTGTCTTCTCTGTGCTTTTGTTTCCAACGTCTGTAAACTGGCATTTTTTGTTTGCTTTGGAATACAGATGTTTACATAGCTGTTGAGATTTCTTGATGTAGGCACTCTGACTTGAATGTGCCATCTGTGTGTGTGTGTGTGTGTATCTGTGTGTGTGTGTGTGTGTGTGTGTGTGTGTGTGTGTGTGTGTGTGTGTGTGTGTGTGTGTGTGTGTGTGTGTGTGTGTGTGTTTGGAGCATGTGTTTGTATGACTACATACTTGAGGTTGCGTGGGTATCTATTGTAAATAGACATGCATATAAACATGCAGTAATGTGCAAAAGTTTTAGGCAGGTGTGAAAAAATGCTGTCAACTAGGAATGCCTTCAAAAATGGAAGTGTTAATCATTTATGTTCATCAATTAACAAAATGCAGTCACTGAACAAAAGAGAAATCTAAATCAAATCAATATTTGGTGTGACCACCCTTTGCCTTTAAAAGAGCATAAATTCTTCTAGGTCTATTGCATAGAGTTTTTGAAGGAACTTGGATGGTAGCTGGTAGCGCCAAACATCTTGAAGAACTGCCACAGATCTTCTGTGGATGTATGCTTCCTGACATATACAACCAATTTGGTGTAATTGGTTGATTATACACCTGGCTATAATCCTGCAAAATCCTTGACATTGACTCTATGCAATAGACCTAGAAGAATTGATGCTCTTTAAAAGGCAAAGACATTACTGTATATTCATATGTGTATGTGTTTTTGTACGTGTGTATCCACACACACACACACACACACACACACACACACACACACACACACACACACACACACACACGCACACACACACACACAAAGACACCGGAGGAGGAGGTGGCAGAAAGGAAAGCGTTATTAGTGGCATGGTGGCCTGTTTCGTGATGTCGGGCGAGGCCACAGCTCAGTGGAGTGTGTCTGAACATGTCACAGTGTCACGCCAGTGTCTCCGACTGCTTCTACATGACCTCCCTGCACCTCTGATCTCCACACACACACACATGCACACTCTTCTCTCCCAGTGTCCACTGCAGCCCAATGCCACGGAATAAAGATATTTATGCTCCATTCCGAGACAGCGAAGGTGACTTTCAGTGTCGGTGGTGGACACAGCCCGCTTTAGGCAAAGGCACGATGTGTGCTGTAGCTATGAGGTGGTACATGTAAACAATTCAAGCAGAGATGTCTTTGCCTTATAAAAACTTTGAACTAAATTTGCGAACATAACTGGGTGTCTATTGGTGGTATTGGCAACACATTAGCAAACAAGATGCCCATTGTTTGTACCTGGTGCAATGTTGATGTGCTTGAGAACTGGATGTTTGTTTTTGCTCATTAGCAGGGAGAGAACTGAGCTTTGGAAAACTGAACAGTACAGCAGGCATCTTGTCCTAGAAATCAAATGTTGTAGAAATTAAACCATTGAAAACCTCCCTCACAGTGCGGTAAAACAGAAAAAAATGGCTGAACTTTACATTTTGTTTTATGTTTTGACATCATTTGACATTCATTAGCCACAAATTAAGAGCATTTTCACTTTAAGTAGTTGCTCCTTCAGACTTCTTCCCCAGCAGTTCCATCACTTTGAAAAGTAGTGCCATTTGCCATGGCCAATTTGCATGTCAACAGATGAAAATGAGTGAGGTGTTAGTAGATAGGAGGCCATGACACCGATGACGTCGACTCTATATTAAAAATAAGTGTGCGAAGAGAGGCTTGTTTCCATTTTAATTGTAAAACAGATAAGCACTAAACACTTCTCGAAGGAAAACGACTTCAGAGTAATTACTATCTATTACCCCCCCCCCCCTCCCCTGGGTGCCATTTAGAGAACCCAGATGGCCACCAAAATAGGATTTAGGGAGAAAATTGACAACATTATTCACACAGGCATTATCAATTACCTGGGCTTCCAATGGCACGGTGATCAGCCCTCCAATAGGAGCGAGGGCTGTCTTGGAGCCGCCATAATTAAGCCTGTGAAGCTCGCGGATGCTTTTGTGTCTGGATATTGAGATTTATTTGGTGACGATTGAGTTGAGGCGCTTCCACACTGGTCTATTTTTCTTGTACCTGCGGAGTGCTTTTTTGAGTGAGGTGTCTGTCTGGGTGGCAGAAAGAGTCAACAGGATGTTAGGTGGTGGGGTAGGGGCGAGGGGTTTCCACCACCACTAAAAGGATGGCAAAATTGAAGTTTGCTGGTGGCACACAGACCTCTGCTCTGTCACTGTCTCCAGTGGTGTGAGACCATGCCAGTGCACCAAGGCTGAACGCAGGCCCTGAAAAGTGTCCCAATTACCAGCTGGCATTACCAAGACATTACATTACAGGATGCACTGCCAGGTTCATTAAGGAGTAAAAATGAGACATTCAAATCAAGTGTGACCTTCATTCTCCCGTGTCTGGCAGGTGCTTTATGCGTACGTGTATCTTCTGATGCGCCCGTAATGATGACAATGAGGGACAAAGCCAATCTGCACAAAGGATGTGGACCTTGCGCTAAGTACGCACACGACTGCCCAACACCCCCCTACACATACCCCCCCACACACACTCTACACATACACACACACGCACACACACACACCGTCCACTCACAATAAGCACTAACAGACCCCAAATATTTAAGGGTTGACTGACCAAACAGCCCTATTTAGAATGTAGTAATACCAGTGCGAGGCCAATGATGGGCTCTCCGAAAGAGGTCGTTACATTCTATCCGTCTCCCGAACGCAGTGCAGCGTGTTAGAGCCCCCGCTGCATTTTGCTAATTGATGTTGGGTCGAGTTGGTAAATGTTGCCTTAAATGGTAGATGTAAAGCTGTCCTTCACAACAATGGCATCGGAGGTGTGTGTGTATGTGTGTGTGTGGGTGTGGGTGTGTGTGCTCATCAAAAGTGTGCAGTGGGGTGGGATGCAACTCACCGATTCAGAGGCTAATTGACACTAACACTGTGAGGATCTAAATCAACTACTTGCACTCTGCCTGTGGGCTCAGGTCGTAGAACAACAGTCAGGGGTCCTAACCTGTTAGCAACTGTTACAGATATTTATGAGGTTAATATTATTTAGAATTAACTGCAGTCGGTGGATCTTATGTGTTTTTTGCCACGTTTTATGGTCTGATAGCAGTGATTTTTTAAAAAGGCAGATAGATTGTGTACAACTCTCTCTGTCATTGCTGATTTTATCCCTTACTGTATTCACCATATCAGTGTTGTGCATTGACATTAACAGTGTAGCAAGTATTAATGTTAATTGATAATACAGAGTGTAGAATGAATTGCATCATTGTACGAATGTCACACAAACTCGTTACAGATTTCACAAACTCTGCACAAAATAAGTGTATTTAGTCCAAAAATCATGTTCTGACTTGTACAAATAAGTGTAAAAAGTGATCTTTGACCTACAGTCCCTACTAATTTCCCATCAAAGTTAAGTTTCTGTTGCTCCTAATTGAATCTCTTCAAGTGTAAATGAATCGTTGCAGGAGTTTGTATGACAGTGATGCATACTACATACATCATCTTCAGTAATTTTGACTTGCTAATTAATCAATATTATTTATAGAGATTAAATGTTAAAAATAATGACGGACTATATAAATTGTTTATGGCACAGCTACATTGAACAGCTTGAGAATTAAAAAGGTGTACAAGAGGTACAAGATTTATTGTGCAGATTGATGCAGTTTGTTAATAGATCATTGGCGCCATGTCCATGATGCCTTAAAAACAAAAAAACACCTGGACTGCAAATGCTGTCTACGTTGTATTTGAAATCTTATTAAGAAGAGTTTATCATCTTCATATTGTGGTAATGTCCTTGGAGAAAGTTCTTGAAGATGCAGTAGGTATTCCAATTCCAACCAATTCCTTTCCTTGGCTTAACCTTCTTGACTAATGTGACTATTTAAATTCTAGGTAACTACATACTACTACTACTCATAATAATAATAATAATAATAATAATAATAATAATAATAATAATAATAATAATAATAATAACAATAACAACAACAACAACAACAACAATAATAATAACATAGGTTATTATGGCAATGAGACTACACTTCTACCACTCATACTAGAACTGTTGCTACCTCTTAATGGTATTCATATAAAAAGGTCAATAAGCCCCCAGAACATCCTTTTGTAACTATTTACCTTGTGTCTACGACTGTGCTAAGGACAGCCATTTTCTTTTCACCAGATCAGTGGAAGCGGAATCACTGTGAGCACCAGTGCAGAAGATTCATGATAGGACAGGAACAAGAGGACTCTCTGGACCACTCCTTATGGTACATAACATTGTTGTCTGTGATACCATCAACTAGCATTGCTGCTAGCCAGCAGTGCCATCAGGTGCCCTTTCTCTAGTCCAAAAAACACATCCATTGCCGGGATCACAAGCTCAGAAATAAACCAGAGGTTTTCTTGCTGTATTATTCTATATTATTGGCAGGTAAGACCCATTTCCCCAAATAAGCTCCCCATTAATTAGCCTGGCATACGTTAAATGACCACCTGACAAACACAGAGAGACTGGCGTGCAGTGACATGAAAAAAGACCAACCTTTTGCCCACCCCCACCCCCACTCTGAACCACCCTCCTAACTCCCCAGATGAACGAGCGCGTGCAGCCTGCATGCAGTGCACACATTAATCTAATGCATCAGCAGCTTCACATTTGTTTCAATGCAAACAGAGGGAAAACAGAGAGTGCTTTGCATCTCCGGGGAACGAGGGCTTAAAATTTCTGTCTAATGATAATAAATGATAATTCTAATGAGTTGTCCTCACATAATAAATGGAATGAATTAAAGTCACAGAACAAGCTAAGTTTTTGCTAAAGCACACTTAAAAAGAACATGACTAGGTTTATGTAAGGAGGTAACTTCTAGTGTGAAAGATTCAGAGGGCACTGCAGCTAGTAAATTAAGTTTGGTGCAGCGACATCATAAATGAAAAATCAGTAACGTATATGTGTGCTTTGCATCTTTGTTTTACAGCATGGTGTCTCTCTCATGCAGTCCAACAAATACCAAATTAGTGCTTAAAAACTATATCTTACTTACACTGCCTGTTTTTCTTTCAGTTTGTTTGTGTCTCTGAAAGATTCATATACTTTTCACACTTGGACACTTGGTTACAAGTATACCATGGGTGTAGACATCCCAATGGTTTTGCCCCTAAGAAAGTAAATACCTGACTACTGACACACACACACACACACACACACACACACACACACACACACACACACACACACACACACACACACACACACACACACACACACCATTTCCCCTCTACAAGTTCAACATGGTGCTGCATCTATCTTGATGATTCTATTCCCTGTCTGTTGTTGTCATGCCTTAATCAATGTCAAAGTCACCACTGCCCAAAGAGACTTACAGATCTGGGTTATAAACTAGTGGACTGTGTGTGTGTGTGTGTGTGTATGTGTGTATTTGGGAGTATGAGAGTTGGAGGAGGAGGAGTGTGTGTGTGTGTGTGTGTGTATTGGGGAGTATGGGAGTTGGAGGAGGTGTGTGTGTGTGTGTGTGTGTGTGTGTGTGTGTGTGTGTGTGTGTGTGTGTGTGTGTTCGTGTGTGTTCGTGTGTGTGTGTGTGTGTGTGTGTGTGGCGAGGAGCTGTCTTCTCCCACTAAAGTGACCTTGTCCCTCTAACAGTGCTGTTAGTCTCTGACCTCGGGCTTTCCACCAGGCTCTCCATCTCCTCCGCCACACGCTCGCTCCCAGGCAGCCGTTGACTACTGTAAGCTGTGTTGCGTGGAAATCTTTGCTGCTCCGTAGCACAGGGGCTTGACAGAGTAAATTCAGTTATTAATCAATTCGGCCCTACAACGGTTGATAAACTGGCGTGTCTTCCCTTTCTGGGCAGAAAAACAAAGAAACATGAAGTTTTGAAAACCAGTCACATCCGTCGTTACCAGTACATGTGCCTATGTGACCCCCAGTGTCACATTAGCTGTGAAGTTGTGACGAATAACATTTAAAGTTGTTCAGCTTTACCACTGCCCCAAAACCACAACTGATGTTGTGAAATAGCAGGAAGTTTTCTTGCCTGTATGTGAGAACAGCAGTGACACAGGAGGGAGAGCAGACACAGCAGCTGCCACATTATCACTTCTCTGATTTGTTCAGTCCAACCAGCTGTGCCTCTGCTTTTTTTACTCTGGAACTTTTAGATTGTCATAAAAGAAAATAACATCCCAGTTCTGTGAGAGAATCGCTTTTTTTACCAACTGTTTAAAAAAACGTGGATGAGATCTTTTGCTGTTGCAGCCGTTAGGTGAAATACATAGATTTACAACATGGTGGTCGGTCATATGGCCCACACAAACACACACCCCTTACAGACACACACACACACACACACACACACACACACACACACACACACACACACACACACACACACACACACACACACACACACAGTGCAGAAGAGGAAAATGAGAGAGAGATTCATCTTTTGCCAGGCTGGTCCCTCTGCAATTCTCATGATGTGGAGTCTCAAATCACTTCAGCCAGTGATGGCACCACTCATGAGTCCAGCCAGCACAGCACAACACATGTAGGCTAGCAACAGTGGGACTGACCAGAAATATACTGACACACACATACAAACACACACACCCTTCTGCCCCACACACACCAAAAAAATACAAGCACCTACACCTCTGTGCGGTCACACACAAATACAGACACACAAGTCTTTTACACACTTGCACAAGTTCCACACACACACACAGTGTCTCTCTCTCTCACACACACACACGCATACACACAAGTGCCTTACGCGCACACACACACACTGGCTTAGTGTCTGTTTCTCTCTCTCACACACACACTCACACACACACTCAGTGTCTCTCTCCCACACACAGAGACACAGACACACACAGATACATGTTTGCCAGTCCGCCTGGCCCATGTGAGCTGCGGGCCGGTGCGGAGCCCCAGAGTGGGGCAGGCGTATCAGCGGTCACTAAATCATTCTGTAATCAGGCCTGTGTGCCTGGCCACCCATGCATACCCAAAGTGCCCCATTTTGGAGCCAGTTCCCCCGCCCTCACAACGTGCCGGACGACCCCATCTGCACCCCATCTCGTTTTCTTTTTTTTTCCTTTCTTTTTTTTTGGTATTGTCCCCTCATCCCAAACTCAAGCTGCTAGCCCCCACATACCCCCCACCACCACCCTCCAGACCTATAAAAGTCCCAGGCAGCACAAAAGAGTTAATGATTCCCTTTGTTTTGTCGCGGGGTTGGGGACCAAAAGCGAGTGACAACAAGAGATCCATCAAAGTTAGCGGCAGTGAGCACTCAGCAGATTTTGCCCCCCTCCGCCCCCGTTCTCTCTCCCTTTTTCTCTCTCTTGCTCTCTCTCTCTCTCTCTCTCTTTCCCCTCTTCTGCCTGGCCACCAGAGACCTAAAATGCACATATTGCAACCCCCCCACCCCTCCCTCCCTGCACATTCTCCCTACCCCCTCACCCAGGCCCAGCCCTACCCAACCCAACCCTCGGTGGTAGCAGGAGGCTTGGGGACTGGCCAGGCCCTTTGGTGGGCAGGGAAGGGACTTGATGAATGACTGGAACAAACTTCGCTGTCACCGACATGGGACAAGCCCTCAGCCATCACCCCCCCCCCCCCACCCACCCACCCACCCCCCAAGTCCTGCATCCCGCTGCCCCACCCCCCACACACACAACCCCCACTATTACAAGCCCCCACCACACCTCCGTTGCTCAATCTCACACACATTCATACACACACAGGCGCACACGCACACACTCACACGCGCTAACATACACACACACACACAGCCAACCACCTCCACCCCCTCACCTTCAGATACATCATCCCAACAGTGCAGCTCAGTACACATGGGTTCACTGTCGCCACACTGGCCTGTGATTGGCGTCACGCCTTGCACAGGTTAATTGGAGGCCTGAACTGGAAAACAGTGAGGGGGGGGGGAGGATGGGGGGGGGGGGGTTGGTTGTTATTTGGGTTGTGGTTGTGTTGGGGATGTGTTGCGTTGCATGCGTGCGTGGGTGGGTGGTTGGGAGAGTGGGGCGGTGTTCAGCACAAATATTGTCATTGTCATTGTCATTGTTGTTGCCGGATTCACCGTTTGCCTCTGTGCAGCGTGTGTGTCCGGGTATCGATCCGTGGCGTTTCAGGTTCACAGCGTAGATGGGGGGTGATAAACAGTGTGGCTGTGGATGGGACTATAGACAGCTGTGGGACAGCTTTTGTTGTATTGATCACGCTGCCAAAACAAGAATTTAATATACACTGTAAACTGGTAGTGCTCACTGTGTATATCTGAAACTATATCAATGTCACTGTTGTCGAAACTATCCTATCAGCATTTTTAACTAATGTCTTTTCTGTATGAAGGAAAATGGAGATTTGAATGGAATTTATTTTGTAACACTTTATTTTACTGTTTCTTTTTTAGTGTATCTACATGTAACAACATGTAATATTCTGCAATTACACTGCACATACCTAGCACTAACCCTAACCCTGTGGTACAGTGGAGGTACATAATGTTGTTGCACACTTTGTTACACTGTACCATATTGATGTAACAGTAAGGGATATTAACATAAAGTGTAACCCAGAGTACAAGGTTTGTAACGGTCCCTATTACAGTGTACCTATATATAAAAACATGTAGTGCTATGTACAAACACTGTACATACCTAAGACTAACCCATATCCTAACCCTAAGGTACGGTGTTACATGTAGTTGCTTACTTTGTTATGCTGTACTTCATGGTGAAGATACACTGTAACACAGACCATAAAATAAAATGTATAAAAAAAATATATATATAAAAAAGTAAAAAAAAGTGCTGATTAAATAGTATAGCTGCTTAACTGATTGTCAAACAAAGGACTGCCATAAAAACAGGGGATCAGGGGATCAAGTCCATGCATTCCAATGCACAAATAAAGGTGTTTGCTAAGAGTTTTTAGTCTGGTGTAAGTCTGAAGTTAACATGTGTTATGGCAAACAGTTATTAGTGTTCACACAAAATCATTAGAATCATAATGTTAAAGACAACACACTGACCTCTGTTATAACACATGTGCTTTGATAGACACATTCACACACACACATACGCACCCACGCATACAAACACACACACACATACGCACCAGCGCATACAAATACACACACACACACACACACACACAGCCCCTGCATGGCACCACGCAGATCTTCGTGCTAACAGAGAGGCCAGACATTTCTGGGTCAAGGAGAGAGAGTAGAGAGTGATCTCGGCATCGCAGGCTGTGGAGCACAGTGATTTCATATAGCTCAGCCAGGCATCTCCACCCCATCCACCGTCTCTTTCTTTCTCTCTCTCTCTCTCTCTCTCTCTCTCTCTCTTTCTCTCTCTCTGTCTCTCTCTCCCCTCCACCTTTCCGCGCTCTCTCTTTTTTGCTCTCTCCCTCTCCTCTCTCTCTCTCTTTCTCTCTCTCCCTCTCTCTCCATTCCTCCATCCCACCTCTCTCTGTGTCTCTCCTCCCCTCTCTCTCCCTCCACCTCCCTTCTCTCTCTCTCTCTCTCTCTCTCTCTCTCTCCTTTCTCTCTTACAGGCCTCAAGGTGCTTTTGTCCCTGTTGGATTTACAGTGATGACACTTTTACTACATTTAGTCGCAAGGTGTATTTTTACATACAGCAGTTGGTGAACGGTACACTTAACTATACCTCAGGAGCACAAAGGTAGAAAATGTGAACTTTGTTGATATTTTATATTCAGGCTTCACAGTGTCAGCCTTCAGTGTCTTCTCTGTGGCCCTATTTTGAAGTGTCTTTAGATAATAGCTTGCTTAGACAGTACTTACCTGGCTAATCGGGAGGTATATATGCCATTGAGTGGTATATTTACAGTACATAGGGTAATGAAATGAATTAGGTGTTGCCAGACTAACATATTATCCCATGTACTTAAGGTCCAACATAAAGTCCACAGCACACTGAATTACTTACCTAAGGATTTAAAGATGTGTATTGTCATTGTGGTTCACAAGGAAATTCAGTTTTGCATTCTCCTGGCAGCAATGTAAAAGTCAGTTGAAGTCAACATAACACAAAAGACCAGATAATACAGTTAACAGCGATTAAAAGACATGTTAAGTATTAAGTGTAAGTATAAGTATTGCTATAACTTGCATTGATACAGGTAAGGCCAGCAGTGTAAAGTGCATTAGTACTACACATACATTGTAGTACGGGATGTTTTTTTAAAAGTGGACCACATCATTAAGTACTTTTCAGATGTCGACAGTAAAAAGCTATACAGTGTTTCTAGTCTGCTGTGCCGTGGGGCAAGGGAGGGTGGGTGGAGGCGTGGCAGTGTGCTGGCCAGAGACCTGTGGAGGTTTTGCAGCTGGATGCTCCGCTCTCCCATTACTGTGACTGGAAGATGGAGAGAGGTCTTATTGACAAATTAATGAGGCACAAAACTCTCAGACCACATGGACCTCCAAACGCATTACGCAAAGAGCCCGCTATACAAATGACCTCAAATGGATTTTTCTTCTTTTTTGTCTTTTTCGAGGGCTCTTTTTGCTCCACTTAAAATAAACAGACTTCCTTGTGCAATACGAAGGCATTCTGCAATGCTAAGTCATTTTTACTCTTCAAAGTGTTTTGTACTTTGTTTTAGATGACATAAAATAAGTGCCGTATGTTATACATATGAATGGCGAAGTGCTATTACACCATGTGATGGCACCGATAATAATCTGAGAAATACTTTTCAGGTCCACGTGTTTTTTTCTTTTTTTTCTCTCTCTCTCTCACCTACCGTTGTTTTGTCAGGAGAGCCTCCATAGGAGTCGGAAAGTAAAAGAAATATGTAATTGATTGCCTAGTCATTCCATTTATTTTTCCCATGGCAGAAAGCTATTAATTTTTCTGTGGTTGTTGACAATTTAACATATGCATCACCTTCAAGTGGCAAATGATTATTTTTGTGTTTTCTTTCCCCCATTGACAGTATATTATTTTCTTTGCTGTTGCATCTTGTTATTTTTCTAAACTTTCCCCTTGTCTAGGCTGCATTAATGGCCCCTGATTGAAATTTCATTCCCAGAAACTAAGTGAAATATGTGTTGTGTGTTTAATGGAAAAAATAATTACACGTCAGGTGAAACAAACCATGACGCATAGTAACCAGGGAGAGCGCCTTCCAACACAAGTCAGCGGAGAGGTCAGAACCCACAAACAGCTCTCGTTTTCTTCCCCTCTTTTTAATCCTTCCTTTTCTTCTATTCATCCTTTGTGTTTGTGTGTGTGTGTCTGTGTGTGTGTGTTTGTGTGTGTGAGAGTGTGTGTGTGTGTGTGTGTTTTTTTCCCCTTTTACTCATACAGCTGCTCACACACACACACACACACACACACACACACACACACACACACACACACGAAGACATGAATCTGAGCATCGATCACCAATAAGAGTGAGACACAAGTGAAATTTACTGACAAAGGCTGTTTTCTAAATAAAAATGTATTTTTTGTGCACAGCCTTAAAAATGTTGCTCTGCAGGAGCTATTGTTCTTAGTATGTACACAGATGTGTGTATGTGTGTGTGTGTATTTATCAGACATATATATATATATATATATATATATATATATATATATATATACTGTGTGTGTGTGTGAGTGCGTGTGTGTGTGTGCGTGTGTGCTTAATTGTATGTATATACTTAATTGTATACATGCATTTGTGTATATAGTGTATGTATGTGTGTGTGTGCATGCATGAATGTGTGTCTACATTTATGATTTGTGTGTTGATGGCCACCTCACTCCAACCAACCCCACCCCACTAGCTCCCACCCTGGAATCCTTGTGCGTGGCTGGGCAGCTGGAGCCAGGGCTGGGCTTGGGGCTGGGGCTGGGGCAGGGCAAAGGGATTGAGACCACAGCTCTGACTGGGAGACCCTGAGTGGTCAGGGAGATTGATCGGCCCGTCAGCCCACTGATCAGTGAGACATGCCGAGCGAGCGCCCGCAGAGCCATACATCACCCAACCCCAACCCCCCCACCCCCCAAACACCCCCACCCTCTCCTCCTCCTCGCCTGACAGCCACACTGAGGGGAAGATGAAGGGAAAAAACAACAACCAACAAAGACAAAAAGAGATTTCAAAACACCTTCAATAAAATCTTTAGAGACCCCTCCTTGCTCTGATTGCAGACGTTAGTGAGTGAAGGTCATATAAAGTCATTCTTTACTCAAGTGGTTCTGCCAAACAGGCTCCTCCTGAAGAGTCTTTTGCCATTATGAGCTACATTTTACTTCATGAACTATAATGTATAAGAGTTGTAGTGTATATCAATTACATTCGTACATGCAGCAGATATTATGGGATTAGAGAGTAGTGGTGGGTGTCAGTAATATTGGGTTTAGTGTCAGTGTTTGAAATGCACATTAATTTAATGCGCAAAAATATGCAGAAATCTATGTGACGTATAGCCTACATGTGTTTGTGTGTATACACATGTATACCAGTATGGATATGTCTATGTATGTACATGTAGTTGAGCAATAAATGTGTGTGTGTGTGTGTGTGTATATATATATATATATATATATATGTATATGTATATATTCTGCTCAAATATATCATCATTGCAATAAGGGCTCTTGTTCTAGGGACCTCTACTTCTGGTCAGAGATGCATGGCTGAAAGTGATGCTTCGCTCCGGCGTGTGTGGCGTCCTTTCTTCATCTGTTCCGTCATCTCTGACGGAGCCTCATGTCTCTGACGGAGCCACATGTCCTCCGCAGTGAAGCTGCCTGCCAGGCAGTCGTGGTGATGTGCTGATGTGCGTGTCTGCTGGAGACTGATACCAAACTTCAGAGTATTACTTATAATTAGCGCCAAGACAAGACATGCTGAAAGTACCAGATGGCAACATTATTTGATTTTTTTTTTCTCTCCCTGAAATGGCTACAGTAGTCCTTCCATGCCCGTGTTGATATTTTTAATTAAAATGGCTTGTCAAAAAGGCAATCTAAACCAAATTGATGCCACGCTAGATGCTATTAATATGGTGTCAGTGACATTCCTATTAATTATCCTGTCTGCTCACACAGGCCCCCTCATTATCGACACAAAGATCAAGACTGCCAACCAAACGGGGGAAATAAATAAATAAATCAAACATTTTGCCCCTAATAGCCTCTTGATAAGAAAATTACCTTATTGTCTGCTATGGCACAAATTGGCAGAGAATTGTGGCTGGCTAAGGTTGATTTTTTTTTTTTCACTTTGTTTCTTTTTTTTCTTCCTCCCCCCCCTTGCCCTGTGACCTGAAACAGGAAAGACATGCATGGTGACAAATTCGACATGGAAAATAACGGGAAAACAGCCCCTGTTTGGCTAACCAAGCAGCAAATATGTCAGATGATATGGTTTATCAAGCAATATGTTGCCTTTTCAACAGCAATAACTGCTCCATCTGCAAAGGTTAACATACATCAGTCGAAAATGAAAGGGCCTCTACAGCCACTGTGCGAATAAGACGACATTTCCCCCGTGCATGGATCCCCAAGCAGTATAAATTGGGTCCTTGAGGAAGGTGATTGTCCTCTGAAGTCTTTACAGATCCTTTGGAAAGCACAAGGAAAAAATGACGTTAAGTGCTGTTTGATGGGTATCGTTTCTCAAACAAGGACACAAAGACAAGCTTTTATAGTTTTTTTTCCACTCTTTCCTCCCTTTTTTGAGTGTCTCACTCCAAAAAAGTAATTATTTAAAGCCCTGACAAATGAACTGCTCTAGAGTTTGTTGGTTGTCATACATATGTCATTCAGCTACATTCGGCGATGACTTGCTATTTTGTAAGTGTGCTATTGATGGATATTGAACATTAAAACACCATAACACTTGACATTGTATGCTCTCTTTTCTAATCAAACTTTCACTGAATTTCATCAGCCGCGAGCCAAATATAGCCGTGTGCCTTTGTGCATTGACCTGACAGCTCACATGCAAACCACTTTTAGCCTCAGACAGTAATCAGTCACTTTAGAGTCCTTTACACTTTCAGAAAAACAATTTAATATAAAAACACAGAAGCATAATGTCAGTATATTTGATCTTTTTGGATCTAGATAGTGAGTTTGCCATTATTGTTCAACAAGAGATGTCGCTTTCTGACACAGGAGCTGTGCATGCAGGCCGTGTGTGTGTGTGTGTGTGTGTGTGTGTGTGTGTGTGTGTGTGTGTGTGTGTGTGTGTACATGTGACACGTTCTTGTGGCGTATTCCTCAGGGCTGTCGTCTTCATTCCCTTTGTCCTTGCTGAGAGCACCATGATATATCAAGGGTAGGCCGAGTGCCAAGACGATCGGTCAAGTCCACGTTCCCCCGACTCTTGACTGTTCGCCTCGCTGCGAGCCACCGTTTTCATTCCACGTGTCGCGTAACGGCACCAACCGCTGCCAACATTCCCTTCTGACCCTCAGATTCACAGTCAAAGGCCTTATTAATATGTCTCCAATTGATTATTATCAATGGCCCCCATTTGACTCTTGTATATATAGATTGCTAGCTTATGATGATGTACAGTACAGTTCGCGGTGTTAATGTCAACGAGCCGTTTATTATCCAG
Source organism: Coilia nasus (assembly GCA_027475355.1). Taxonomy (NCBI): domain Eukaryota; kingdom Metazoa; phylum Chordata; class Actinopteri; order Clupeiformes; family Engraulidae; genus Coilia; species Coilia nasus. The sequence continues at coordinate 26,180,335 of CM050210.1, read as the reverse complement.
TCATGGTGAAGGGCCTACACGATACACTGTATTGTAATAGAAGGGTGGGCTGTGGGGTGTTGGGGGGGATGCTTGACCACTCCGCTCACTATGTTGCTTTTGTGTGGATGAGATGAACTGTGGCTCTCACCCCCCCACACACCTCTGTGGTTTATGGCCCTGCAGTTTATCTGGCCTGTTATCCTTTGTTTTATAAGCCACCGTCCGGCGGGCTCAAAGTCAAACTCAATATGATGAGGCATTAGCCCCCACCTCCACCTCATCCCCGCCGGGGTCAAGGGCAGGTCGGCCTGGGATGGGGGCCTCCAACTGCACGCCCATACCCCCCACTTCCACAGGAGCCCCCGAAGCAGTGCTCCCCAACTCCCCCGAACTCCACTCCTGTCACAGGGATGATGTTATTTGTGGTCAACCTTATCATTGCCTTAGATGAGCTGTTCAGCAATACCCCTCAACTCGAGTGAGATTTAAGACCCGTGGATCCTAGGGCTGGTGTTATTGTTGTGAGTTGTTAGTATTAGCAGTATCATTGCTGGAATACTGATGGTGGTCATAGTGGCATCAGCACCAGTAATATGTGTCTCAGGGCATTGTGTCTAATATTTATTTATTGCCTTTTTTTGTTTTGGTACGGGATGTCAAGAGGTCTACGGTGAATATATGGGCTGGGTCATAAAGTTATGATTATGTGACATTATTGTGAAGTGTTAGAAAACCTTCTTTATTTTGATGAAAATCAATGGATATTTTCTATCTGAAAACTTCATTCTGTAACACATAACTTGTTTTGTGTTTTAAGGGATACTGAAGAGGTTAAAGGGAGACAGAGATCCACTCAAATGTGGATAGAAAAAAATATATATTAGAAAATAAATTTGTCACTCCAAACTGAGAGAAAACTGTACATCTATGGCTGCAAAATATAAAACTAAAAGCATAAAGTCAGGTTCTCAAACTCAAATATGGAACTGAAAAAATATAGAAAGAGGAAAGAACAGTCTTCCAAACTGAGAGCAAACTTGACATCTAGAGCCACAATAAAAGTATAAAGTCAGTTTTGCTCCACTCCGACTCAAATACGAATAAAAAAAAATATATAGACAGAGAAAAGAACAGTCTTCCAAACTGAGAGCAAACTTTAGATCTAGAGCTGCAAAAAGTATAAAGTCAGGTGTGCTCTACTCCGACTCTTAGAGCCACAAAAAGAAAAAAGAAAAACAACATCAGGTTGTCCGCTTCTCCGACTTCATGGCCCTGTGAGCCGCTTTGAGGGTCCCGGCGTTAAGCAAACACTCTCAGACCTCTGGCTGGCTGGTGGAGGCCGGGGGGAATACTGGCGGCTCCACCGCTGTGATGGAAGGCCTGTTGTTATTTATCACCCCTGTCTAAGCTGGGATGAGATGCTGGCCAGCTCCATAGGGTTATATATAGACTCACCCACTCACATCATTAAGTGACATTTCATAGCTCTAAATAAAAATAGAACGGACCACAGAGAGAGAGTGTGTTTTTCTGGCATGGTTTGTTGGAATAGCATCAAGAGTAAAACAATAGTAGAAAGATGGTAATAATAACAGAAAAAAGGCAGAGAGACAGAGAGTGATTGTGTGTTTGTGTGTGTGTGTATTTCATCACCTGCAAATCCATTGAGGTATAGCACTGCTGGTGGCTAGCCACGAGCCATGAGCCACCTGCCAGTGACAAAAAAAGAGAAAGAGAGAGAAAGAGAAAGAAAAAAGTAAACCATGTCTGGAAGCAGCTGCACGCTACACTACCCAAGAATGTGTATTTCTGCAGATGATTAAATCAATACCATTTTGACAAGACTTGTTGGAACATGCCTCTTTATTTCGCCCCTGTTCCTTCCCCTCTTGTCGGGGGTGGAATTTGTCAAGCCTGCCGGGGCCGCTGTCAGCTAATGGAGATTGTTCTTTAGCCGGCGCTTGATAGAACGGGCCCGATGATGATGCATGTCGATAGTTTACACAGATATTGACACGAGGACCGGAGAGAGCGAGAGAGAGAGTGTGTGCAGCCGCTGTGGTGGGTAGCCGACCTCCCCACACCACCACCATCACCACCCCCACCGCAGTCACCACCTGCCCCCAAACACACGCAGACACACCACACACACACACACACACAAACACACAGACTGTCTCTGTGGTCTCTCCACAGCCATTTAAACCTTAAGTCCCGTCTTCCACACACACACAGACACCATGATCAACACCACAGCTCCTTACCCCTTTGAAATTATGGGTACCCTTTATATTTGGCTCTTCTGGTTTAAGAGCTCAATTAGGAGTAACTTTGTGACTTTATAAAGAATATTCTAGAAGAGAAGAGACCACGTTTTTCACTCTCTCCTAATTATTGTGTGTCTTAATATTATGACATTTGCCACCATTTAGCTGTTAGTTCACATTTGATGCTGTTCATTTTTATACATTCATAGGGTTTATAATATAAGCTATACTGCCTACTAAACAGTCAGAAATTGAAAAAGGAAGATAAATACATTATTTTTTATACAGTATTCTGTCAAAGCATACTAAAATGCTATGTAATCTATACTGTACAGCCATTGTACACTGCAGTATGCACTGTCCAGTACGTGTACGTACATTGTATAGTATTTATGTATGTAGGTATGTATGTACATTACAGTGTATCATACACGAGAAAACATGTTATGCCCTGCCTTAAGTGCATTACTATACTTTGAATAGCGCTATACAGACATCACAATACACTTGCATGAAAACCTCAATATCACTCTACGCCACAATATACAACCTTCACAAGATAGATACAGGTTTCGGGAGTATAAGTATTAGTGGACAGTGGGTGGACCTTCCTCTATATGACATAACACAAATATCCCCCCCCCCCCCCTCCCCCATCCCATTTCCATTCCTGGAAGAGAGAGAGTTAAAAATGAAAGCACCAGTGAGTGTAGCGACGAGTCTAGAATATAATGAGCCTGAGAGAGGAAAAAGAAAAGGTGGGATGCATATAAACACACACACACACACACAGAGGAGAAGACTAAAACAAATGACAGGGTCTACCTATAAATTCTTCATTCGGAGCCCGGCTGATTGGAGTGGCTTGACTGGGCAGTCGGGCGAGACTTAACAACTAATCCCGTTTGTAAGTTATTATTTATCTTCGGCAAACTTTGTCAAACTTGGGCTTTGATTTTCCAGGCTGATTTCCCTCTTGTGGCTCGCTCTCGCACATGCTCCCCCACATAATTTATGACTGCCTCTGGTCCTCATGACAGATTATTAAAAGTAGAATTAGTTTTTTGCGGCGGGATTTTTCCACTGGGAATTGGGAAGGCAGTGCCTCGCCGCGGAAGGTCTCTTACGAGGTCTCCATTGCTAATAGAAGTTTTTTTCCCTCTGATGGGGGGGTCGGGGGGATGAAGTGTGGGGGTAGGAATGGGTGTGTGTGTGGGGGGGGGGTGCTGAGGAGACTAATGATTTGAATTTACTGTGGCAGGCGTCACGTGATCCAGGGAGGTAGGCGGCAAAGGTGGGGGGGGGGGCTGTGTGTGTGTGTGTGTGTGTAGGGGGGGGTGTTGGTGTGTGTATGTGTGAGTGTGCGTATTGCGTGTGCATGCATGTGTGCGTGTGCATGCATGTCTGCATGCTTGTGTATGTGTGTGCCTGTGTGTGTGTGCCTGAGTGCCTGACGCAGAGGAAAGAGGTTAACTTCCTCCCCTGTTGTGAGTACTATTGGATTGTTTAGCAGCAGAAGGATAATGTTTTTGTCACAGACTGCCGCAGCAAAACACTTGACGATGCTTGAACAGCACAAGAGAAGGGGAAGGGGAAGAAAAACAGCACAGAAGACAAGGAAGGGAAGCCACTGCCGAAAGACAATATAGACAGTATAGAAGGAAATCAAAGACACAAGACTTGTTTAAAAACAAGACAGGGAAAGCAAGAACTCGGCAGTTTTTACCCCTTGAAACACACATACTTCATATCATTCAGGATGTCTTCGTGAGACAGAACAAGTTAGGTGATGGACACCTAAACATGCATGCACAAACACCCTGTCGGACACACAGGCAAAAAAGAAAGAAAAAAAGAAGAAGACAGAGAGAGAGATGTTCAGTGGCGGGCGCTCACCTGATGGCTGCGCGGAGCTTGTTCTCCCAGCATGGCTCGCTAGTGGGAAGCGGAGGGGAGTCGCAGCACAGCTGAGAGCCTCGGCTTAATCTTATGCATCATTAAGCACTCAGCGGCGAGCCTGCGCTGTTCATATACATCATCCACGCTTAATAAACATAATGATGACATAAGATGTAATTCTAGATGAATTTTCATTTTATAGGGAAATGGAGAATTCCTGTGAAAAGCAAGGAGAGAGAGAGAGAGAAAGGGTGTAGAGAGAAAGGGGAGAGGGAGAGAAAAAAGTAAATTATCGGGGAAGTACAAAATAAATGATGTTTTTTTTCTCTCAGCCATCAAGATGAATGAGGTGTTTTGGGGTGCCTGAAATGTGTATGTGTGTCTGTGTTTGTGTGTGTGTGTGTGTGTGTGTTTGTGAGTGTGTATGTATGCGTGTTTCTGTATATGTACATCTAAAAGTATGTATATTTATAAGCATATACTGTACATGGCGTACCAGTGCATGTGTGTATAGTTAGCATGCATAGGATGAGAATATGTGTATTGGGTGAAACATGTGGGTGGTTGATATGTGACATGCGTATGGTTTTTCTAAGGCCCCGATGGCTGGCTGTAATTGACAAGCTTAGACACCCAGCGCAGGGCCTCGACTCGCCTCGCCTCGACTGGGGAAATCTGAATATGAGGGCCAAGGCTCGGACTCCTGGGGTGGGAACTGGATTTGGAGGAAGGAAATTAAACTCGGATGAAAGTGGGGCTGCTGGGGTGATGGGGATCTCTCTCTGTCAGCTGGGTGTGCGAGTGAGGGGAGACGAGAGGAGTTTGTGTGTGTGTGTGTGTTGGGAGGGGGGCAGATCAGGGACTGTCCATTTCTTCTCACCTGCCATTGGAGAATGAGACTGGCAGCAGGGAAGCTCCTTCGTGGCCCTGTGCAGTGATAACAGGATGTGTAGTTCTCCATTTTAACTTTGCTCTCTACTTTCTTGGCTGTCCCGATCACATTTCTGTACAGCAAAAGTAATTAAACGTGTTCTCTTTTTTTCTTTCAGTCCAAGCTCATAGACCTACATAGTCTAAAGCAGGTATCAAAATCAGTAACAGAACACAAAAATGATTTGCAAGGATATCTATAGATTAAGGGATAAGGGATTCCAGAACCAAAACCCAAAACCTAAAGCCATTTGGCCAAAGGATGGTGCATAGTGATCCTTAGTGGTACTAATAGCTTTGCTGATTGTCTTGCAAGTCACAGAATATAAGTTACAAAGTCTCGGTACTGTTGTGTTGTGGGAGGTTAAATAAAATGGTAAGTTGTAGCATAGCATAAACAACCAAGTCATAGCATAGATGTCATTAACATTAGCACAGATAACATAAATATTACATCAACATAAATCACCATGGGTAACTTGGCTGGCAAGAGTACAAATCTGAAACAGAGTTGTGCAGCCATGTTTTATGTTAGTTGTTGTTGTTAGCCCATATACATTCGCAAGTAAGATGACTTTAGTGGTAGCCTAGTCTAGCTTGAATAGCTAGTTTAGCTTTGTTGTCTTCCATTGCTATCAGGTGACATTTTTGCCAGTCTCATAACATTCTGCCAGCACTTGTGCCTTCTTTTGCTACCCGGGTTGTTGATTTAAAGCCTTTACCAACATCAGCCTAAGCAGCCAGTCAGACTCTATACATTAGAAACAACAGATGCTACATTACAAAGACAAGAAGGTCTAAATGTCCTTAGAGCTTATACAGGATGGGCTAGTATACTGAATGCTAGTATATTGGATTATAAAAAGTACCAAACATATTTATTACAAAATGGATATACAGGAATTTAGCATATTATTTAAGATGTTGGTATTTCTAAGTGTTGGTGACCCTTATAATGTCAAGGACCCCCCCAAAAAATTGCGTACATAGTTGAAGTACACTTCACAATGTGCCTAAAAGTGCTGCCTCTCTGTTGCCATGATCCCTACAAACTATCTTTCTAACTTTAATTGATCGTTACATGCGGAAACGGTGGAAGCTACATCAATTGCAATAATTGACTTACTAATTTCAGTCTGATCCATCTGTGCTTCTCGGTCATTCAGCATTGTAAAGTGTGTGAGAATGAGGACCGAACAGGCTCTGATGACCAGTAAAACAACCTATCTATCACACAGAACCAGAAATGCACGCACACACACACACACACACACACATCTATGACCAGATGTCATTAGGGATGACGATACACACTTTGGCTTTAGAATACACAGGCTTTAGAACTAGAATTTGTAGAGGTCTAAGTGGTAGATGCAGTTTCATTTTAGCCATCTCACACTCATACCTGCATACAGCAGTTTAAACACCATATGCTGCACATGCCCACTGCTGCCTCATGTACAGTGGTGCACCAACTGCTTCTGTTTGCGGCTCCAGGCTCCCTGATCTTCGTGGTCAGTCTTAGCAGCAGCTGAGCTGGTCTTTGAAGCATGTGATGGCCTGCTCCTCGCCTTCGCTCGTGCTCAGTGCACCATAAGGGAAGTGCTTTGGGCTTCCTTGTATCCCTCCTGCTTCAGACAGGGCCTGCCAATCAGCACTGTTCTGTAATGGACACCGTGCAAAGGGCTTCAGATGCTTTTCTCTGCAGTGCTGAGGATGATGCCCTACCATTGGAAGTCAATGACAGGGAAAGAGCCCACAAATGGATTAAGCAATGCGTAACACATACCCAGTACAGGGAGTAAGAGGATGTGTGTGCGTGTGTGTGTGTGTTAATGTATGTGTTTGCTAACTTGTTTAAATGGGTAACTTCTCATCTCTCTTCTCTCCAATATCTGAACTCTGTAATTAGGCACTACAATATGATGTGCTCTTCAGAATTACAGTTAATGGTCACTATGCTATTTGCAAGCAGAGCGTATGGAGCGTATGGTTATCAAAAATGAGAGACATCGCTGCAACAGTCATTCTACTTTTACTGACTGATGATAATGATACCATTTAAAATATAATATTGATTAAATGATTACAAAACCCAAATACCTTAACATTATCACTCACCAAAAAATGCTTCCTCTTGTATGAAGGCCCTGCATTGATTTACATCATCTTGAATCAATAGTGTTATTGGTTTAGCGCAATATGCAATACATGCTATGTGTTTACCATGTTGGATTTCAATTCATAAGGCTTCTGACAAAAAAATGCTCGCCAAGTTCTCATTGTGTTTGAAAATGAATTTGTTTAACAGCATCCAGGTCTTGGTTGCCTGCTTTTGTAGAGGGGTAATGGGAGTTCCAAACCTCAGCAAGTTTGGGCCCAGTGGACCATGCGCGCCAGCATGCCTGTGGGTGAGCAGAGCCTGTGGATGCAGGGATCATTACCACCAGCTCTTTCTCTCAATCCCTCCAGCTTTCTCTCTCTTTCGCTATCTCTCTCTCTCTCCTTCTCTCTCTCCCTTCATCCCTCACTCAGTCAGTCACTTGCTATCTCAGACACACACACACACACACACAGACACACACACACAGACACATACACACACACAGAAACACACAGACACACACACTGATTCATTTTCTGTCTCTTGTTTTCAGTGTCCCAATCTTACTCTCAACTCACTAATCTGTCGATATATTCTTTCTACTTCATTCTGTGTATCTCTTTTCTACTCTACTCTTTCTATCTCTGTATCTCTCACTTCATTTTTTCTCTCTCTATCTCTCGCACCCTTTATGTGGTTTATTTTTACACTACAACACCTGCTAATGGTTTAATTTAACTATGCACATAAGTGAAGAGTGCAAAATGCATTAAAGTGAAATGCATACTAATGAATGAGGACTTGCTTGTCTGGCATTGTGATACACATCCTTTAAAAATCAGGAAGAATTTTATTGAGGCTGCACATTTTTCCCCCTAAATTGTTGTAAAAGACTCAGCAGGGTGAGACACAGCGTTTCCATTATTACAATAAAGCGCATGATTTAAACTGTGACGACAATTGGATCGCAGACAAGATTGTTGTAATGTGTATTGAGCTGTACAAAAAGGAACCAATATTATTCCTAACAGGAACACGCCAAAACTGTGGGTACTCTGTCACACTGTCATGTTGTTTGTGCTAAAGTGTGACTTCATATGACTACAGGTCCTCTTTCACACTTAGCACACTTCATTTGCCCAGGCACGTTGTAGGGGCTATTTGGAAGTAATGCATGAACCTGCAACATGAATTACTATGCATTTGTCTATACATCTTATACAGTACTGAAGACAAGGAAGTACATTTAAGTAGGCTCACAGAACTGCCCATGTGAAGCATTTTGTGATGACAACCAATTCCTAAATGATGTAGCATATCATAATAATAATAATCTGAATTGAATCTTCAATTCTAGTATGACAGATTAAAATTGTACGTTGTAAACATTGCATACATCGTTTCAGGTCCCTATGGCTCAGCATCTATTCCCCCCGAAACTGCTGCGGCACCTCCACATTTGAAAATGCAAGAGCGGCTTCCTGTAAAGATTGACTTTGCCTCCCCTGATAAATTTTTCTGCTGAGGTAAGAGACATTTTAATGCAGAATTACAAGCCAGCTCTTTGTCACTCTCCAGCACAATTTACATCCTTAATTAGCTGTAATTTCACTGATCCTGACTACAGAGGGAGAGAGAGAGGAGGAGATGGAGGGGGTGGGTGGATGGAGGCAGGCAGACTGGGAGGGTGGGGGCAAAAAAAGAGTGAGAGGGTGGGTGTGAAGAAGGAAGAGAGAGATACAGCGAGTGGGAGGTGGACAGAGTGAAAGAAAGACAAATGTTCGCAGGTGTGTGTGTATCAGTGTGTGTGTGTGTGAGAGAGAGAGAGAGCGGGAGTATCTGTGTGTGTGTGTGTGTGTGTGTGTGTGTGAGTCTGTGTATTTCTGTGTGTCAGAGAAAGACAGAGGAGGAGGAGAGAGAGAGGTAGGGAGGTGAAGAAAGAGAGATAGAATGCACAGAGTGGTGCTCAGTGGCCAGGGGTGATTGATACGCGTCTGCGGGAGCGAGTGCCTCTCGTTGAGCGGGTGTAAACACTGATTAAGGGCAGGAAACGAGGCCTACTCTTTGTCCTCTGACTGAGGACATGGAAGGAGAGAGAGAGAGAGAGAGTATGAGAGAGGTAGGGAGGGAGAGAGAGAAAGAGAGAGGGAGGGAGGAAAGGAAAGCAAGTGAGATACAGTTGGGGAGGGATAGAGCGAAATGAAAAGAGAGGGAGGGAGAGCAGGGGAGAAGGAGACAGAGAGAAAGATAGGGGATGAGAGAGAGAGAGAAAGGGATACATGAAAATAGAGACAGAGTAAGACAGGCATAGAGATAGGGAGAGAAATGAAAAGAGAGGAAAAAGAGAGCAGGAGAGAAGGAGACAGAGAAGATAACGTATGAGCGAGAGATAAACCTGAAAAGAGGGAGACAGAGAGAGAACAAGACAGGCGTAGAGATAGGGAGAGAGTGAGATGAAAGGAGGGAAGGAAAGCGAGAGAAAAGAATAGAGAAAAGAGCAAGAGAGAGTGAGGAGCGCTGGGCCTCTGTAACTCTGTGTTTGTCTTCTCTGTTACACCTGGGTGCGTCTGAGACGACTGCGTTAGATACGGTTTATAGGCCTTATTTAGATAGCGACACAACAGGATGCTGTCTGCTCACTGAGTGACATGCTGAGCCGACTTGGGCTGTGTGTGTGTGTGTGTGTGTGTGTGTGTGTGTGTGTGTGTGTGTGTGTGTGTGTGTGTGTGTGTGTGTGTGTGTGTGTCTGTGTGTGTCTGTGTGTGTCTGTGTGTGTCTGTGTTGTTTGGGGGTAGTCTTACGTCTTATACTCCTCTCTGCACTTCAGCTCAAGGCACCAATGATGCCGTTACTGACATTACATTACATTACATTACATTACATTACACTTGGCAGACGCTTTTATCCAAAGCGACTTACAATATGCCTGTCAATATGCATGTCACAATATGCAATAATATGGAATATGGATGGACAATATGGAAACAGGATGGATGACACACAATACGTTGCACTTCGTTTGATGGACAAAAGTTACCAAACACTTGTATGACTGTGCACTCACAGTAATAGAGCTAAAAGCAATACACATATGATTACAGATAAAGTTTTAAATTTTCTTCAACCCACTTCTTCAAAAAGTGAGTCACTTTGGGTTTCAGGGTGAGGAATAGATATGGTTAGGTTTTAAGCCTTTTAAAAGCTTTAAAATACCACATAAGCTAGCACTTATACTTGAAAATAATTCTACTGTATGTAACACAGAAATCTCATGGTTGGTTGGTTGTTCAAACACTGTTGGAAGAGAATCTAGTCTGAGCAAATAGACTCAAGACTCAAATAAAAGTAAAAGAAAGCAAAATATCAACAGTTTATAACAACAAACATAAATAGCAACAAACCAAAAAAGCACATTTCTAGCAGAGCCATAGCAAAGGCATCAGGTCTGTCCAATGCCAATTTGGTGTGTGCAAGATGGCGAAATATAAAAAAATACTTATATGGCCTGGCACCGTTATATGTATTGTCTGCTTGTAAAACACAACAATGCCTCATCTCCAAAGGAACTGATTAACACCCATAGTACTGAGCTTCCTATCTGAATTGTTATCTGTGCACAGAAAAGTGGAACACATTTCTTTGTGTATCAGGTCATCCATGAATCCGATGAAAAGTGATAGAGATGTTTGTGCATGGTTGAAAACTCGCGTTTCTGTCTACAAATCGCCTTTCAGAACTCCCTTTGGATGAAGTGTCCTAGGCTACAGCAGCTCGCAGAGAAAACATTTTTCTTTCTCTCGCCAGAAAAAAATGAACTGTCAACATTAATGATAGATATTTCCATTGTGGTACAAATTGTGTCCTTGGCCTAAGCATAAGATATAGATCCATAAATAATGAATTCAGATAAAGTGTAATTTTTTTATTTTTGGTGCCCTCCCCCACACACATGCCTCCTATGCCTTGCGGTTGACTTACTAATGGATACACCTCACCCCCCCACCCCCCTGTTTTTTAAGTGACCCTGGTGCAATCGAAGGGGAACAGTAGCTGGTGGATTGTGCGTGGATATACATCTGTCATGTCTGCTCACCCCATCAGATCCCGTATTGCTGAAACAAGGCCCCGTGTTTTTCTTTTTTAAAACCACAAGTGTCAGGTGGGTGGAAAATGATACAATGGGCTGTGTGTAAAAATTCAAATTGCACAATGGGTTTTTTTGACAGAGAGAATCCAGTAGGGAGAAAAAACTGTGAAGTATATGGTTTTCTTCGTTTATCATGTCATTTCTTAAGTCAAAGGTTCACCCAATCTACATAGCATAGCTATTATTCCTGTTCATGTTTAAACATACCTATCTATCTGAATTTGTACCTTTCTTCATGTTGTTTGCTAACAAAAGGAGCACCCTTAGTCTTCACAGTACAGCTGTATTTCTGTGAAGGTCTAAATCTACCTCTCGATCTGAATTTGTCTGTCTAGTTACGTATGCATACCCTCTCTCACACAGATGTAAATTCAAGAGAAATGTATGTGGGGCTGGGCTTGTGTGGCGGGGCTCAGCACATTATATTTTTTCCCATCATTAAGCGTTGTCTGGCAGATGATGTGGAAGCCGTATGTGGTCGAGGGGAAGTGTTTATAGCCCTGCTGGAATCTTGCAGGGCCGCATTGATAGCCTAGATAATGGGAGAGAACAGGACGCGGCGAGCGGCTCTAATGACACCAACAAGGAAAGAGAGAACAGCGAGGAAAAATAAATGTTAGCCATTTTCCCTTCATTTCATTTGCATTCTGGCGACGGCTGCCAGGGCACCATCCTGACTAACAGCGGAATTTCCAAGTATATTTTCTTTAAGGAACCGAAAAAAAGCTGTAAGCACTGGGCAATTGTGTATCTTAACCTACAGCATGCACGAGCACTTTGGGTGTTCTTTTGATAGTGGAGCAGAATTTTTCTAAAAAATTTAAACCACATTAATTTGAAGCCTGACGCTTCAGTGAGTTTGCCTGTGAAATTAGGGGGGGAATGCAAACAAGAAGTCACTTCATTAAACAGGAACAAACTGTAAAAAAAAATTCACTTACTTACAGAAATGACTCTTAAACATGCACGGCATAATGTGCTCTGTCTGAGGGGAAATGGCGGGAAAAAAAATGTTAAATAATGAAACATCAGGCAGTAACTATGACTCAAGACATGTGCGCCCGTTACAAAGTGGCTGGCTTTTGAGCGCACTCTGTTCCTTTTTGATTATTAAAAGGGACAACCGATTAAAGAAATACATTGACCTTAAAATGGGCTTAATTTAATCAGCTGCCTGCTCAGCTTGGGTAGATTTGCTGTTAATTTTTTTTTTCGCTGACTGTATCAGTTTTAAGCGCGTCATGAATGACAAGTGGTCTACATAAAAGCAGCATACCATATATCTGTGGTTGTTACATCCTTAAGTTGCTAAGTTATGCTTTTTTAATTCCGTAATCTAGAGTTATTGCGATTTTTTTGTGTCCAAAAAATGTTTTGGTCTTGTTAAAAGTAATGTGAACATATCTTGTCTTCATCTGGTGTTTGGGGAAGGGACCAGAATGTGTACATCAGAAAGCCACTGGTTTTAAACATGGCCATGAACAACAAAGTGGCCCAATGTTCTAAACAAACAAACACCAGCAGACATTCAAGTGCTCAGAGTGAGTACTTAAGTTTATGGTCGGTGTTCTCAAAGCCTGTGAATTAGCGCGGTGGCTGCATCTCAAACACAGCAGGACGTTTTAGCGCCCGTCTGCTAATTGAGATGGTAAAGGCCATAACAATGACTTTGTGGGGACAGAACGTCCCACCCATAGACCGCCGTCGTCCGGCTCCAGTCAAGGACACCCGACCGGTTATAACTAAGTGCAGTCTAGGAATTCTAAGAGGCTGGCAAATCTTTGTGCCTCTCGTCTTGTGGAGGCAGGAGGGGCGCTCTCAGGAGAGAGCGCATCAGTCTCAAGCAGATGCCGCACATTCTTGCATCTCCACCCCATGTTTGCTTTGTCTGATTTCCCCTTCTTTCTCCAGTGCTCTCTGGAGGCAGTTTAAGCCCAATGATGCTAGTTAACTTTGACTGCTACGAGTGCTTTTTCACATTGTTCCTGGGAGTTTTGGCCACATCTGGGTTGTTTGGACTCTAGAATTTTGTCTTTGTGAAACTCCAGAATGTAATGACACACCAACTACTTCACAATGCAAGGAACCCTTTACAAAATGCTATAGAAATAATTAAGTAAATAAAAAAAAAACAGTCACAAATCAAGGGCAAATCGTTGAAGTGTTTCTGTGGTACAGAGGTAAATTTATTTAGAGACTAATTAGGGTGTGTTTCTCAATATAACATTGAAAAACAGGATGTCTTCTGTTATCAAACTAATAATAGGAATGCATATGGGGAATGTTTGATTAACATAATGGAAAAATGGCCCCCATAATTTGTCTTTCTAAGTCCGAGGGAGAGCACCAGATTGGAGCCTGAGGACTCAATCCACCTCAGCATATGCTGCCATTGCAGCTTGCGCAGCGTGGAATACCCAAAACCTTGTTCCCGTGGTATTTATTGAAAAACATTTGACTTTATGAGCTGCATGCCTAACGAAGGCAGGCAGCCTGGCGGGCGGGCGGACAGGCAGGCGGGTGTGCTGGGGATGGGCTCGCTCTAGGTAAGGCTGTATATCTGAAGTTAACTGGCTGCTACGCACCTGAAGCAAAAACGTCAGCTCCTCTTTTCATCCCAATATCAGGGACTTGTCAGCTCTCTATAGCATCCTTCCTGGCCAACTTCATTGCTTTTGTTTTCCACTATGGCCTCATGCATATTTTAATCTGTGGCTAGTGTTAGAGAACAATTTGCTATATATCAGTATTTCATTTTTTTTTTTTTATCACAATCTTTTATTTTTGTGTATAAGTCAGCTTGTAAGAAATCATGTCAGTAATAGACTCTTTTCCATTTTACCCAAAGATTCTTCTCAGTTTTGTTTGACAGCTTTTACTTATCCATAAACCATTGTCTGTATTTTATATAATTCCTATTTAACAAGCTACCATTTTGTATCTGTACGGTGTTATTCCAAATTACCCAGACTTTCACTGGCACCTGATGGCCAGCATTGATCCGGATGTGAGTCAGATCAAAAGAGCATTCATTGCCTCAGGGACAGGTCCACCTGAAAGGGCAGGAGAAGGCTTAGCAGGGATATAGATGAGGTGATGGGGGGTGGGGGGGGTGGAGCGGCACTGCTTGACTTCCTCCTTCCCCCCCTACCGCGTCGGTCCACTGGCACTTGACTCCTCTGCTCAGAAATGGTTTGTCTGAGCACTCGCTTCACCTATTGCAGATAGCTTAGATGTGCTCTACAGGCTGGCTCTAGTGGTCAGGCTGACAGGGAAGAAGGAGAGGAAAGGGGGGGATCTGGAGTGGGGGTGGGCTTGAAGGGTGTTGGGGGCCGAATCCTTTAGAGAGTATCCTCAAGCTCCCGGGTTGGTATTGACATATCAGATGGGATACTGGCAAAGAAATTGGCCTCATTTGTTTTCCCCCATCTCCATAATGGCAGATCTCTTTCATGGGGGCAAAGAATTGACAGGCCCTGGGTGCTGGTGAGCAAACAAACACAGGCAAACACACACACACCATACCACCCCCCTCCGATTGCTTTTTATTGACGTTCTCTTTGCATCTGCGCCTAATGTTTCTCAGGTAGAAACAACCTCCAAACCTGAAATGATATTACTGGAAAGTATTCATCACGCCAACCGGGTGATTGGTTTTGGTAAATCGTCGGGAGAGATGGATTGTCGGGGAGTGGACGGATCTCTCACAATGGGGTACATTAATCACCACTGCTAGGTTGACTAGCTGGGGAAATAGTAGAAGATCTCCTTGTATCAAATGACTGCAACATGTACCCAGTCACATCAACATGGTTTTGGGGTAGTGTACTTCAGTGGTGGGGGTCTGTTTGAGAAGCTTTCAGATATGATATAGCATTGCTTGAATCAATGTTTGAGTTTTGATGTTTTGTTAGACAAAATTAAAGCATTAATTTAAACGCTATCACTTGCTGGAACCAGTGTGGAATTTATCACATCTTGCTCACAATTTTTTATATACTGTAGCTTGTTTGACATTAGTGTTATTTTTTGGCGGCCTTTGTCTTCTGGTGTTGAAGAAGTCACTGTTTGCTTGGCTGAAGTGTGAATGCTCATAAACACAAATTACATTTTACACAGGCTCTGTTAGCAAGGTCATCAATATGGGATATATTGTGGTACCATTAGTACCATTTAGAATAAGACAAAAATCATCTTTAAGTGAGAAATCAACTGCATAACATATTTGTTTGTTTGTTTGTTTTTGTGTGGACATTATTGGCTAGCAAAGATGGTAACCTAACATAGGTATATTTACATTTCTGAATTCATTTATTGAAATTAATTTTTAAAAAGGTCAATCTTGTTTAAAAAAAACAATGATAACAATAAACTGTCCATCAAGTGAAGCCTGTAAACTGAATGTAATGTAATATCCATAAAGGTGTTTCTTTCCATTCTTGTAGTTTAAGATGACTTTGAGTGCCCTTTTTAGACCCGCCCTTCCTGACACTTTTCCAGCCCCTCCCCCTTGCCATTTGACCCCTCATAAAGACAGCTGGATGGGAACGGGCCGCCGCTGTAAAGAAGCACATGTACACTCATAACACCGGGCCTAATCAGTTGCCTAAATTAACAAGTGCAATTAACCCTCACTGAACTGCCATCATTAGCGAGGACCCGGCCACGAGTGTTGGTTCTGGCCACTCAACCAAGGGTGCTAGACCCCCATTACTCCCTTCAACTGTCTCTGCACCCAGTCAAATTTAGCCATTAAACAGCAACATCATAACAGTTACAATGGTAATTTTGTTTGTCTGACAATAATACAAAAAAATTTACAGAATTGCTAATCCCATTTTTTTATCAGACCAATTTCGATCAGTTGTAATTCTTTCACAATATTATAACTGTAATCTGTGCACAGGGGCATGAGACTGTGTCTCTGAAAGGTTTCATTGAGTTTCATTACCAGCGAGTAGAGGACAAACAAATCAACAAATTAGTCACATGTTTCTTATTTAACAAGCACCGTTGCACTGCAGAAATGGAGCAGTTTAATCAAAAATAATTTGCCACAAGTCTCTCTGAGTAAATCCAAGCCAAAGTTATAGAGACTTGTAAAACATTGATTAGCCGGGGACTGACACCCTGCATTCACGTGTGCTTGCAAGTACAGCGCACTTTGTTGTAAAAGCTGAAAGGAACAAGGCGCTTTCCTTCCATTTCAGTCACAAAAGCAGCGACTGTGCAAGCATCGCTACTTTCATGCGTGAGTACCTCTCTGCTTTGTTTAAGCTTGTGTTTGTCTGTCTCTGTGCATGTACTCACATGTGAGTGTGTGTGTGTGTGTGTGTGTGTGTGTGTGTGTGTGTCCACGTTGTGTATAAACACACATGAAAATGTGAGTGTACGTGTTTTCCACGTGTGACAATGTATGAAAGAGGGTGTTAGTTAGGGAGAGAGACACTAAGTGTGTGTGTGTGTGTGTGTGTGTGTGTGTGTGTGTGTGTGTGTGTGTGTGTGTGTGTGTGTGTGTGTGTGTGTGTTTCTGTCTTATTCAAGGGTGTGTAGAGCAAGGGGGGAGGGGGATTGGGGGTGTTCAACAATTTCCTCCACTTAGAAATGAATCTCATCTAATCTCATTTTAGCGTGTCAAAAGCCAGCATGACATGCTGTTCTATTGGGTAACATTTGGTTATGCCGAAGCACTTGACTGCGCCTCACGCTGACCGAACCCCCTGGATATTAAGGGGGCCGCATGTAACATTTCCTAGATGTGGAGATTTGTCAGATTTAGAAGGAAACAAAGAAAAAAACTGAAACTTCTTCAGTAAGGCTATGAAATGACTTACCTCAAACAAACCTTCGCTTTGCATAGCGTGGGGTGGGGTGGGGGGGGGGAGTTTGTGTGGCATAACTTCACTGATGCTGTTTCTGACATTTGCGCACCGTTTCCCCGACCTTTCTGTAACAGGCTGTGTCAATCTGTCTGTGTTCTCCTTTGTCTGACGGTATTATTGCTTACAAAGGCACCATGCAGACTTTTAAAAAAGATACTATGCTAACAACACCATTAGAGCTAGTAGCAGGGTGAATGGTAATAAAATGCTGGGCCGGTCAGGTGTCGTGATTCATTATATTTGGAGGCCATTTGCATAATACAAGAGACATCAAATTAGATTTGCATAATTCCTTTGATTACACTTGTTATTAAACGTGAGTGACATTGATTTACAAAATGGCTGGATATAAGGTTAATAGCGGATGTCACCTTCCTGGGGCCTGCGTGTCTGATCTCTCATTGATCCGCCTCGTTCCACTCTCTGCTGAGCACAGCGCCACCGCTGCACTCGTCGCGCCCCCTGCATCAGTAGACCAGCAGAGGAGGAAGTCACTGAAATGGAGATGGAGATGGAGTCCTAGGTGAGGGATCTGTAACACACCAAAGGCAGGCCGTGAGGGTACAGTGGCCGTAAACACTGTGTGTGTGTTTGTGTGTCTGTTTTTGTGTGTGTTTGTGTGTGTGTGTGTCTGTTTGTGTGCATATATGTATGTATTTGAGAGAGCGAGTGTGTGTGTATGTGTGTGTGGTTGCATATGTGTATGCTGAGAGAGAGAGAGAGAGAGAGAGAGAGAGAGAGAGAGAGAGAGAGAGAGAGAGAAAGCGTGTGTGTATGTGTCTGTCTGTTTGTGTGCATATGTGTATGTGTTTGAGAGAGAGAGAGAGAAAGAGAGTGTGTGTGCCTGTGTGTGTGCGTATGTGTATGTTGAGAGAGAGAGAGTGTGTGTGGTTGTTTATCTTATTCAGGAAAAAGGAGTGAAGTAGTGGAGCACATCGCTTATGTGATCTCCTTACTAATTCGCCATTACACATAACGTAAAACATGTGGCATCACCTCAGTGTGTACATAGCAGGTATAAATAAGCAGAGGAGTACACTGTTCAAATATCATTACTGTCAGGGCCACAAATGATGTGTTGATTTAATGCTGTTTCACTAGATGGGGTGTGGGGTGGGGGATTATTCAGCTCCCCTAAAAATTAAGAGAAAAATCAATAAGACTGTAAGCCCAGGGCATGCCCGTAAAGGTAAACGATGGTCCAAAGCAAGCGAGGGTATTTTTTTTCTGTCAAGCTATGCGTCACAGCAAGAGAGTAGCACGTTTCGAATTCCAATTTCAGCTTTTAATTTATTTACCAAATACTCCAGATGATCTGTTGTGGTGGTGGTGGTGGGGGGGGGTGGGACTTGCGAGCAATGAGGCCCTTTATTCCGTGATCTGGTCCCCTTATTTTCTCCACAAACTACTGCTCCATTGTCTCGGCATGGCGGGGCAGTAAATCTGCCTTCCTTCTCCCTCCGGAAACCAGACTTTTATTACGCCAGAGACAGAAAGATGGTGCAGCAAAAAGGTGAAGACGGTAGTGGAAATGGGGGTGCGAGTAGAGGGTTAGGAGGGGGGAGGTGGGGGGGGGGGGGGGGGCATGTGGAGAAGGGGAGTATTTTTCAGATAAAGTTGGGAGGTTTACTGCTTTTTTTCGGCCAGTAATGCATTATTCGGTTAAAGCAATGATCAGGTAGTGTTGGATGAATGGGAGACGTTCAGCACCATTACAGTCCGGTACATCGGAGCAGGGCGTTATTACATTATTGCTGCTCTTTAGTAGGAGATTGGGTGTGTGACCGCGTTCTGAATACACTCATCCCGCTCGAGATGGTGCAAATTGCAAATTGGCTCATTGACTTCAATGATAAAATGTAAAAAAGCCCTGTAAAGGGAACATAGACTTGGGTTCCTCCTTTGCTGTTTGTCAATGCCGCTGATGCGTCTTGCCCAGAAGCCAGGCTTTTTTTCTTAGTCATTCTTTCTTTTTCTTTCATTTATTTATTTATTAAAAAAACTCTTGGGAATGAAACTGAGCGGAATTTATGCTCTAAGGTGTAGGACACTAAAGTGATACCTCACAAGAAATAAACATCGCAGGGACCTATTTTGCCTCTGGTCAGTCATAACGGCGTATGGCAAAGTTTCCACCGGGCTAAGATGGGATTTCCAAAAGCCGTTGAAAACATAAAATTAAACAAATGACCTTTACACTGCTAACACAAGCCCATTTAGTAGTACGATATTTCCCCTAAGTGCTCATTGAGGCTTTATTTTATCACATTCATAATGGTTTTTCTTACTACCAATTTGGTAAAATTACCAATGAGATTTTGTGTAATACACAGCAAACATCCATTTGTTATTTTTTTTTATCCTTTTCTCAATAAATGCAGGTGCCATAATGTCAAGAATGGGCAAATAGAATTCTAAATTCAATGGCCTCTTAATTCAACCACGAGGTCAGAACCAAACAGCATTAACAACATGTGTCGCCTGTCCCAAGGTTTTCAAATGTCATTGCTTTCTTTATTAGGACAAGACATTCCATTTGGAAAATGGATATGGCTAATGTTATTTCTTACAACCCCTGAGAAAGGCATTAATCCCTGATAATTGCCTGTAGGGGAGGTAGATAAAGACAAACTAATGGTTAGTCTAATCATCAATTTGAAGTTCCGGGGCTAAGATGCCCTACATTTTTGCACAGGAAGCCTCCCATTTCAGTGTAAAAGGCTGGGGCCGTCCTGGTTAAGTATATATTATCTTGTCCTTGGTTGGAAAAACAGTGCAAGAAATCATTAAAGCAAATTAGACTATTAACATTCTAAAGAGCATTTATCTTGCAGATCAATAGGGCCTCATCTTCTCCAGGGGACTCTGTAGTGTCTTTAGGTCATTATGAGGTAGATTATGAGCCTAGTCTATTTATTACATGCAGATGGACCAATAATTATTGACACCACCCAAACCCATGTTAACCTTGTTTGAGGTGCACAATGTGTTTTTTTTCCTCCCACTGTGCATATATGCTGTTTTCCATTTAGAGCAAGGACATCAAATGTCATTTGGTACATCTCTGCAAGATGTCTTACCATTGGCATATTTTTGACATTTTGTCACATCTTAGGAGGCTGAATTAACATGTTGAAAGCACTGAGTGATATGAACACAATGATTTTTTTTGGTGTTGTGTTTTTATTTGCGTTCTTTTTTTTTTTTTTTTTGTGTAGTCTATATATAACAAAACAAATATGATCTTATCTACTTGTCCACATGTTAATTTAGTAGAATATAATACAATTTAGTTTTGGATAGCATTAAACAAATACAGACTTCACCTTGTTGACTTACAGAATTTGTTGAAGTAGCTCATAGCTATTTAATGGCTGCTGTATAACAGACAGTTCATCTGATAATACCTCAAATGATAGTCGTGAGCGCCTCTCCTTTTGACAAGATGAAGAAATGATGAACCCAGCCACATTGCAGCCATTAGCTGTCTCTTTGGTGCAGGCCAGTCTGATGAGTGCCATGTTGTTGAATCTCAATGAGTTTCCACCATGAGCCACCCCCACTCCAAACACCCCCCCCCCCCCCCCCCCCCCCCACCACCACCACCACAAAAAAAACACCCCCCTGCTCCCACTTTCGCCTGATCCAATAATAGCCCTAAATGGGAATAAAATGACTTTTCCCTTTTCATCAGTTGTTATGCTAAAAGCGGCTAACCTTTGAGTGACCGCTGCTGTGCGTTTCTGGGTAGGCGTTTGCCACGGTCTGAATGAGGAAGCGGGGGATCCTTCTGCTCTCCATATGGCAGTATTATCTTGGTAATGCCATACAATGTGACCGCCCCCCCCCCCCCCCCCCCCCCAACACATACACACGCACACACACACACACTTCCCAAGGAGCTGCAGCAGCAGCACAACACCCCCTCACCACACCACCCCACCCCCTAGTGCATGCTCTGGGCCCCACGGTCACAAAATAAACTGCTGGGTTCAAAGAGGAGACCGCCAGGGAGATTGCTGTGTGTCGTCTGTGTGTGTGTGTGTATGTGTGTGTGTGTGTGTGTGTGTGTGTGAGTGAGCGAAAGATGCATTGCTCCCCATGCACGTGCCAGACTTTCTCTCTCTCTCTCTCACACACACGCACGCACGCACACACACACACACACACAGACACACACACACACACACACACACACACACACACACACACACACACACACACACACAAACACTGCTGTAAGAGGAGCATCATGCAGAGTGTCCCCAGATTTGTGCAGCATCACTAGAGGAGACATATTACACATTGTAGTCTTTAACACAGCACACAGATAGCTCATAGCAGTTATATTCCCACACCTGACATAGAAGAAGACTCCCTGGGTGTCTGAGCTAGTTTAGGGGGTTAAATGTGAGCCATTGTTGTGCTGAGGAGAAGTGACTATCTATCAGGATTATCCAGTTTCAAAGGGATTTAAGGCTAATCCCTTTAGTTAATGATACTCTCTCTTCCCCAGAGTTTTGTGCATTGGCATTTTGGCAGTTTCCGCCAAACGGATGTCAACAAAAAAAAATTTGGCTGATGTATAGCACTGTAAATTTTAACCATGTTTTGTTAAATACATGCAAAACAAATGTGTCACACTATAGTGTGTGATTGTGAAAAAAAAAGACTAGCCATTTTCCGTCTTGGAAGATGCCACGGGGCTGCAGACACTTGTGACATTGTGAATCAAACCCAGAACAGTGTTCTGTTTTGTTTGGTTGCGGTTCTTTTATGCTGATTGATTAGACTGCCTGGCCTGCTGTTCATATGTTATTATGGGTCTCCCTTATGCACGAGTCATTCGGTGAGGTCCAGGCGACCCACTCCCGCATCCATCTCCAGCTCTGCCAAGCAGGCTGCTCGCACACAACACACTAAAAAACAAAATTATGTGCCGTGAAAACACTAATTGGCCTTGAGGCCACAAGAGAGTCATCAGGTTTTGTGTGCCTCCTTTTTCATCTGACACAGACATGCAGAGAAACACACACAGAGAAACACATACACACACACACACACACACACACACACAGAGAAACACAGAAACACACACACAAGCACACATGCACACAAACAGAAAAACCTACCCCCCATTCTCCCAACACCCACCTTCCTTGCTCAGCTTGTTTTTTTTTTTAATAAAGCTCCACACACAAAACACACACACACACACACTTCTTTTCCCAACACCCTGGGAAGAAACTGTAAATCGTTGAAATATAGCTCAGGGACTGTGGCTGTCCAACACTGTGGGCTGTGGATATGTAGGGGTCATCTGGTCAATGAATATGAAGGCTCTTCTTATTATAACTTTGTCAATGACAAATAACAAACTGTTGGTAAATGAAATGCTACATTGCACCATTTTGTTGAGGACAAGGGACATTTTCAGCATGGCTGCCCTTACACCAGCATTGCGAGCTGGCCCTGGAAAAGCTGTTTGTTTGACCCGGAGGAGTGAGAATTGACAAAGCAAGCCAGAAGCATTTGTTTCATCTGCTAAGCCAAAGATTGAAAATGATTTCCCAGCGCCCCGTTTGAGATTCCCGTGAAGGGGATCATCAATTATTTCCTTATACGTGACACAATATTGTACCTATTTTACTGACCATGGCTTTACGCTTGGGCAGATAGCATCTCTTTTACCAGCGTATTATTGATGGCCCAAGTGAACACAGTAAACAGAGCCCTGAAGTCTATGGCCTCATTCCCACTCTTTCCTGTCAAAGAAACGGCTCGCTGGAAAATGTGTTTTGTTCTCCTACAAAATAAAAGAAATACTCACCACCTCCACCACCACTCCCCTTTTCCTTTTGCCTTTCCCAACATCCCTTGACTTTAGAAAAACTGTTTCAATTCCAGCAGCATCATAATACTAAGTGATTTAGGTTTTATACATTTTCATACCATCATAAGAGAAAATATTTTTTCCCCACATCCTGTAGCATGCTCTGTTTTCTTTTAGTTTCCCTGGCAGTATTTGGGGGTTGCTTGAAGCGTTTGACACATGGAGAATGTTCTTGAATGGCCGACACACTGTACTTTAAAGTCCTCTTAAGCCACCGCTGATTAATTTTCATTTCACTGAGGGATGTGTGACTCCACTGAAAGCTAGCTGCTTTTTTGTGTGCAAATGGAGTTTTAAATTGCCTTTTTTTAAGCAGCGCGCTAGGGTAATGTCTGGAGGTACCGACACAGCAATCCAGTGGCAATGATTTATAGCGCAGGGCAGCTGCAAATTGACTTGTATGCAAGAAATGTAAATGGAACCGGGACACTTGATGGAGAAGCTCATTTCCAGACTTAAATGTTTTAAATTAACCACATACACTCACACAGCACAATGTAAATGGACATTTTTCTTCCAAGCAACCCCCCCCCCCCCCACACACACACACACCACAGCACCCCACCCCACGGCCACCTTCAGTAACATAATCTACATTATAAGTCAATTCATTATACAAACAGTGATATAGCTCTAGATTTGCAAGGATCAATGGTCTTGATGAAGAGGCTTCATTTTGAGAAATAAACCTATGAAATTAGCCCTTCACTGAGGTAAATATTTGAATTGATGTGCGCTGGGTGCTGTGTTTCGCAAGGGAAATCTGATGCCGCACTTAGATAACCCAAATGCTCTTGTGTGAAGGGGGGGGGGGGGGGGGAGAAAAATTCACAGGCAACCCTACAAATACAGAGGCCCATAAATCCACTCTCATTCCATACCTAACCATGTAGCTGATTAGGAGCCTTTGCTAGCAGGAGTTGCACACATGGTCTGCTCCTGCTCAAAACTACTGGAATTAGTTCTGTAATCACATGATAATGTAATGTTTGTCCAGTTCATTAAGCTCACACTATTTCCCCTTCATACCCATTCTGCCCAAATAGAACGGTTCAGCTTGAGGGGAGCAAAGAGTGCACAGACATTTACACACAGACACACACAACAGACACACATGCACACACACACGCATGCACACACACACGCATACACAGATATGCAGACACACTACAGAATAAACGCAGCGATAAATACACACATATATAGGCTACTGAAGTTATAATACTGCACATATAGATGAATACACAGAGAGACACTTACATGCACATGCATGTGGACACACACATAAACATGCATGCTCGCAGGAACAGAGCCCAACACACACCCACATACATACTGTACACAGCTCCAGTGAGTCCTTTGAAGACATTGCTGTGAGAACTCCAGGTCATTAGGTGGCCCATAAGAACACTGGAACATCTTAGGACGCTCTCTTCATCCGAGCTACCAGCAAACCGTTTTCCCCATGTTTTCTTTTTTTCATCCCTTTTCTATTTATTCTAAGTCATTTAAATAATAGAACCATTTCACCACATGCATTTGCATAATTATACATTAATTATATGCGGTATGCAAATATATATTTATATGAACTGGCCTTTAATTGCTGACTAAAGTCACCACAAATTCCCTAATAAGACACAAGGACTCCGCTGACAGATGTCAGACAATGAAGCAGACATTAAACGCTCCTGTCAAATAGCTGTATGAATATGGTATGTGTTTACATTCAGCTGTTTCAATACAAGCTGTGTATTTAGACTAGAAAGTGTTGGCTCTTTGTGTTTTTTTTTTTAATTGAAGAACAGAGATGAACACAGATTATTATCGTAATGCTGTTCAGTTACACATTGAATTTACCATCTCTTTTGTAATTGTAAATCTTATATAAATGAAACTCTGGTTATTATGATGCTGTTTGTGGAACAAAAATCATATCAGATGCTGGTAAAACTGTAACTAAAACTAAGCTGTGTTAAGAAATGGGCTGATTTGATCGACCTTAGATTTTAGTGAGATCCCAAACAAAATAAAGTATCTTATCTGACTGTAATGTTTTGTAAAAAAAAATACAGTAACAATATAAATGGATGCAGTGGAGATCAGAATAGAGTACAATAGGAACACCATGTCATCTGGAGACATTAAATCAATAGTAGCCATACATTTTTTTTACTAGTATGTCCAGTGAAGTGTTCATTCTGTGTTGTTTATTAATAATTAGCCCTTTTATTTGGACATTGCCATGTTTCATATAACACATCATTCACGGTTAGTCTGCCCTTATTAATGAACTATTCACACCCACACAGCTAATTAAAACATTACTGGCAATTATGACTGACATAAACAGTAAGATAGTTGTGGTACACTGTAAAATGCCCGTAGTGTACTGTAAAATGCAATGTGTCTATATACAGCATAGACAAAGTCCAACATTAGCATAAAGAAATAGATGTGTAGTGCATAAATTGTTAGGCAAGTGATTGTTGCACCGGGACCACTTAGCTCTAAAATAAAGCACAATGCACATATGGCATAGACAAAGGCCCACACTAAAATAAATAAATAGATGTGTCTATTTACATGCCTATGTTGTTTTTTTTTTTTTCACAAACTATGCAAGTGATTGTTGCACCATTAGCCCTTAAGTCTACAATAAAGCACAATGAAAATATACAAGAGATAAAGACCCACATAGAATACATAGAAATACATAGAAGTGTCTAGACATTGTTTTGTTTTGTTTTGGTTTGGTTTGGTTTGGTTTATTTATTTATTTATTTATTTATTTATTTATTTTCAAACTGGACAAGTGATTGTTGCACCAGCAGCCCTTAACTCTGAAATAAAGCCCAACCAAATGAGGTCCTGTGGCTTGGCTGGGGGTCAGCTACACAGGGGGAGTCCTTTAAAAGAAGAAGAAGGAGGAGAAGAAGAAAGAGAAGAAAAAAAAACATGCGGTGGTTGTGTTTCAGGGATGGTGGTGGGGGCTGAAAGCATATGAGCCCTGCGCCTTGGGGGTCGCAGAAATGGCCAAAGGGGACTAATTGTTTTCACATAAGAGGGGTACCCCACCCCACCCCCCCTCCCCTCCCCGTGTGCCACAAGGGAGAGATTAAGCGTTGTTTCATCAATGCAAAAGCAGTTTGCAAGCTGCTCATTCTATAAGGCTCCCCTGTTTGCCCTTGAGATATCCTTTTGTGGCACTTTTGTTTTTTTCCTCATTGCTATTGATACGGCGTGTCTATTTAAATGCACACTGGGGGGGATTAATTATGAGCCACAATTGGGCCCCGTGGTAACAGGAGCCGTGTCAAGGCCAACGGGCTCTCCTCTCCTCTCCTTTCCTCTCCTCCTTGCGTCGCCAGAGTATTTAGAGTGACACCAATGACAGACTCTCACCCAGTGTGTGGACTCTGAGGTGACACATTATGATGAGTTGTCATGAGAGAAGTCTGTGTGCGTCTTGAATTAATGACATCAGTGCCATCCTCAGTGACATCAATGAGGGTCCTCAGAAACCAGGAAAAAAATAAGAGTCAATTTATTTGTCACTTGTGCTGTGATCTGACCAAAACCTGCTTGCTTGCATGTTTGTTTGTTTATTTATTTGTTTGTTTGTGTAATTGTTTATTTGTTTACTTCTTTGTTTGTTATTTCAGCATAGTGGAGGAAGGGTGGGGATTTATTTGAGGAGAGAATAAATACTTCTGATGCCTAATGTTGATAAAGCAAGTGGCTGAAGCTATCTATCCTTTAAGCCAACATTTCCTCAAAAGCTCTAGTCTCTGGCTACTGTTACTAAGAGGGATATATCTTTCCATCGTTGTAAAGCAGATTAATTTAAGGTTAAGGTATGTCTTTTACTGCACACCTTCAGCCACTTTGTCCCTACATTACATTAAAGAAAAGGCTCTTTTCTAAGATGTAATTATAAAATCCTCAGGTGCAGCCTGACTACCAAAGACCACCAAGGTCGGGACTGCCTAGTCATGGCTATGGACCCATTGTATCTATGTGATTAGAGAGCCCAGGCCTCCCTTTATGCTGCAAACCCTTTGAGTTATGAAGATCCGTCATCTGATACTGAAGATTCCCCTCAAACATTCCCACAGAAAAGAAATGAAATCACTCAGGTATAGACCATCCACAGAAACACAGAGAAGTAATAACCCTATTTAACCTCACAGAAATGACAACCCTGTAGAAACACATGGTCCTGCGCACCACTGTACTGTACTGGACGCAGACAGTTGCAACAAAGCAAAAAAAAAAAAAACAGAAAAAAAACAGGGACACCAACCAGTGGCTGAGGCTGGAGTCAAGCCTCACCCGTGATCCTTTGCAGGGTGGCGACAAGAACGCATTGTGCCCTCCTGCTCGCTCTTTAACTAGTCAGCCATGGCATGCATGGCTAGCTGTGGGCCTGAGATCTGAAGGAAGAGGCTGAATAATGTCTTCCTACCCTTTCAGGGGGAGGGAGGCACGCTTGGCCGATTACAGAGCGGCTTTGATAGGTCAGAGGAAGCCGTGGCTTTTGTCCAGTCGCTCCACATGGAAAGGTGGTGGAGGCAAGAATAAGAGAGGTGGTGTGTGGTGGGGGATTGTTGTAGGAGGTGGGGGTGTGGGGGAGCTCGGCAGCTCTTTCAGATAGATGCTTGTGATGTCGCACAGCATGACGAAGAAAAACGGCTACTCCCAAACAGCCACTCCTGACTCAAGCAGGACATACTGGTGTGTGTCTGTGTGTGTGTGTTTGTGTGTGTGTGTGGGTGTGTGTGTGTGCGTGTTGGGGGTTGAAAAGATATGCACCAGGAGTCTTGCCATTCTCAGATTATTGTCATATTGATCTCACACAGCTTAGTTGGAAGAGTGTCTGGGGGTTAAATAAACATTTTGAGTAGGAATATGACCATGCCAACATATAGCCAACATCTTCACAAAAAAGCTTGCTGTCAGGCCAGCTGCAGTACTGTTTTAATGGTTATGTTTGGTGCAGTTAACACACACACACATACACACACACACACACACTTCTATTCTAGACCATATACATATGGTCACCTGTACAAACCACCATCATCACACACACACACACACACACAAACACACACTTGGCGCAACCAGCAGACACATACATTAACATACACACAGACATGCATGCACACACACAATTCTGGATAATAGCATTTCATCCTTTGTAATGAGGCCAATATGTTTTCCGCAGTGGTACCATACTGGCAAAGAGCCTTTTCCCTCTCTCTTGCAGTTGCCTGAGGCAGTGAGCGGGACTCTGGGGACCCTACGGGACTACCGAGCCTATTTGCTCTGCGGAAATCTGTTATTCTCCTCGCAGCACGCCTGTCACCAGCCTCCGTACGCCGTCGCGGCCACAGCCCAGCTCGGCTCGACGTCCACCTCTGTATTTAAGCTGACTGTCTCACCACCACCGACGACGAACAGATGAGCGTCACTCAGGATTTATAGCGGGACGCGTTAGAGGTTAAGCAGCAGCCGTTTAAGCTGCCTGGTGGAGGCCCAGTCTTTGGGGAGCTCGTTTGAAAGGAGCCTCCTGCCACGCAACGCTGGCACACACAACCCACCGTGGCGGGGTAGGCAGGGGAGGGAAGGGGGATAATGAAAGTCAACATTTTGAAACCTGTATCCCTAAAAATGAATCCCAAAGTCAAAGATATGATACAACAAACACTGTTGCATTGTTAACTCTGAGTGTTAATGTTTGTGGCAACGTTGAACAAACAGAATGCTACCCAGCGGACTTAAAAAAAGACAGGAAGCTTTATATGGTAATGAGAGTCCCTGCTGATTGAGCTGAAATGGCAGCGAGCCTGCACAATAGAGTTGGCATATGTTTTTCACGGCCATAGGTGAAGCCTCTGTGAAGCCCTCAGTAGGGCAACAGCGATGCTTGTGCCTGGTGTGCAGAAGGAGGCCTGACAACCCTAATGACGGGAATGATGGCTAATGGACCTAGCACGGCTGGCCGACTCTCAGCTGCGAGCGTATATATATATAGGTCCCCAAACTAAAAGACAATCAGGCACTTGCTCAAAGTAAACAGATAGCCCACGGAACTATCTGGAAACAGCACAACGGTGGAGTTGGAGCCCAACCTTGATCAATAACATAATTTTAATCTGCAAGTGGAACAAAACGTGTAATTGCAGCGGGGGAAAAGGGGGATGTGGGTGGAGGGGTCGGGGGTAGCGGGACAGGGAAAACGGCACAGTACACCAGACATTTGTTAGGGTGATTTCTCATAAACATAAAAGCGGTTTGCAATAATATAATCAATGATGCAACGCGACCCACCACACTGATGAAAGCACATCATTACGGATTATTCTCCTTGAGTAATGGGACCACACCAGACCAGATAATGAGATTCAATAACATATTTACTGCATTTTTAGTTAGTAAGTAAATAAATAAATAAACAAACAACTTTTCTTTTTTCTATTTCATGTACAGTAAAGGCAAGTCAAAGTGTTACTGTGCATAAGAGCCCTGCACGCTGCCCTTCATATGATATGTTGATATGATAATCGACACTAATCTGTGGCCAGTCAACTTGCGATAAACATACAGTTAGCCCTAAAAGTGCGTTTATATCCATGCGGACCTGTAATGGTCTTGCCTGAGGTCTGAGGAGAGAAACTTCCTGCTGCTCTGTAGTAATAGCATCCCCTCAAATCGGCTCCCTTTTCTTAATGTACTGTAAATACCCCAGATAAAAAAAAAAAAAAAACACGATTATGATCATCTCTCCGATTTCTGCCATTTCCTAATTCCCAAGAGATGAACATTAAGCAAGATGTAGAATAGGAAGTGCTTTCTGGAACAATAAGAGCACACCATTCAGAGGAGGTTATTAGTGGGGATCCTGGGGGAAAGTCCTATTAGCAATAAATGCCTGTAAGTGACAGAGATTGTCCTAAGCGCTAACTCGGTGGGGGGCACGCTTTAACTCTAATTCAAGCCGGGACGAAATCGCCATGCTAAGATCTCATCAACCTTATTGCTTCTGCTCGCTGTTTTTTTTTTCCCTTCCCTTCCCTTCTTTCTTTCTTTCTTTCTTTCTTTCTTTCTTTCTTTCTTTCTTTCTTTCTTTCTTTCTTTCTGTCTTTCTTTTTCTCCAGCTGCAACTCTTCCTGCTGTCCATGTGGTTCCTGTTGAGTTGCACAGGGGCAGGGAATTTCTTTTTCTCGTTTTCTCTCTCTCTTTCTCTCTCTTGTCTTGTTTTTTTTCCTTCACCTCTTCCTGTCATCATTGTTTCTGCTTAAAAGCGTCGTCTCGGTCCGAGGGCACAGCTTGGTGTGGTCGTTGGGAGGGTGGAGGGAGGCCTCAGTGGGAGGCTTCAACAGGAACAAGGACCACAACTGCTTTTTCTCCTTTCTCTTTTTTTTCCCAAATTCTAATTCCAGAATGCTGGGGTTTGGAACAGAGGAGTCAAACCATTGGAAAGCTGTGATTACAGAGAACACAGTGTCTCACTGGCTAAACTGGAAGGATGCTGTTTTTTTAAACCATGCAATAATCCACAACAATCCAACATTTGGTCTCTGTATAATGAAAAACATACTACTGAAAGTGACCGTACAGAGCAGTTTTAATATTTCAGGATACCATATTTTAAGGGATTGAACCGCTGTTAAGCTCTTCTCCCACCCACCATCCTATATGCTTTATTACCTCAACATCCAAATTCATCGCAAGTCCTGACTAAAATGTACAGGTGATGAAATGAATCAAAAATGCCATGCAGTTTTCATTTTGATGGCACATGATGCGAACAAAACTTAAATAAAGAAAATAAAGTCAATATGTTTTACAAATGAAAGAATATTGAATAATGTCACAGGAAATTCTTTTTTTCTTAGATTAAAATGTGAACTCACATAGATTATAGCCTCCTTTTCTGCCACCCTCTCAAAACTTTTACCCTCCTCACGCGCCTCGTCCAGATACCTGTCACGCATTGCTACCCCCGTTCAGATAAATTGATCTCCGCTAGGTCACCTGAAGCTCTGAGGCTCCACTAAGTCAGACAAGGGCCCGCGAGCAAACTGCTGAGGCTTTCGTCAATAAAGGGCCTTTGTATACATCTACCGAGATATGGGCTCAATTGAAATCCACTAAAATGCTAGGTCAGAATAAGAAGAAGCAAGAAAGAAAGAAAGAAAGAAAGAAAGAAAGAAAGAAAGAAAGAAAGAAAGAAAGAAAGAAAAAAAGCCCATAGCTTGAGCTGGAATGAAATTGTTGTACATAGTCAGTGGGCCCTGACCGACAAAATGGAGTGCAAATGTTAAATACTTCAGAGACGTAAAGTACAAACACATTAGAGGTGGGTATTAGCCTATAAACACAATGAAACAGAAAATTCTACCATTGGCACGGTTGACCCTACAGACACGATTTTCGCGGAGGCAGAGAAGTTAAATGCTCGGGGAAATACACCGCGGAAAACACTGTAATTTAAAAAGTGCAAAAAAAAGCAAACTATGAGGCAAGGCTAGACTTGAAAGTGTCCTGCGAAACAGCTGTCTCTCTCAAAAAACAGCTCAGTAACTCTACCTGCCCTTCATTTACAATGAAGTCCCATCCAAGCTTGAAATGTGCTCTTTAAATCATTAAGAATAACACTGACGATATTATTGTACTTGAATCCACAGGCTGACGTGCAGTCTATGGAAGAGATAATGGTTATTGTAATGAATAGCTTTAAAAAAAATAATTTGCTGCATAGCAGTCATTATTGCTTACTTCCGTTTGTTTATGCAGTACATGTTGACAACACCCACACTGATCTACTTTTGTTTTTGATGAAGCAGTCTCTTATTAGTTTTGCCTTGAAAGTGATCATCCCTTCCTATCCATTGACTTAGGTGACCCCTGCTTTTCTTTCTTTCTTTCTTTGTTTCTTTTGTCTTTCGTTCTTGTCTTTTTTCTCTCTTTGTCTTTGTCTCTCATTTTTGAAAGCTATTAACAAATGCTCACTTGATGTGAAGGTAACTTTGTTACTGATGCCCTTTAATGCCGCTTTATTAATGACGCCTGGAGTCTGTGGAGGAGCATAAAAGTGCACTACATACTGATTTGTTGCTTCTCCGCAGCACTTTTCCTGTTAATGAATTTTTAATATCCTTAATGACAGGCGAAGAATGATGTAATTAAGGGGGGGAAGTTGGGGAAACGCTGACTTGGACTCTTTCTGGAGACTTATTTTAATAATAATTTGATTTAAATGAACTTATTATCACAATGAACAAATTGCCTTCAAGGGAGCCTCTGTCTCCTCACCATGCTTGAATACCACCTTTTTTATTTTTAGAATTTTTTTTCTCGGGTGGGATGTACAAAGCAAGGCAATGAGGATGCAACGACTAAAGTTGCATTAAATCGCGCGGCGGGTTATGAGTGTCACAGATGCTTCTGCATTCGGCTCGTGAGCCTGGATGTGTTTGGCTCGCCTCTGTTGTTGCTCCGAGCTTTGTACTGCCATTTGTGGAGTCGAGCCTCTGCTGTGTAAGAAGCACATGTAATTAACACGCTCCAAATAAAGTTGTCCTTGAAAGCGTGTAAAGGGTGTGCCTGTGCGTGAAGTGTCCTGAATAAAGGCGTGCACACACACACAGATACACAAAAAACACTGAAATGGTCAGTAGACTGGCCTTGACCATCTCATTGCTGGCCAGTGACCTGTGACTCAGCATACTCTCCCTGGACATTGTTCTCCATTACTCTATTTGTGTGTTGAGGGCACTGTGTGGTTGTGTGGGCTTTTATGTTAGTTCTGTGGGTTAACTGTTTTACCAGGTGTGTTTGGTCTTATATTTTTTGTTTTTACAATTAGGGATACCTGTTTTTTTGCCCCCATAGAAAAATAGCATGTGCCCATCACTGTCCTGTCTCAATAATATATCGATACACACAAAACCACTAGCCAACATCCCCATATTCACCAATCACCAACCAACCAACACACCCACACACCCACAAGTAGGAATATGGCCATGCCAACATATAGCCAAAATCTTCACAACAAATCTTGCTGTCAGGCCAGCTGCAGTACTGTTTTAATGGTTTAATGGTTATGTGTGCGGCAGTTAACACACACACACACACTACCATTCCAGACCATATACATCTGGACACCTGTACAAACCACCACTGTCACACACACACACAAACACACACACACACACACACACACACACACACACACACACACACACACACACACACACACACACACACACACACACACACACACACACACACACACACAGTCCAGGTCTTGATAAAAAAGCCTCTGTTCTTGAGAAAGCAGAGAATATTATTTAAAGGGAGAATTAAGAGTGTGTCCTCCCTGTAATTTACCTACTGGACCTTGCCCACTGCTGAAGTGTGAATCAATTTGTAAAGGATAGTTAAATCTCTATAACAACCTCCCTGTCTTCACACATGACTATCCAACATCAGCCATTAAAAATGAGAGGCCCACCACCACCACAGCCCCCCCCCTTCCAAACTTCCAGTGTATCTTAAAAAAAACTGTAAATGCTGAAGGCTTTTTAACCCTGTTATATGAACATGGTAAACAACAAGAACACAACATACAAGCCAGAAAATAAATAAATAAATTATGAAATAAAAAAATACCAAAATAAAACAAAGTGAGATCATTCGATGCAAACACATTAAGAAGCTGGATATCCCTTGGCAAAATGTTTTATCATATCCAGTGAAGGGGGAGCCTCTATTTTATTGATTTAAAAAAATCCTGGAGGCACTAAAAGGAACAGGCAATGATTAATGCCCCTCTCACAGAAAGAAATTATATGGAATAAATTAAACTACTGCGGCAGCAAATTGAAAAATAAGGATGTAAATGAGGTCTGAATACTTAATATCTTATAAAGAAAAATAGTCAATGAGGCCCAAAAAATGATGAGGAATTGCCAAAGAAACATAGTATTAATTCTAATGACCAGAGCTACAGCTTCTGTACTGTCAGAATTTACCTGTCACAATTAATTTTTTTCTACTGGAAACGAACAATTGGTACATTTGAGTATAGAGAATGAAAGAACCAACCTGTTATTTCCATGTACCAATGACCAATTTTAGCACATGAAAAATGTAGATTCATTTCCAGCACTTTAATCCTGTAGATCTTACCTAAAATAGATGACATATTGATTTTCAGCTTTAGCTTTTATTTGTTGAGGGCAACCCTTCAGTCTTGATGACACCTTATTCCAAAAACTGTGAAATAATGACATATACACTTTTTACTCTGTGCACAACAGAGTAACAAAGAAACAGTAAACATTACTCAGTGGTTACTCTGAAATAGAGTAATGCTAAAAAGAGTTTTACATTTATAGAGTAATATCTTTGTTCACTTGTTTGAAAAGAAGATGTCACATAATTACATGGTATTTTCATGCTTCACATTAGTTACACCAGTGCATGTTTATTGTCACCCAGTGCAGTGAGTTAGCATGTTATTTGCTGGAAAATGACAAAAACTGGAGCAGCCAGAGAGAGAGGGAGAGAGAGGGGTGAGAGAGAGAGAGAGTAAAAGGGAGAGGGAGAGAGAGAGGAAAGGAGAGGGAGAGAGAGAGAGGGAAAGACAGAGGGAAAGGCACAAACAGATGAGGGTGCTCGGTGCCTCCATCAGTCTCCATGCCAGAGGAGAGGAGCATGTCAGCTCATTAAGGCAAATGATTTCTGATGTGAACGATTCATAATGTGATGAAGTTTATTCCTCTTTCTGCCACCCCGAAAAGGTCAAGCTATTCAAATACAACGTCGATATGTCATGCTGGGTGTCATTAGGACCAGGCTCCCATTCTTCAAATGCCTCCCAGTCCTTGTTGTCCTGGAGTGGTCCTGACAACATATGAATGCCAAAAAAAAAAACGTTGGTGTAAGGGGTAGAGGGTGGATGCGGCTATAGTTACGCCCTTTTAATTTTAGATTGTTTTTATGTTGCATGTTATGTATGTGATGGGGTCGCCATTCGATTTTTTCTTTGAAAACAGTGATCTGGAGTGATCCTATTGACATGAATTTGTTCAGCAGATATCTCATGCCATAAAGACTACAGTACCATCAGTAGCATACCTGTGCATTGACACTGCAATGTCTTGTCTGTCTAACAGTACTTATTTAAACCTGTGGCTTTGGTGGTGGCAACACTGTGAGACAACACAGCAACACTATAGCGAAGCAATGTTTTTCTATCAATTTCGTTGCTTTCAACCGATAAAACAGTAGCTACCCCAGCCAGATTCCTATCTGTCTCATATCCCATCAACATCCTCCCAAAATCTATTATCATACACTTTTAATTTTAGGAGGCCCAGACACCCCTCCTACTCTCCCCCAAAAAAGTGGTTGGTAAGGAGGTGGGGGTGGAGGGGGTAGTGGAGGGCAGATAAGGGGTAGGCAGGGAGTGGCACATGGGGTAGGTTTGGTTGATGCGTGTGTGGGTGGGTTTGGTTGGCATGTGTGTGTATGTGTGGGTTTGGTTGGCGTGTGTGTGTGTTTAGATGGATGGTTAGACAGTTCTTCCCTGTAACTCCAGCCGGCTGTTGGAGGGGGTCCCTGCATTAAACGCTGCTCTCTCGCTCGGAACCTTTAATTATAAGTCCTCAGTATCAGTTACAACAGCCCCGCACAGATGCCAGGAGCCTCTCGCAGCTTGGCTAGCCTACCTTACTTAATCTCTGCGTGAGAGAAGGGGCAAGGCGCCTGCGACAAATCAAGCGATGGCGAACTTTGCTAATCTCAGACAACCCGCAGAGGTTCCATGAGGATAGCCAGATGATAAATTGATGTCAGTTTTTTGGGAAGGAAGGGGTGGGGGAGTGGGGCAGCGGTTGGGGTTGGGCTTGGTTGGGGAGTGGGTTGGTGTGAGGTGGTGGGGTGCCATTTTCTTGATACATATTTCTCCCACCTTTCGACTGTTATCACTCTATGTTTTTGCCTGCAATGCAGCATAACACGAGGTCTAAAGTTGCAATAAAAGCTAGTGAGGAATAAAATCAAATGTGCAGAGCTGGGATCTCCTTCCTGGGACCTGTTTAGCATCTAGGGAGATATGCCTCTTAGTCAAAGCCTTCGTAAATCAAGATGGCTTCCAGGCTCTTTGTTTATGTCCTTTCTCTTTTGCATCTGCCACACAACAAAGTGTACCCCCCCCCACCTCCTTTCTGTATCACCCAATCTATGCTATGGCTCATAAAATGAAGAGATAGGATGTGTGTGGACATCTCCAACTGTACCTTGCCATTCTGCACTGGGGCTGCCACGCTGGTTTGATGGGAGGACAGTTTAGGGGAAAGCGGTTCACGCTACAAGCGTCATTGCTTTCACTGACGCCCGTTTGAGTGGAACACAGCCATTGAAAGATAACTAATCAATATAGCGAAGAGGCTGTGCGCTTTTGCGCCATGTACAAAGTATGCCCCTCCATTTTTCATTATTTTTTTCTCCCCCCAAATGGTCGTATGTCATGGCCATTGCAGTGAGTTGTGTCAAAAGCTTAGGCGGTTGATGGTATTACCGAAATACAGAATGCAGAAGAAAACTCAAATGCAGAGTCTGTGTTTGAAAAAAATTTTATTTGCAAAGTAGTGCATAATAAGGATTAGGCAGAGCCTGGCACTTTCACTGAATTATCTCCAATTTTAATTCAGTGCTCTCTATGATACAGATTTCCTTAAGATGACAGACAAGGCAGGGCGCCAGATGCATAGCTTTTTTAAAATCAAAGAAAAGGCTACA
This sequence comes from Coilia nasus, assembly GCA_027475355.1. Taxonomy (NCBI): domain Eukaryota; kingdom Metazoa; phylum Chordata; class Actinopteri; order Clupeiformes; family Engraulidae; genus Coilia; species Coilia nasus. The sequence continues at coordinate 26,143,410 of CM050210.1, read as the reverse complement.
ACTATTTTAGGTCCATTTCTGTGTAGTGGGCTGATCATCACGTCTCAGTGCCTCTCAGCCTCATGTCTATTGTAAAAGCAATAGTAATAGTCGTGTATGTTCGTGTGGTAATGTCTGACAAAAGAACAGAAACATGAGCCGTATGAACAGAGCCCTCACAAGCCGTCTTTCTGGGTGGAGTATTTTTTTCATCTTTTTTTTTGTCTGAATAAGTTACTAAACTGTACTCCCTTTTGGGGGCCGTATTGAAGGCAGAAACAATTACTTTTGTTCAAAATGGACAAAAGTGTCTGCACTCTAGGTGGAAAATCCACTCAGTAGCGACTTTAACAGGTTCTTGCACTGCTTAATAACTGAGAAAGGACTTGATTGGCTCATTGCTCTGTGTATTGTCCAGTACCCAGCAAATATTTTACTTGTTGAAGTCGTAAAGAAGAGGTGCTCTCACATAACTGGATGTATTTAATAGCACAGTTTAACCAATGCCAATTCAAGTATTACCGTTCACATATACTGAAGCAGATACAAAAAAGTGGTAACATGCTACATTCACACATTGTGTAACTGTACATGATACTACATATGTACACATACTTGTACATTTTATTTACAAATATACATATTTGTATATTACATATTGTTACACAGGTTGTAGCACTGTACCTAATTACCTAATTAAGTAGATACACTGTAACACTGACACCGTAAAATAAACCAAAAAGTTTAACCAATGTTTTTCTTTTTCTTCACTAAGAGATGCTGTTTTGGACAAAAAGGGAACAAACAAAAACAACAAAAAGTTGATGTGGTAGTGGTTCAAATATTTGATATATTTTTGTGGATATATTGTATATAAGGCTTAAGAACAAAATAACAAAATATTTTTGTACATACATACAAAAACACACAAAATGCATTGATTTCACAGACTGAAGGAGAGATTTAAGAGTTAAATCTAAAAGCTCATTATGTCTCTTTGACTGTTTAGTCCACTAAACCCTCAGCAACTTTCACTGTTTGACTTTAAAAGCTTGTAAATTAAGCGTTTGTAGCCATGCAAAACATAGTTACCTTTTCAAAACACGTTAATACAATATGGCACGGACACGATGTATTATTTCCCATTCGTTTTCATGGTCGCCGGTCTTTATAAATGTTATGACATTAATAATAAATAAAAAATGTTGTTAATTGGGTGTAAAGCCTGACAGTATAACTTGCCATTATTTTATTTTTTTTACGACCAGCTGGCCGCTGCATCAAATAAAATGATTGATTGATTGCCTTATTTGTTAGAGAACGAAAACAAAACAAAAACAATCTTCATTCAGCACAGTGTTGCTGTAATAAAGTAGACCATGCAGAAAATAACGCCTCTCGCTGTGACTTTGAGTGGCGGCAGAGAGGACTGGGAGATGCTGCAGCTGTGAGAGCCAGGCCTCCCAGAGCTAGACATGAAAATGTAACTCCTGACATGGTATTCATTTCTCTCTCTCTCTCTCTCTCTCTCTCTCTGTCTCTCTTAGTTTCTTCCTCTCTCTCTTCCTCTCTCTCTAGTCCTCTCTCTCTCCGTGTACCTATCTATCTATCTATCTATCTATCTATCTATCTATCTATCTATCTATCTATCTATCTATCTATCTATCTATCTATCTATCTATCTATCTATCTATCTATCTATCTGTCTGTCTGTCTGTCTGTCTGTCTCGCTTTTTTCTCTTTCTGTGTCTATCTATCTCTCTCTGTCTCTCTCTGTCTGTCTCTCTCTATCCCTCTCTCTATATATTTTTCTTTTTCTCTCTATCTCTCTCTTTCCCTTCTTCTCTGTCTTTCTGTCTGTCTCTCTGCTGAAAAAACTGCCAGAGTGACTTGGACTATGGTGGATATTAGTGGGCTGGGGCATGGTGACTGTGTGTGTGTGTGTGTGTGTGTGTGTGTGTGTGTGTGTGCGCGTGTGTGTGTGTGTGTGTGTGTGTGTGTGTGTGTGTGTGTGTGTGTGTGTGTGTGTGTGTGTGTGTGTGTGTTTGTGTGTGTGATTATTCTATTCTAGACTATTCTATCAAAGCAGAGTGTCTTTCAGCCCCCCCCCCCCCCACCTCTTACTCACTCTATCTCTCTCTCTTTCTCTCTGTCTCTCGCTCTATCTTTCTCTCTGTTTCTGTCTCCCTTTCTCTCTCTCTCTCTCTCTCTCTCTCTCTCACACACACACATACACACACACACACACAATGTGTTATTGAGTCGACGAGTACCTGCAGCCATGCACCACATCTCAGTTTTGCCCCATTGGTCTTGTGAGGTGCAGGCACGGTGTCAAAAAGACACAGCAATTTGCTACCCACACAAAATCATCATGTTATTCCCCCAAGTACAAGGATATAAGATATTAAAAGGGATGCAAAGACAACATCTCAAACTGAGAAGAAAGCTCCTTGAATGACTGCCTCATTCCTTTCTCCTCTCGGCCAGCATGCACCCCCTTTCCCTCGCCTCTCCAGTCCACCGTGGCACTAGGAAATAGGCTCCATAATAACCCTACAAAGGGAGCATAATGCACACGAGTCCTTTCGGATTGAACAGGCCCGCACAGATCCTTACCAGCTATCATAGATTGTAATCAGATGTAATCAGCGGTGCAGATTATCACTCACAACTGTGCTGGCATAAGCATATTTTTGTAAGTGTGCATTCTTAAACACCAGTGTACAGCTTGTTATTATGATGGGGGGACCATTAAAAAGCATCATTAGGAAATTGATATGCATTACCTTTTATTTTTCAACATATGTTTTATTTTAAATTAAAAAAAAAAAAAAAAAAACAGCTCAACATATTTTGTTGTGGGATTGGGCGGTTGTAATAGAGGTGACTCTGGAGCTGGAGTGTGCGCGCAGAAAACTTAACTTAACAGTCCTATGCATTAAACATATTGTAGAATCCAGCACGGCATTCATCACTGTCATTGCTGGAGTTTGTATAAATTTAAATGCACTGAAGCATGCTTACGCCCCCCCCCCCCCCCCCCCCCCCCCACCACCACCTCCCTCTGTCTTTCTCTCTCTCTCTCTTTCTCTCTACAACTCCTTTTTTTGTCTCATATCTGTGCATATACAGGTAATACCCAATGAATGTACAAGCAGGCTATTGTCCTTGCCTTGTCTTAGATATGACAACATAGCAATATTTGAATACAGGCAGAGCTTTCATTTTATGTCATATTATATAGAGATGTCTTAGATTTGTTGGTGTCTGGATGTTATCGTTAAGGCACAGTATGCTTTTTTGTATGTCTTTCTCTGTTAGATCTTTTTTCTTTCTGAAAATATCTACTGAATGCTGCCATGATCAAAGTTGGTCTGTTTTTGAGCCGTGTTAAATATTCCATCACTCCTTACAGGGTGTTTTTCGTTTATGGTGCCTTGGCCTCTGCATTGTTTCAGAATCCCAGTTTATTTCCCTCCCATGTCTGCCTTACCACTAAAACCAGACCAAAGTGACAGCGTGGAGTAAAGAAATGCAGTGGAGGAAAAAAAAACAAAAACAACAAAAGAACGAAAAAGTGTGTGTTGTCGGCGTCATGTGTTGCAGTGGCCATCCCGCGTCTTGGCTGATTTAAAAAACAATCATGGCTTTAAGTGCGGAATGACTCATGGGGAGCTGTGGCAATGTTGGGGGGTTTGACAATTTATACATTAAAATAAATTGCCTAACCTTTCCAACTTCTAGTGACAAAAACAGGAAAAATGAAAGATAATGGGTTATTATTCACAAAGGGATCCTATACATAATAATGATATCATCAATAATGGCCGTGCTACACTACAGTTCCTGCGGCTTTTAAAAAAACATTTAATGGAATTACTTTTTTGGAGTCATCAGTCCTAGTCCAGTCTTTAGCCATTCAGCTGGAAAAAAGAACGGGGGAGAAGGAAAACGGAAAGTGTGGAAAAGAATGAGAGAGAGAGAGAGGGAGAAAGAGAGAGAGAGGAGGCAGGAGAGGGAGTGGTGGAGGAGGCAGCAAAGTGGGTGTCTCCATGTATACGTGTGCAGGGAGAAAAATGTATCGAATTATAATTCTTTTGAAGTCGCTTGCCATGCGGCGGCCATGAGTCAATTTGCCAAATAACACAAGCAGAACCGCAGACAAAAAAGGAAGCCCATCAGTACCTGCTTAGGGTGCGGCGCAGTAAGTGGCCAATAGACTTACAAAGTATTGCGCCGCTCGCCCTGACAAATGCAATAAGCGGCATTATCGCTCAGAAATGTGTTGCCGCTTGGTTGCGGTCGGGCCTGTGTGGCCCTCCCTACCCTCTCCCACACTCCCCGAGAAGGAGGGGTTGGTGTGGGGGGGCTGGTGATTGCCGGGTGGAGGTAGAAAGAGGTGGAGGAGGAGGGATAAGTAAGGGGTTGGGGGTGGTGGTGGGGATTGGGGGTTCCAACATAGAAAGGTGGGCTAGTGGTTGCTGGGTGGAGGTAGAAGGAGGTGGAGGAGGAGGAAGGGGTTGTTGTTGGTGGAGGCGGGGTATTGGGACAGTGTATTAGAAGGGTGGCAGGGAGTGGGTGGGTGTGCTGGTGGTCACTGGGTGGAGGTAGACGGGGGTAGTGGAGGTGAAAGAAATTGGTGGCGGTGGTGGTGGTTGGGGGGGTATGGGGAACAGTCTAAGAAGTGTAGGCTGATGGTCGCTATGTGAAGGTAGAAGGAAGCGGAGGAGGAGGAGGAAGGGGTTGTTGGTTGTGGTGGGGTGGTGGCGGAGGAGTATAGGAACAGTGTTTTAGAAGGGTGGAAGGGGGTGGGTGTGTGCTGGTGGTTGTTGGGTGAGGGTAGAGAAGGTGGAAGGTGTTGGTGGCGGTGGTGGTGGGGGGGTGGAGAAGGAGGAAGGGGTTGGTGGTTATGGTGGTGAAACGGGGGGGGGGGGGGGGGGGGGGGGGGGCAGCGGGGGGGGGGGGGGGGGGGGTATGGGTTACAGGCACAGAGTTAAAGACGAGTGGTTAGGAAGCCATTGGAGACAAGTGTGTGGTGGATGATGCAATCTCTCGGCGAGGAGCATATGGCGTGCATGCCATAGTTTTAGAATAAGCCATCAGTTTTTTCACACACATACACACACAAGTATTTCACGCACACAAACACACACACACATACACACCCAAGGACACACACACATACACAAAAGCTTATGTGCATGTACACACACATAACCACACACACCCACACGCTGTGTCTAGTTTGTCTCTTCTTTTTGTGTGGTCAGCAAACTGCGCCTACTAGAATAAGACCTGCGAGACCTTTTGTGGCTTCACAGTGCTCGCCCCCTGTGGCCGTAAATCACGGCGAAAGTGATTATGAGCGGGCAAAGTGATCAGGCAAATGAATTATCTCAGAGGAGGCTCTGCTTGGGACCGCTGGGGTGTAACTCTTGAGCGGGCTGAGAGAAGCCTCACTGTCCTTGCTCAGTGTGATAGGAAGAGCGTGTGTCTTTGTGTGTGTGCGTGTGTGCGTGTGTGCGTGTGTGTGTGTGTGTGTGTGTGTGTGTGTGTGTGTGTGTGTGCATGTGTGTGTGTGCATGTGTGTGTGCGTGCGTATGTGTTTCTGTTTCTGTGTGTGTATGTGTGTGTGTGTGTGTGTGTGTGTGTGTGTTTGTGTGTGTGTTTGTGTGTGTGTGTGTTAGAGTTAGCCAGATGCTCAGTGCATCTTCACAAGGCAATGTGTGGGTGTGTCTATGGTGGACATTAGTGTATCTGGGCACTGCAGGCATAGTGGCTGTGTGTGTGTGTGTGTGTGTGTGTGGTTGATAATGCATTAATGTTTGCTTCTGGTGACATATTTGCTAATATGCAACACAGAATTACATTTATAATGAGGTATTAATGTGTAATATCGTGGCTGTATCATGACTAATGATCCAGTTTAAGATAAGTATACACATACCTGATCACAGACATAGCAGTGAGGTAGAGAATGTGTGTGTGTGTGTGTGTGTGTGCTTTCACTAATGATCCAGTTTTAGATAAGTATACACATACCTCATCACAGACATCGCAGTGAGGTAGAGTGTTTAAATGTGGGTGGCAGTTTCCAAAAAAATAAAGAAACTAACAAATACAAAAAGTCTGTGAATAGATCACTAAGAATACACAATACACAAGTGTCTACTGTGAAGTGTAGACATTTCAAAACAGTTGTGTGAAGGCTAGGCCTCTTTTCTATCTTGTGGTGAAAAATGGGCACTGTGAAGACAAATTGGAAATGCAAGAGAATACAAAGTCAGCATGCGTGGTCTCAAACAGCCCATAGGTGACCACTCTGATGTAGGCCATTGACTATTCAAAGTCCATTGAGTATTCAACTATAAAAAAACCTTGATGCCCCCCCCCAAAAAATTTAGATTTTTTTTTTTCAAAGTTCGTTTCAGGCCTGTGTGGTTCCATAAATGCTTAATCCTCGAGCTCAGACCGCGTCTCATGCGTCAGGGACAAGCGATGAACCTCCTTTCCGGCGGGCTGCAACCATGTCCGCAAATTCCGTAATTTGATCAGAGGAACTGTCACATTAACAACTGCCGAGGTAATAAATGAGAAATATGCTGATTTTATGAAGTGTAAATGACTAGCTCTTCATGGATGGTTATTTTAGTGTCGGGACATATTAAATAAATTTGAAGGGAAAAGGGCCACTGATGCCGCATGCGTTTTTTTCCGCCCCCGTCAGCAGTACGGTTAGTTGTTTACCTGATTACCCTGACTCGTGATACAGGATCGTAATGGATTATCGTTAGAGGCAACTTGTCTTTTAGCGCATATTTCAATGTGACTCGTTGTAAAGTCAAACACAGCTACGCAGCTCTCTCTTCTCTTCTCTCTGCCGCAGCCTCTAGGAACGGTGCCATTTTGAAACACACCCAAATGATATCAGTGAAAGCCTTCACACTCTGTCATACTCTATAAGAGTACATACAACTATACAATATAATATAGAATATATAAAACTAACAACTAACGTGCTTCTCATAAGAAAAAAATGTTCAGTACTTTACTGTAAAATATTGGATTTATTGTAAAAAAATAGCTGCCTTTTTTCTTTTTTAGTTCAAATAAAAAAGCAGGCCAAGGAGAAAAAGTAAAGCTAGTGATATTAAAAGTGATTATTTGGCAGTTACCATCACCATGAAGGCATGTAGATGCTGAGTGATTCTGAGGCAGGAGGAACAGTGGCAGCCTAGGTGAGCCCATTGAAATGTGTCCTCCATTAGGACTGAAATTGGTTAATACAAAGACATGTCGGTAATAACAATGTCCTTTTCCGCGGTGACAAAGACAAAGTGCTTGCGTTTGGGGGTGCACAGTCGGAAGAGACAAGTGACGGCTGAAGGTAGACTTTGAGGGAGCGAGCATTTGAATTCCGTGTCCAAGAAGAGGCAGCTCGTCATTAAAAAACCCTAATTTCTGTGTCAGGTGGTGTTACAGGTAATCGATCATCTTGTCAGGCCGATTTATTTTTTTTTCTCTTCTTGCCTCTTCAAAGTGAGATTCTTTTTTTTTCAATTAAACTTGTTGCTGAAAAAGGGAGAAAAGGGAAAATGTCTTTAGGTTTTTTGAAGGTACATTTTGCCATGTTAGTTTTTTCTTTTTTTCCTCACCTCCTCTGCCCTGCTTGCTCTCCTCAAGTAATTTCCCTTGGTTCTCCAAGAACAAGCCCAGGAGATATCATGGCTCGCAGGCCATTTTATGTGTGAAAGCTGCTCTGTCCAGGACATCAGCTGGTAGGTGACACACTCAACACACATACACATGCACGCACATACACACACGCACGCACGCACATGCATACACACACATAGACAGACACACACATACAAACACACAGACACATGCACACACACATACACATTGCATGCCTTGTGGTCATTTCAAAAACACCCCCTTCGCCCCCTCCACCTTATCACACATATCTCATATCTCAAGTGATGCCACTGCTAGCATTCACCTTTACATGCTTTGAATAGCACTCTGTCTTTTCTGTCGACGTTTCTGTCTCTATGTTTTATAAAGTGGCTGCTTGCTCCCCTCTTCTCTCCTCTTCGCCTCCAGATAAAAGAAAAAAGGAGAAAAGGAGGTTTGTGAGGACATGGATCTGACCCGCTCGTAATGACTGCGGGAGAGTCTTCAGCAGGTGAGTGGTGAGTGAGGGACCTCAGGGACTCAGTTTCCGCGCGTCTCTTGAAAGCTCATTCGCTTTGACACAGTCAGTCCTTAAACAGGAGAGACTCCCCAACACCGTCACTATCGCTATCACCACCACGACACCGCCACTGCCGCGAGCTAGCCACTAAGAGACATGGAATATCTCCGCATATAAAAGCCATTCCTCGGTTACATTTTGGAAGGTTATCGCCTGTCAGCTTCCATTGCTGTTAAAATGGGGTGGGGGTGGGACGCTGGCAGTCGACTCAGAGTCACTTGAGGGGAATGAAAGTGGCTGTGTCGTGTAATGAAGGCAGAGGGTGTAGAGTGTGTGTGTGTGTGTGTGTGTGTGTGTGTGTGTGTGTGTGTGTGTGTGTGTGTGTGTGTGTGTGTGTGTGTGTGTGTGTGTGTGTGTGTGTGTGTGTGTGTACAGTATATGGATGCCCGTGTGTGTATGTGTTTATGTATAGGGAGCTGTGTGCCTGTATGGGTGCTCCTGTGTGGTTGTTTATGTATATGTATTATGGGTATGTGTGTGTGTGTGTGTGTGCATGTGTGTGTGTGTGTTGGGTGGCGTTCCAGCTGACAGTGACAGAGACTGCGTGTCCAGCAGCCCTGCCATGGCCGGTGTGGGAGAGAGGGAGGGAGGGAAGGACTGCCTCCTTTGTCCCCGGCCCTAATTTATTTATGTGGCTAATCTTCAGGGGGTGTGAGGCCCCACTCTACTGCCTGTGTCATGTAACAGCAGAAAGACAAAACCTCTGGGAAGATTAGTGACCCTGTGGACACTTGGTTTCTTTTTTTCTTTTTTTAAAAAAAATATTAAAATAGTGTTACAATGTGATGCTGTGTGTCTTTGTTTTCTGTGAAAGGGGGTCCTCCAGTACAGATTCATATCTATAAATTACAATACTTATACTTTATTTTACTGTCCTTGTTACGTCAATTAGATACCGTATAACAAATAATATGTGAAATGATATACTTACACTGTTGGTTACTGGTTGGTTACTGGTTACACTTACACTGTTGGATACATGGTTAGGGTTAGTGTGATATGTGAAGTGTAAGTACATAACATTATGTTATACATGTAGTGAAATAGGAACCATAAAATTAAGTGTTACCTTTTACCCTTTTTTTCCACTTACCATCTTACTTTTAATAGTATTAACTCCTGTGTGAGGGCATAGAAACTAGTTTTCAGTTTAATTTCCCATTCAGTTAGTGTTAATTACCATTTCACTATTCGAGGGATATGGATTGATTTACATTAAACTTGTCCTTTAAGAGGAGCTGCTCCCAAAGCCTTACATGTCAGTTCTGCAGAACCCGGACCCCACCCCCACCCCCCCACACACAATCAGCCGTTCATCTTCTAACAAAGTATTTACCTGGACAGAGATGCACTGGCAGCAGAAAATCAAAAAGAAAATAAGAACAAAGAAAGGAGGAAAGTGAAGTGGTGCGGCAAACAGAGAGTTGATTAGCGGGGAGCCGTCCCTGCATGTCGCACGGTGACATGTGATTGACTCGGAACAATATCTGAGGTGATCAGGATTAAGCACCGGCCAATTCGAGGGCCCGGCGAGATGAGAGGAGGGAGAGGAAAAAAAAGAAACTCCTTCTAATTAGGGTTGATCATCGCTTTCCAAATAAAACGAATTTCTGTGTCATTTCAGGCCCGTTGGTTAATGCTACTTCACCCCCATCTCTTCTGTTTCACCCATTTGACTGTCTTTTCCTTCATCTGTTTTCTCTCTCTCTCTCTCTCTCTCTCTCTATCTATCTATCTCTCTCTTCCTCCTCCTGACTCTGATTGATGTAACAAAACGAATAAAGAAAATGATTAAAGTGATAACAAAGGCATAAAATTTAAATTACAGAGGCACCACATCTGGGATCGGTATGTCACCGCTCTGCCATTTTCAGCCCCCACCACCCAGCTTTGGCACTCCACTCTTTCTGCATGAAGGACAGTGGCAAACAGAGAGCTGGGAAGAGAGAGAGAGACAGAGAGACAGAAAGAGAGAGAGAGAAGGATTGAGAGCAGAGGAGGGCGGAATGGATGTAACATTAAAAGGTAGAGAGCGAGAACGCAAATAGGCCTTCAGCTTTAGTGTTATTAATGACTCCTCAAAAATCTCTCGACTTTTCCAATCTCTCGGAGAAGCGCTTGACGGAGCCCGCAGATGAAGCTGACCTTCAGAATGTTCTTTGGTCTTTAGTTAAGAAATTCTCTCGCCATTATGCCATCATTAAGGAAACAAGGATAAAATTACTCCATGTTTAATGACCTATAGGATCCCCCACCAAAATTTGCTTCAGATCTAATAAAACCGAGCTTAGCACAGGCGAATGAATTATGAGGACTGTTATGCAGGGCATTAAAAAGTGGAAAATAGATTCTCAAGAGCTCAGAAGGGCTGGACTTTTTGAATCAGATGGCAGAATGGAATTTTCTGGACAATAAATTCTACCATGTCTCAATCTAATTTCTTTTTGCTCTGAAATTCGTGGGGTATGATTGACTAGCCAGGGACTCAATAGGCTTGAAAAATCTACTGTCAACTGTCTCGTCTCTCTACCCCACTTCCTACCAAGTAAATAAATAAATACACTTACACACATAGAACATGGGCATTAAATAGACCCTTACATAGAACGATTACCTCAGGTTTGAGCAACAGGGCAAATCGTAATGCATAGAATCCGTGTTATGTCTGTGTTTGTCATCTACTATTAAACCCTAAATGGTAATGAACTGAATTCTCTTTATTTTCCTACTAACATAGGGGGGCCAAGATCACATTTTTTCTGGCTGGTAATTAGTACACCATCTCAGCATGTGGAGAAAATGGGCAAGAAGCGGTTAGCAATAGACAAGTGTGAAGTACTGTAGGAAGCCGCAGACGAAGCGCCGTGTCTCTCTGCCAGCCAGGCCCGCGTCGGGCACCACTCTTGCAAATAGCGAGATTTGTCTCATAATGGGATTCAATCAGCACTTTTTAGCCGCTTGGGTCCCTGTGAATTGGTTGCCAGCATTCTCTGTCAACATGGGGACATGCTTGAAGGCCTCCGCTGTGACGTTCTCCCCGGCTTAATTCGATATCGTCAAAACAGAGTCGCCGACGTGGAGTTTGATCAAAAACAAGAACACAAAAGGGGCTAGAGAGTGTGTGAGAGCAGAAGAGCTGGACCGGGAGTGTATGTGTGTGTGTGTGTGTGTGTGTGTGTGTGTGTGTGTGTTTGTGTGTTTTGTGGGTGGAGGCATGTGCTCCCTCTAAACTTTAATCTTTCCTATTAATTCCCTGCAACTGGAGAATGTACGAGGGTTAATGTTCCATGAACGTGTTGCTCACTCCGCAATCTCTTCAAGCTAATTACATTCAGGTGCTAAATGGAGGGAAATTGCCATCCATTTGGACGAGGAAAAAATCTCACCTCTCGCTCCCTGGTGAAATATTTTTTTTCCTTCCTTCTCTCTCTCGCTCACCGTCTCTCTTTCTCTCTCATTCTATCTTTCTTTGCAGTGCTTTTAAAAACAAGGCAGGAGCACCTGACCCTCCTCAGAGCTAGAGTAGGGTTTTTGTAAGCCTTGAGCTGAAGAATTTACCAGCCCTGTCTTCTCATGCATGTGTGTGTGTGTGTGTATGTATGTATTCCACTTCTGTGCACGTGTGTCTTTATATATTCTTGCATTCAAAATGTGGGTGTGCTCAAAGGAACATATTTGTATGAGTGTGTGTGTGTGTGTGTGTGTGTGTGTGTGTGTGTGTGTGTGAGTGCGAGCATACTTTACATATAAGTGTGCGTGTGTGTGTGACCACCTGAAACTTGATACCCCACCCAGCTCGCTCTCATGCCTCTCAGCTCACCTTCAGAGGTCAGGAGGAGGGCAGCAGGTGCACCTCCTCACAGGGGTGGGGGCGGGTTGCATGGGGGGTTACTGAACAGATGCTTGATTGGCATGAATCATCCAAATTGCCCATTAAAAACTTATGATGTGAACGGATAGGACTCCAGTTACTGGGAGAATTTTTAATAACTGTTTTGACGGGATAAATAGAGGAGAGATCTTTAAAAAAAGAAAAAAAAAGAAATACAGGAGGGTAGGGGTGGGGGTGTAATGTTTTAATTAGATGAAAGCTCTTATGGTTTAAGGGCCACTGAGGCCCTTACAGGTGAATATCAAGTAACCTTTTCTGTCAATGTTGTCTGCTTTATGAGCTCTTGGCCGTGCAGTGTTGTCATGGAAGGAGACGTTTAATGTGGCACAATAATTTAAAATGTTTGCACTGATAGGGCAGAGTGGATGATGATTAAATCTAAATAGTACTTCACAATGGACGTATGGGGCCATTGTAACGTCAGTCATCAACTATGACTAAACATACACTCTGTAGTCAGTCATTCCAGTGTGCGTGTGGTGGCAGTGATAGTTAAATATGTGGATTTGTGAGTGTGTGTGTGTGTGTGTGTGTGTGTGTGTGTGTGTGTGTTTGTAAAAATATGCGTAGACAGCAGTGATGGAGAGTGTGTGTGTGCGTGCGTGCATGTTGGGTTATGGTGATGGTGGTTGTGTGTGTGTGTATGTTTGGGTTGTAGTGATGGAGACAGTGTGTGTGTGTGTTTGTGTGTGTGTGTGTGTGTGTGTGTGTGTGTGTGTGTGTGTGCGTGCATGCGTGCGTGCGTGTGTACTGATGGTGCTGGTTCACTTGGGTGGTGGTGGTGGGGGGTGGGGGGTTCAAGGAGTCAAGCACCCCTTCATTGGGAACAATGAGGCCATTTTGGATATTTTGGTCAGGAAATCCAATACTCACCTAGTCCCTTTCCTGCTCTATGTGATAGCAGGCCCGAGCTGGGGAGGGCGGTTCAGTCAGTGGGCCATTTTTATCAGGAAGGAGTGAGAGAGATGCATCACAGCGAGAGGGAGTTTAAAAAGCCAGCTGGAATGGGTGGGCCCCATCATCGTGATCACTCACCTTCAACCCAGATTTGTAGTCATTATCCTGACCAGCATTTGAAGATCAAAAACAAGGACGGCAGGAGTGATGAGGGGGACCGAGAGAAGGGGGCAGGAGGGAGAGAGAGAGAGAGAGAGAGAGCAAAGGGGGTAGGAGAGGGAGAAAGAAAGAGCGTGATGGGGGCAGGAGGGAGTGAGAGAGATGGAGAGAGAGAATGGAGAAGGGAAAGAGAGAGGGAAGGAAGGAAGGGACAAAGAGAGAGGGTGGAGTGAGCCCGTCCCAGACGCCATCATGTTGGCCCACCAGCAGCCCTCTTCCCCCATTTTGGGGTTCGGGGGGGGGGTTGTATGTACATAGATGGCTGCGTTGAGGATGGGTGGGGATTGGATGGATGAGGATAGGGGTGTAGGAGAGGTGCAAGGTGGGGTGGGGTGGGATGAGGGCGATAGTGCCTTAAAACCAACCAAGCTGCAAAAGTAATGAATATTAAATTCACAGAGGGGGGTGATGGGTGGGGTGGGGTGGGGTGTGTGGGGGTAAATAGCTGGGCCCAAGTGAGGCATCGCCGCATTATACTTTCAGATTTGTCATCAGCGCCGTTCCGCCGTTGCAAGGGAACAACAAGGCGCATCGCTCGTTGAGTCCCTCCCCACCAATCACGGTGCAGCACTAAATATATACAGCTGTGCCGGCCAATCGCATGCGGGCAGACACTATCGGGAAACGTAGCTCCCTGACCCCTGTCTTTCTATTAGCAACGTGATTCGCTGCATACACAGCTACCACTCTTTAATCCAGGTGTGTGTTTTTTTCGCCTCAGGAATGTATAATAAATAACTGCCATGGATTTAACTGTGGAGGGTGGGCTGGGCCAGGGTGGGGTGGGTGTGGGTGGGTGGGTGTGTGGTTGGGCAGGTGGGTGTGGGTTAGGGTGGGTGCTGTAAATTGAATCTTGGCATGGAGCGATGGGGTTTGCACTCTCATTCTGCCTCCCTTCATAAAGTGCTTATAATCAGTGCTCGCTGTTACGAGGGTGTGTGTGTGGGGGGGGCAAGTCGACGAGAGTGACTGATACTGCCACTCTCTGCCACTCGATGAACACACCTGGCTCTCTCTCTCACCTGCCTCTGCTTGGAAGGCCTTGTCCCAGCATCCTCATACACAGGCCCCCTGGTCCAGTGTAACATTAGCCTGGGTCTACATGCACGCGTTACTGCACATACTAAACTGCAGTAAAGGCAGTCTCCGACAGTTAATTACAATAATAAGCCTTATTTATATAGCACGTTTCGTACAAAGGATATAGATCATATCAATTGTAATGTGCCTGAAATGTATATGTATATGAAATACTAAATGTTCATTTGTGGAACATCATGTGCATGACACATTGTCAGTGTGTTTACACAAAATAGGTCAGTATGGGAAATACAAAACACACACACACACACACACACGCACACACACACACGCACACACACACTACACTAGCTACTATTACCTGCACTTGCCTCATACCTTAGATGGATTTTTCCTGGATTAAGTGTTAAATCACAATTGTGAGTTTAAAAAGGAAAACCAGTTGAAGGTTGATGCACATGCATGACCAATATAACTATCAGATGTAAGATAATTACACACCCTGTATTATGCAGATATTGTGTCAGTGCTGAGAAACGTTTACTTTAAGCTATGTAATAATCCCATCATCATTTTATGTGTACTTTATGTGTTTTTTTAGTGTCCTCAAGTCACTCCTTAAGGTCTGAATTTTTATCTAACCAGAAAAAAAGTCCTGAGCCGCAATCCAATCTCAGCACAACTGCGCAGCAAAAGTAAATGAGAATACCTGATTCCCATTGGGCTCTGCGTGACGCACCCATCCCTAACTGTGCGGAAATCTCTCCCCAACCGTTTGCTAGTGAAAGCAAAGTTTTCTTTTTTCCCATCCACTCTCTTTCCTACCCTAGCACCCCCCCCCCCCTTTCCCTTTCAGATTTAATTGTCTTTTGTCATCCCTCTCTTTATCTACCTTCAGGGGAGCATCCACGGCAGGGGGCTAAAAGAAAAGGAAGTGAGAAGACAAGAGAGGGGGGTAATGTGTGCGTGTGTGTGTGTGTGTGTGTGTGTGTGTGTGTTGGGGGGGAGAGTTGGTGTTTAAGCGCACAGACTGAGCATGGAGGATGGTTTTGTTGACTGTTTGATCTGTCTCCTCAGATGACACAGCAGGAAATTAAAGATGAAAAGGGCATTCAGACTACTATCTAATGAACAAGGAGAGAAACTGCCTCGTTTCCTCCTGTGTGTGTGTGTGTGTGTGTGTGTGTGTGTGTGTTAGGAGGTTTGGGCGTTAACTAACCACTGCCCTGGTGTGTTGAGTTGTTTTTGACAGGGTTCACAGCTTTGCAAGAAAGTATTCAATTCGTTCTGTGGCTTGCCGATGTTCATGGCGAGCTAAGTGACTGCTTTTGCTATTTGAGATTTCTGTTAGGTGTCATAAAACCGGTCTGACTCTGCTGTGTGTTATTTTTTTCTTTCATTTTGTATTCTTTTGACTTTGACTCTTGGTCTTTGGGGTGAGATTCTGTATTTAACATTGCTGAGCAGATTTTACCGAGTATGTGACTTTAAGATGAAACACGTGTACAACAGACAGTCTTACCTTATGTACACCCAACAGTGCTTGATCCGCTTTCAAACAAATTCAATCCTTTGTGGTGGTATTGCGCATATATTGATTGAGCAAAGCTTTTTCTGAGAGCACACTTGGTCTCCGTGGAGACCTATATAACTCATGTAGAACATTAGCTGGATTGATGTAGTAAATAATTCAACATCAACTTTGGTCTGTTGTTATTGAATTGAAAGTTACATTCCTCTGCAGGATAGAAAGGAGCTGCTTGACTGTTCAGAGTGGTTTTGTAGCCGACGTTAAAGCTATGCTGTACCCAACCAGGGAATAGACTTTAAGGATTTCAGCACATATTTGACTATGAAGATCTTCAAAATGGAGGAAATGATGGGAAGTTTCTGAAATGTTGACCTGATAGATGGTAACTGATGTACAGAGTATGTTTCAAAGGTATCTGCCAAACAGATTGTGGAGAGATAGCCATTGAAGCCACACAAACAGCAAAAGATGTAGCGTTCATCGTATCATTCACATTTAAATAGATAACTTTATGTGCAAGCACAATGCATGTCATGAGCTTTTTATTTATTTATTATTATTCTTTTCACTCAGCTGTGGCAAAGGGGAAATTGACCACTCTAATCTTTCAATCCTGCATGGCATAAGTTACAGTTTGGTTACAACCCCCCCACAAGAAAAAAAAGAGGCAGGGGGTAAAATATGAGACAGGAAAACAAACAGAGCGGGGCAGCAGGTCTGGCTGGCAGGTGGAGAGGCCACCCTGCCAGCCCATCACCCCCTTTTAGGCACTGATAACGCAGGTAATTGCATTTCCAGAAGGGCAGGACCAGATGAGACATGCCACGGACAGATACTAGCACTGGCACAGTAGCCCCCTTATGCTGACATTGAAGGGGCGGGGGCGGGCGGGGGGAAAAATACCATCTTGGGGAAAAAAAAAAAAAAAAAAAACGTTTTTCCACAAGGAAGCCATGAATGCTAAAGGTTGAATCTAAATCCATTTTTTTTTTCTTTTTTTTTCTCCCCCCCCCCCCCCCTTTTTTTTTCGGGGCCACCTTATCTGCACCCAGCCCACCAAGTGGGGAGATGGGGCTGGTTCATTCAACTGAGGCTCACCAACCTAATCCAATTTCTAGCCTCCCCTAGCAAGAGATAATTACAAGAATTAAAGCAGGTGGGACGGAGGGGACAAGAAGGCCTCTCTCTTGCACTTTCTCTTTTCCTCCCTCTCTTGCACTTCTCTTTCTCTCCCTCTTTCCCTCTCTGTCTCTTCCTTCCTTCCTCCCTCTCTTTCTCTGTCTCGTTCTCTCCCTCTCTTTCTCTCTTTCTCCCTGTCTCTCCCTGTCAGCCTCCCTCCATCTCACTTCATTCTCTCTTTCTGGTTCTTTCTCCCTCTTTCCCTCCCTCCCTCTCTCTCTTCACTCCTTCTGTCTCCCTGGCACCCCATCGCTGCTTGCGGGCCCTGGCCCTGCCCGGAGAGCAAAGGGATTTGGGCAGGGTGGCGGCGGTGGCACGGAGGGTGGCAGTGGCACAGAGGATTGTGGGATTGGGCGGGGGGAGGGCTGGACAGCGACGAGGGGGAACCCAAGCTAAGGCATTGTTCAAAACTAAGAAAGTGTGTTAACTAATGAGACCCTGGGATTCCTCGGGCTAAAAAGGACATCCATGGTGAAACTGGCATAAAATAGCACAGGGCAGGTTCTCCCAAAGCACACCACCAACTCTCCCCCCAACACACACACACGAACACACACACACACACACACACACACACACACACACACACACACACACACACACACACACACACACACACACACACAAACCACACACACACACACACACACACACACACACACACACACACACACACACACACACCTCTCTTCCTGTCCCATGTTTCACTCTAAGCCCTCGCGTCGCCAACCCTCTTTTGTTTGCAAAGGTACGCTGCACATGCGGCAAGACCCCTATACTTGCTGATTGCGGTTATTATGAGCAGATTTACGAAATTTTCCGATTTTGTTTGTTTTTTTTTTGTTTTTTTTTGCGGTTTACCTAATAATTTCAAGCCACAGTCCCATAATTATATTTTGTCTCAATATATGTGCTCCTCTCAAAAGTGGTGAAATGTGGTATGTGATTATTTGTCAATAATCTAATACACTTGCTCTTCTCTCTTTTGTTTTTTTGTGTTTTGTTTTTTTTTCCATTGTCGGAGGGGGGTTGTCTAGACCAGCGTACATACAAGGCACGTGATAACCAGCACCTAGTTCATCCCTTTGATGTCATGGCACGGGGGGAAAAGGGGCCATAGTCCATGAAAAGATTTGTACTCCCCCCAACAATAATAATGAGTGTGTGGGGAGCGGATGTGGCCGAGAGCTCTAATTAAGGGGGGGGCAGAGACAGCATTGAGCTGCGCACAAAGGCTTGCCCCACGGAGCAGAACCTGCCATTGAATATTGAAGGACGGGAATGAAAGAAGACCCAAATAAGAGCCACCCTGTATCACCCCTGTTCATATGCATGTGTGTGTGTGTGTGTGTGTGTGTGTGTGTGTTAAGGCATATGTCTGTGTCTGTTTGATGTGTGTGTGTGTGTGTGTGTGTGTGTGTGTGTGTGTGTGTGTGTGTGTGTGTGTGTGTGTGTGTTAAGGCATATGTCTGTGTCTGTTTGATGTGTGTGTGTGTGTGTGTGTGTGAAGGCATATATCTGTATTTGTTTGATGTGTCTGTGTGTGTGTTATATGTCTGTGTCTGTTTGTTGTGTATGTGTGTGTGTGTGTGTGTGTGTGTGTGTGTGTGTGTGTGTGTGTGTGTGTGTGTGTGTGTGTGTTTCGGAGCATGTATGTCCCTGTCCCAGAGCTATTTGTGACATCTGAGGAAATCGTAAGATCCTGCAGTCTCTCAAGACCTGGCATACATAAACATTTGATCAACAATTGCTAACAAATCCCAGTTTGGGCTGAATAGATGAATATTATTCTTGCACTCTGCTAAACAAAGGACCTGTGTGTGTGTGTGTGTGTGTGTGTGTGTGTGTGTGTGTGCGCGTGTGTTAATGTGGATATATGGGGGGGCATGTTGGTGCTTGAAGGTGAAAACACAAGTCAAGTCAGAGAGTTTGAAAGGCCTTCAGCTTGAAGTGTGGGCCCACCTGCCTCTTTCTTGACCTCCCGCTGTTGCAGTGTAGTCATGACCTTTCCACTTCACAGACGGCCCACAGCAGCAATCTGGTAATTAACCATAGTAAAGAAAAGAAATGACAAGAGACCACTGTTAGGAGAGAGAGAAAGAAAAAGGGAGAGTGTGTGTGTGTGCGTGTTTCATAGAAAGTTAGAAAAAAATGAAAGATTGGAAAACATCGGGTGGGGCAAGGCCGGAAGAGTGAGGATTTTTTTGGAGAGTAACACACACACACACGCAAACACACACACACACTCAGTGTATCAGAATTAAAAATCTTAACACACTATTAGCAGAACACGACTAACTGCAATGCCAGAACTTGTATTGTACCTGTATTGCCCACTTCTGTAAAACATCTATAGCAATTATTTTCTATTCTATATTACTTTTCATGTGAGATGTTTCCCTACATAATACTTGGATTTAAATTGTTTTCTGTAGCTGTCGATGCTCTTTACAATGTGAAGTAAGTAAGTGGAACACATGATGAAAAGGTATGCATGGCTCGACCAACAAGACAAGTTAGATGGGGAGTTTCGTGCTGGAATAGATACACTTTAAAAACAAAGTAAAGTTTAATAAAATGGCATCGCTTAAAAACTCACTAAACCATTTCAGTTCTGTTAGACATCATGTTTATCCCTTTTTGACACTATTTCACCACGGATGTGCCATTTGCTGAATGTGTAGTGATAAGAAAATGTAAATGTTATCGCTCTCTGGGAAGTAAAATCAATTAATTGAGACTATAAGTCATGATTAAGCCCCTAGGAGTGCCGGAATGGTGTGCACTTTGATTAACCTCAAGACCTTCAGGGGCTTGTATTGATTTAAGTAAATGTAAGGAGCCCCATTATCTGCAAAGTGCTTTCGCTGCTTTCTATGTAAAACTTAAAGAGTGCTTCACAGTTCTTTCTCCGCTCCGGTGGTGTCCAGATTTTTCCCCCTCATTCGTCTTGATTGTGATCATTGTCGGGAGTTGGCGGAATTCGGTACACATCACTTCATGAGCTGTTTTTGGATGTTCACATTTATGTTTGCTCCTTTATGCCGCTCGGATTGTCAGGGGATGCAAAAAAAAGATTCCTTACAATGCTGGCCTGTGTGCAGTAAGCTACAGTTTTCTTGTCCACCTGTACAGTAACTTGTCATGGAGGCATGTAGTCGCAAAACCTCTGACAAGAAATAAAAACAACTTTTATTGTGTCGCTGATAACTCTTAAATGAACACAAAAAGAGCCTGTTCTTAGATTAAGATGTCAAAAGACTTATGTGCCTTATGGACCAAAATAGAGGATTTCCGGTGCGCGGGAAGCTTTCAGAGGGCTTCAACTGAGCAACAGCAACTTAGCATTTGGTCCTAAAAGGGATTGACTTAAGTAAGTGTTCTAAGCCGCTAATGGGGGAACCTAACTCCCTTTGACGCCCTCCTCTGCTTTGAGGACGCGGGCAAGTAAGGTCTTAGGAACCCAATGGGATTCCAATACAAAGAGATAGAGAGAGAGAGAGGAAAAAAAAAACACCACAACTTGCATATCCATTTCAATCACAGTTTTCTTAAAGTGCCAATCCAATTAATGTGCATCACGCTGGCAGCTTTGGCAGGGTGATAGGGAGGCTTTACTTAAGTTTGCGGTTCAATCAGATGCAAGTCCCACCCCCGCCTCCTCCCCGTTCTAATTACAATGTTGTTTGTCCCGGTGGGGTGTTAGAGGGATGGGAGGGATTATTTATGCAACAGGTTCCTGAACAAAGAGCCCCATAATGCTCCCACTGAAAGAGTTTAGTGGAGTGAGGGGTCTCAACCATATTGTTTTGGCAATGGACCCAATGCAGAGGACTAAATACACAAATGATTTAAGGGGACCAAATAAACCGGCCATTTTAGGCCACAATATGCATAAGTTAGCTCAGTATATAGTGGTGTATGCCCCTTTGTAGCAAAGTGTCTGCTAAATACTACAATTGTGACTGTAACAATGTAAAACACACTAGAAGAGTAGAGTGGTGTTCACTGTGTGCACAGGATAGGTGATAATGTTGTGGTTCAGTTTTTATTGCTAAACTGTCTTCCTAGGTTCAGGAGGAAGAATGAAATTACTTTGCCATTGCACTGGAAGTAAGTGTTTATAAAGGATAGGATTATTAATTGTTTGTTTAATGAGTTAGTGGGTAAATTGCAAATGTTAGTTTTATATACTTGAAAAAAAAAAATAGCGCATGCAGGAAAACATAAAAAAATCCCCAAACCAATCTTTTTAAACTTGCATTTTACCTCAGGGTGTATGCCGATGTCTCTTCAATCCACCCTTGTTTTGACTAAATCTGTGTTTTTAATCAATATTCTATTATGGTAGCAATAAACCTACTGTAAGTCAGATTTATTATAGATGTATATTATGCATGAAAAAGGCATATTTTTTGGATGAGCTGGCTGTTAATGCCAGTGTATTCTGCAAACAAAATAAAAATATTAGGTATTTAATGTTTGCTTTTTTTGGCCTTATACATCTCCAAAATAACTTGTGTACCTTTTATAACAACTTTATGTATTATTTTAATACATTGTGTATACCAATAATCTAATATGTTACTTACAAGTCTTAAAACCCAATACATGTCGGCTGTTGATTCCAGCTGTTAAGCCGGAACTGAACAGTGTGACACAATCCTTTGGTATCTGTCTTTGCTGTAAAAGTCAGTACCTACTCTGTAATATCCACATACTATAGATTCTTTGCCTGCTACAAGTTAAGTATGGATTTAATTTTTTTTAGTTTAGGTCTTACTTTTCTAAAATGACTAAATGCCTCTTGTACAGTATTTTCCTTCTAAAATCTGATTTAAATTGTGCAGTATTCAACATGATTGCGTTTATAATGGAGCACTTAAATAATTTACGTTTTTCTTCTGCGCCAGAGAGTGAAGGAAGGGGTTAATCTGAGCATGTTAGCCCCCAAAACCATCATTCTGCTGACATTTAGCAGCTAATTTACTCCGCTGAATGTCCCCATTAGCCAACACTGTACACACAGTGTATGTCCCAGGCATTGTGTTAGTCAGTCAGGGAGGCCTGTTTTACTCGGCCCTCCAATAAGCAGTGCACTGCTCAGCCAGGCGCAGACGCTGACAAATGTTCCCGGCATTAAGTATTTACCTTGTGGGATGTAATGGATGTACAGAGTTTAAAAACGCCTGCCTGCCACACTACAGGCACGGCACAGGCCAGAGGAGGACTGTTTCTAGATTATGAGAGGGGGGAAAGAAAATAGCGGCACTCAACACAGAATCTGTCTAGAGGATTTAAAATGCATGTCTGATTCTGTGAAATTTTATTTGTTGTTTTTGTACCAGTGTGTACCCAGCACGTGTAAGGGTCTGTATTGTGTATTGCACTATTATGTTACTCATAGAAGGAATTTGATAACCCATTTTAATTTCAGTTGTGGATGAAGGGCCTCAGAATTTTCAGTGAGACAGAAAATAAAAGTTATTGCTGTATTACTCTAAAATTAATTGAATGAATTTTTAATAAGCTGTATGTGCTTATAACAAAAAAGTGCATGTAAAGTTTAAGAAACTTTAGCTGTGTGTGTTTTTTTATTATTATTTTCCAATAAACACACATACATTTTTAATTTTTGACTCCAACAATCTTTAGTAGAGTGTAATGGGCAAAAATCGTGTAACAAATATTTTGCTCACCTGCCTGTATTTGATTACACAATTTCAAATGAACAAGAGTGAAGCAGAAAAGGCCATAATATTGCACTCTCCCTAAGCAAACGCTATGTCTACCACAAGACAGGAAGAAGCCCAAAGCTCATTAGTTAGCTGAGCCAATCAAATCAAATCAAATTATGCAGTTAGCAGGTTTGTGAAGCCCTTGCCACCTTGCAACTGACCTCATGTTATCCATCTCGCACACTTACACCACTGCAGTCTCGATCCATCTGACTTCACACATCTGCATTAGAACAGCACAGCACAGCAGAGTATAGTGCGCTGTACGGCACGGCGCGGTGAATCATTGATACCTCATCGTTTCAAAATTGCCCATGTAATTAAAGCGGGATTATAATAATAACGGTGCTCTTTATGGAATAATCCACGTGTTAATAAAAAAGGGCAACATTCACTGTACGGCCAGGCCAGCCGGGCACGTCTGGGAAAGTTTTGTTGGGTGGGTCGGCCGAGTGCAGGGTCAGTGACTAGTCACGCAGTTCACATTAAAATGTGCTGACAGTGACGAGAGGACAAGTGTTTTTTTATTCCTCCGAAAAAGAGCCACACCAGCTAACCCCCACCCCCACCCACCCCTCTCTTTATAACGCCCTCCCCTCTAAATGTACTTTTATATCTCCAAGTTGCTGTCCTTCTCCAAGATGGGCCCTCAGTATCCCAGCTGTAGCAAGTGTCCTTCAGTGACAGGCTTGCTCTGTGCACTTCTTGTACAGCAGCCCAGACTGTTGAAGATATGCCTTTTTCATGCATAATTTATCGACATTTATAGTCAATGTGACTTACAGTAGGTTCATTGCTACCCTGATGAAATATTAATTGAGGACACAGATTTAGTCAAAACAAAGGTGGATTAAAGAAACATTGGCATACAAGCTGGCTCTGTGTGCTTCTTGTGCGGCAGCCCAGACAGTTGAAGATATGCCTTTTTCATGCATAATTTACATTACAAATGTAAACACTGATTTAGTCAAAACAAAGGTGGATTAAAGCGACATTGGCATGCAGGCTGGCTCTGTGTGCTTCTTGCTGGGAGCCTGAGACCTGTGAAGTTGACAAGGGGTAGGTGACCGACCTGAACAGGATCCTTCTACGTCCTCCCTCCACATATCACGAGACGTGACGAGGAAACCGGTTGGTCAGAAATGCACACAACAGCTTCTTTATTATTACTGCCTCTATTTTTAGTTTTGGTAAAGACTCCATACATGTCACAGTTTCTGCCTCTGTTTTCCTCCCCCTACTCATTTTTCATCTGACAAGGGGCCTAAACTAAATCTGCTACCTGCTCTCCTTAACAGTCAACAGTTCTGGACTAGTAATGTACATGCAGCTGCAATGGCCCCTGTGTTTTTTAATTTTTGTTATAAGTCAATGCTGCTTAACCCTGTAGACATTTACCTCACAAGGGCTTGTATTAATGCGGGTTATTTATTTCATAACAGGATGTGTAAGGACGCACTTATAACAACAGTGTTAAAGTTAATTTGAAAATATAGCTTGTCCTTTGTGTATTAAGACACACTCACAAATACACACACGAACGCCCGTGCACACACACAAACGCGCACGCGCGCACACACACACACACACACACAAACGCACACATGCGCACGCACACACAATGTAGGTCAGGGCAGCAATGTGGCGTGTGGGCTGTGTGTGTGCAGAGGTCTGATGCTGCCCCCCAGGGTTCCTGTGTGGTGCTGCTCCTCCCCCAGCTTAGGCCTCCTCTGCTACATCACCCAGTACACTGCACCTGTGTGTCTGTGTGTGTGTGTGTGTGTGTGTGTGTGTGTGTGTGTGTGTGTGTGTGTGTGTGTGTGTGTGTGTGTGTGTGTGTGTATGTGTGTGTGTGTGTGTGTGTGTGTGTGTGTGTGTGTGTGTGTGCGCGTGTGTGTGTGTGTGCGTGTGCGTGTGTGTGTGTGTGTGGAGCTCTGTGAAGGACCAGTATTGAGGGGTGACACTGCACAGAACTCCAGGGTGGTGTTTTTGAGACTATGTGTAATGAGTCTCCCATTGAGCTGTTATCTGACTCAGACATATGAATTATCAGCAGTGACGTAGAGAGAGAGTTGATCTTATGCCTGTTATGTGTCATACCTTCATTTCCTTCAGGATAAATAAAGTATCTATACTCTACTGCCAGGGCTGCAAATTTGGTTGGTTGGTTGGTTGGTTGTAGATGGCCTCTGATTGGTATGGTCCATCTTTTGTTGAGAGGAGATAGCTGACAGAATGTAAATGTTGAGTGAGCATGGATTAATGTATTGTTTTAGATTTGTCCCTAATTTCTCTCTGTATTATATATACTGAGACTGATAGTTGCTGTGTGCTTATCTTGTTGTAATTACAGTTAACCTGGTTGTCTGGTACATTTTAAAAAAATCTATCAGGGACTCTTGCTCAGTTACATATAAATTCTGGATTTTACATTTTACATACACTCTCTTTTCAGTAGTTTTGAATAAATCAACAAGGACATGGGCTAAGATTGAAGTTGTCAGTAAAAAAGAGCTTAAGTGTAATGTTAGGGAGGGCCACGGCTGTCTGTGTAGTGCTGAGATTGCTGTAATGTGCTCTCTTGGCCAGCAGGGACTTCAGCCGCCACCGCCCCCCCTTAGTGGGCCCTGAGGGAGGGAACAGTCAGTTCCAGGGAGAAGACTGCCACCAGCTGACGAAAATATGCCACTGAAACACTGAGATGACAACACAGAGAAAGAGCTGTGAGCTAGCTTGCATCTCAGAATGACAAAAGAGGCGTAACATGAGTGATGTGAGTACCTCCACAAGATGACCCATACATGCGTACCATGATACAGATGCATAACAAACAATTAACAAAGTCTGTAGCACTGGCCATTTTATGTGGTGAGATTTTTGGCAGTAGGGGTTCACCATGATTTCTGGTTACATCCTGATATAGACTGAAGATGATGATGATGACTCATCTTAAATAATCACTTGTACTTTCCACGCTCCGCTGTATTACATCAATGTTTAGGAATACAGATTTAGCCGTTTGTGCTGCCATAGTCACCAGACCGTGCTGAAGTGCTGTGTGTGGAAATGTTTGCACTCACAGCAGTTCCTCCTGCCGCAGTGTTGTTTTTCTCACAGAGGTGCTTTTGTATATAACCCTTAGGGACAGCCACCAACATGAACCCCCTGTCAGCCTCGCACAGTCCAATAAACAGGAGGTGGCCACGTCTGCCATGTTCTCAGAGGTCAAATAATCAAACACTTAACTACTTAAAAGTTTAATGGAAGAATTTTTGTTCTGTGTTCTGACATCTCTGTTAAAGGCTTTGTCAGTGTTCTTCTATTTTGATTAATTTGCTTCTAAACTATGGCATAACTAAAGGTGGGCAAAGTGTCTTAAATGCATACAAAATGTAAAGGAGAAGAAAACCTAAACTTCATTTTTGTATCAGTAACGAGGTACAATACATCTTCTAGTCATCTGCTTCAATGATGGCATGGCCACATTATAATAGGTGGAGAGAATAGATTTAAGGCCCACTTAAAAAAGCCAATTTGTGTTTGGTGTGCATCGGCCTTTACTCTTCCCTTTGACTATAAACATTCCCATTCTATTCTATTGCTTGTATCTCTTCATGCTATTTATGTTTAAATTCAACAGTAAGTCATGGAAACATTTTGATGTTCACCTTGAATCTTTATCTAATTGTATGAATTGGAAATAGTGTATTATAATATAGTATAGTATAGTATAGTATAGTATAGTATAGTATAGTATAGTATAGTACAGTATAATATGAATTAGGATATTGAAGATCTTCTTAGTATTGTTTCATTCCTTAGTGTAGAAACACAGGGCTTGTGTCATCAAGTTACTATGTAAGTAACAGCTCCCAGACAAGCAAATATTGTGTAATATAAGAATGTTTTAGAAAAACACAGCATAGTTTTCAGCCTTCTCCCCTCTAACATGTGTTGAAAGAGATCGTGGTCATTGCAAAAACAAGCAGACATGAACTTCCATCTCTGCTATGACTGATCACCTACAAACAAACATCTCTCTCACACAAGCACCTCTCATCAATCTTCTGTAGCCTCTTGTGCAAAGAAGGCGTTTTTTTTTTCTTTTCTTTTTGCCAGTGTAGGATGAGCGCACATTTTCACAGGAATTTGGACTCCTAGCCTGTGTCTACATGCCGCAGACAGACTAAAATAAATAGCACTATTTTAGGATTCGGAGCGGTGCGCGCATCTTTTTGGTGGTTGACTATGGAAAGGCGCATTTCGGAGCATCAGTCTGTGTCGCCGAGGTGGGGGGGGGTGTTGTGGCGGTTGGTGGTGGAATTGGTCTGCTTGGGGGAGGGTGGTTGGTTGTAGATGGCCTCTGATTGAGATGGTCCATCTTTGGAGAGGAGATAGCTGAGAGAATGTAAACGTTGAGTGAGCATGGATTAATGTTATGTTTTAGAATTGTCCCTAAATGGACAGTCATTTTTCAACGTTTAAAAAAAATAACCGTGACAGTGGCCATCTCAATTTTCTATAGCTTCAGGTATATGAAATGCTCTTGTTCAAATGCAGTTTTTTTCTTGGTCGTCCATCACTGCCGTCTGCTTTCATTGGCACAAATGTGCTACTCTTAAATATACACATTGATGCCATTGTGTTTCACAAGAATCAAAACTTTAGTCTGTAAAAATGAAATGTGTATGTTTGTGTGTATGTGGGTGTGTGTGTGTGTGTGTTGGGGATGTGTAGACCACAGGCCCATTTCTCAGTGTCCCTTAAAGAAATTGCTGGTACGTTGAGGCCTCTCTCTCTCTCTTTCTCTCTCTCCCTCTCCCTCTCTCTCTGCCTTTCTCCCCTCTCTCTCTCCATCTCTCTCTCTCCCTCACTCTCCCTCTCTCCATCTCTCTCTCTTCCTCTCTCCGTCTCTCTCCCTCTCTTTCAAGCATGTGTCCGTACAGCAGCAGCTTGCCGGGTGCTGTGCAAGCTGAGCGAGGGAGCGAGCGAGCGAGCGAGCGATCGGCCTCCCTTCTCTCATTGTTCCACATGGGTGAGCTGCATTAACCCGGAGATGAGAGGGGAACTTACCTGGAACAGGTTAATGACCACACACTTTCCAGACCATTTCATCCCACCGAGCACGGCCGAGGGGAGCTAAACGCTCCACTTAGGCTTCCCCTAAATTATGGATTATCCAAAAGGTGGTGCGATTAAAAATTCAGGGGTGGCAGAGTTTTTTTCTGCCCCCCACCCCCCTCAACCACTGACACCCCTCAAGCCACCCCTATCCTTACTCCCCCTTACCCCACCCGACTCATTCCATCCACCCTTCTTTTGGCTGCCAATCGATGAAGCTGAGGGGCGGGTCGGGAGAGGTTCTCGCTCCCTCTATTAGCCGAAAGAGCCCCTTTGCCCGATATCGGTTACGTGGCCCATTAATATTGGAGGATGGAGACAAATAAACAGGAAATGACTAATCATCTCCCTGGGCGACCGGAGAAGGGGGCCACTCATGCGGGTGATTGACAGCTTCAAACATCATTTGGTAACAGGTCGATTTTCAGGTGTGTTTTTTTTTTCTTTGGGAGGCACTGGGACTTTAGCGAAATTAATTTGGATAATGTATATGAAGGCTATTGGCCGTTCTGATTCATTTATGAACATATATCCCTTAGAGCCTCTGAATATCCGCTAACCGTCAGCAAATTAATGGAATTAAGCCCCAGTGCGTTTCACTGTAAGAAGAATTGCTGCCACCCCTCCACAAAAAATACCTTTCCATCCATGGAGATTATAGTTCATTTATGAAGTGTTATGTGCTCCCATCGAGTTGGATTATTTAAAAAGTAATTTGTATAAACTTGAGCATTACTAATAAAGCTGTTCATTTGATTTCATTTCAAATGTTCTCCTGTCATCTCACATTTAACCAACGCATTTTGTTCCCAATCACTCAGCATAAATAGGCCTAAGGTTTCAGAGGTTGTGTAGTGTATTAATAATCACAATTTGTATTAATACTATGGTTAGAATAGTTTAACAACAAAAAGTCTTAAATCATAAAATGAAAAATTGATAACTACTGTAATACTGTAAGTTCTGTAGTTTCCCCCCCCTTCTTTTAATTTCTACTGTAAATGACTACTATTATCACAGACCTTCTAATTTGTCAGAACTTGACAAGTGCTGACAGGAGGCATCACACAGATACCATCTGAGGGAGCGATTGGTACATTTGGAGCCAGCAGGAGGGATCAGTGACTCCAGTGTTTAAGTGTGTTGTTTTCCCAAAGCACCCCGAGACATCTGCTACACATGTGCTCACCAGTACCAGCTCCTACTTCACCAAATATCCCCAATTAATCCAGCCTGTGGTTAATATTTGTGAAACACAGAAGCAACTGAGGCGTTGGGTTTATTTATTTATTTATTTATTTATTTATTTATTTATTTATTTATTTGTTTGTTTGTTTGTTTGTTTGTTTGTTTGTTTGTTTGTTTATTGCTTTTTTCAGAAACATCCCCAGTAAAGTTGTATGATCTTTGTTGATGTTGTCAGGGAAAGAGACCATATTGCCACAGGCAGGCTCTGTAAAAATCCCGGCCTTGGTACAGTAGCTCACAAAAGATGATTAACAAGATGTTACAGTTTATTCGACATGAACACCCTTTGTGTTGCACTGTCTCATAAAACTACAAAGCTGTGGCCTGACTGGTTTATGAAGTCTCCCAGTCGCACAATGCGCTCTACACTCATGGGGCGCAGCTCTGCCACCAGAGGGCGATGTGTTCCTTTGTGCACTGATAACCTATGTGTCTGAGTCCTACATCGCCAGTTTCATTCCCATCAACCAAGTGTGGACTTGAGGTTGACCCCAGTTTTCACACCTAAATACCAGTAAATTATAATATGTGTTATTGTATGTACATTACCCAGTTCAGTACTGTGATGTCTTGCATAAGTAATAATATTATGAAATTCGTGCACATGTGGGATAAATGACATTAGAATGAAGACATTTTATATCTTGTGATTCTTGATAGTCAGAAAGTTGCTTGGCCTAGATTTAGCCTACACATGTAATAGCCTACTAACTGTTTTTCATTATTCGCTGTCTTCCAGCATGTCTGTTGCCATGAATTAATTATATTTTGCAGTGAACCCAAGCTAGACTGAGAGACAGAGAGGGCTGACACTGTCTGCCATCAACTGTGGATTAGTCCGGTTTGAATTCCGGCTTTTGCAAGAGGGGAAGTCCTTGCACCTCCATGTCATTAAATGTCAAGAAGGTGTTGTAAAAGAAAAAAAGGAGGTCAGGGTAAGTAGTCAAGTCACTGCAGTTTGTAGAATAACCCCTCGTTTCTTTTCTCTTTTAATTCTCGCTAATTAGACTAAACTGAGAGGATCGTCACCACGTCATTACCATCACTGCGTCCCAGTTTCAAATATTCCCCAAAGCCCACGGTGCCATCTGAGTGTGACCATACATGCAGAAGATGATTGTCAGGTGGAAGAGTAAGTGCTTGACTTTTCCTCTTATCTTCTTTTCCAAGAAAGGAAGCGGGGAAGAGGCCACTTAGGACATCAAAGGCTTCTCAGCTATGTTATAAAGTAACAGGTTCACCCTGTGAGGAGATTCATAAGCCTAAACTAGCAATATATCTGTCAACACCATCCTTACCCCTGTCCCCAGGCATGTTGCTTTAAAATTCAGGCTGTTTGAAAAAAAAAAAAGCTTTGGATAATTACAATCTCCAGAAGTTACCGTAGACTTTCTTGGCAAAACGATGTCAGCTGTAGAAAACACAATGTTGCACATTCTGCCACATTATAATGGTGTAAAAGCTTTCATTTAGCAGCGTGCTTGCCTGGGAAAACCCCTGCCAAAAGAAGCACCACTTGGAACTCAGTGCAGTGCACTGCGTGTACGTGTGCGTGTGCGTGAACTCAGTGCAGTGCGTGTGCTTTTTGATAGGGGTGTACTGCCCTCTGTAGGACACAGTAGGAATTACATGCATATCCTCTTGCGTGTCAAAATGAGAGAACATTTCAGCTTTATTTACAAGGAGGCGAGAGAGAAGAGATGGTGTGTAATTTGAAACCTTTTCCCCTTTTTTGTGAGTGTTACTGCTTTTTTAAAGCCCACAGACTAGAGATACACCCATTGGGTTTGTCTGATACACACCCAGCTCCTGATGTCACTTCAGTCTCTCTAAAGACTTCAGAGAGGTGTCGATGAAAACAGTAGCAGCAAGTAAGAGTTTCTTCAGATACCCAATCTTGGTGGCATGAGAAATCTTTGTGGTTTCTGAGGTAAAACAGCACAAAGCCTCTTTGCATGGTTTCTGCAAAGTTGAAGCGATCTGTGCATCTTTTTAATTCCTACTTTTGTTATCTACAGCTGCATCAACATATGAAACTTTTTTCAAATTGGCAAGGCACTTTTTATCATGCAACATCAAAGCCACAGGTTCAGGCCTCAAGCATTTTACAGTACCAGAAAGTGCTGATAGAATGCATGTCATAAGAGAGAGCGAGGGCGAGAGAGAGAGAGCCACTTTGCCGGATCTGTACAAACATGAGGCCGGTGTGCAAACATTTCTCTCCTGAAAAGGCTCACTGAGAGTCTGTTCCCCTGCAGACGTCACTGCCTCTCTAGTGGAAGTTTACCTGCCTGCTCTTTGCACGTTTATCAAAGGACTGGGCCTCATGGTGAGTGTACAATGGAGAGAGAGAGAGAGAGAGAGAGAGAGAGAGAGAGAGAGAGAGAGAGAGAGAGAGAGAGAGAGAGAGAGAGAGAGAGAGAGAGAGAGAGAGAGAAAGAGGAGGATGGCAGAGAAAAGAAGAGTGCTAGCTGTAAAAGAGCACCACGGCCTGCCCTTGTTCGGATGTCTGCCCACGTGGAGATGTATAAATACATCAGTACATCCACCCCCACCCCTCCAGGCAACGAAAGGAAAACCTCTGACCAAACCAAAGGGGAGTGCATTTGACACAGCAATGCATAATGTGCACTTGCAACTTCAGACTTGCTGATATTGAGGTAAACAGTACGACCACACAGCCACCACTCACAGATTTAGACAAAACTAAATGTTATTTGGATTGTGCTTTCTGCTGTGTTGACTTTTAGTTTTGAAAACAACCAAAAGGAAAATTTTCGTGATTAGAAAAAATTTGTACATCCTGTTTAGGCACGTAAGGATAGCATATATTGGGACTACACTTTCCACTTCCTTGCTGCTTTTAGAGAGGGCCTGTGGATACAGACAAAAGCACTCATGGTATACACCACAAAGCTGTGGCCTAGCTGGCTAGACTTGAGTCAAACGTCAAGCCACCATCCACCCAGCGCAAATTACAAATGTAGCATTGCTGGCTGTGCCTGCTGGCGAGTTCCAGAACTCCTCGTGGATGACACAGATGGTTCCCATGACCACTAGCACAGCTGGGACGATTAGTGGACATTGCTGAAACTGATGTAATTATGAACAAAAAAATTATTCTAACACTTATCTGGTTCATTCTCAGCGTAGTCTGTAGCTAGTCTACAGTATACTCTACAGCTACACTAAAAGAGTCTGTAATTGAAAGGCTTGTGTACTTGTGACCTATTCATTGTCTTAGATCACAGACGGTTTGCACCAGGGTTTAACTTTTTTTACTTAATTAAGTCCTCCTATTCACATTCTTCTATTTTACAGAAAAGTCCGTCCCACTTTTATATAGGTCTTTATTTAGAGAATGGGCCATTCTGCTTCATCGCCCTCTACCCACACTCTACCCTGCCTCTTTTAAGTGCCATATGCAAAAAACACATGTACTGTAATCAGTAGGGTGAAACCCATTCATTTATGTCTAAAACTAGTGCACATCATCGCCAAGTGCTCTTTTAAAGGATTTCATTTGGCCATTAAGGGACCTTTAAAGACCTCCCAAATGTTGTTACCCTGGCGATGAGGTCTTTATTTTCTTCTTCTTTAGTATGGGAGTTTGTATGGGGCAAGGATTTTTTTGTCTCTAAACCTCAGGTGACTGTTTTGCACGTCAGCATGGTTGCGTTTGTGCCATAAAGTGGTAAAAACTTGACAAGTGCTTAAGTACGTGTTAGGCCCAACAGACTATTTTGTAAGATCGCTTCAGTTCCTGGAAATGAAATGCAAGTGTGAGTTTTTTATTTTATTTTATTTTATTTTCAAACTTTTTCACTTATGCAAGGACTACCTTCCCACATGCACAGAGAGAAGAAGATCACTGGGACTTTTCATTTCCTTTTACAGACACCATGTAAAACTTTCTTCTTCCAAATGATGGGCATGACATTACACTCAGGAACTCGTTAACTTGCAGACTGTGAAACTGCTCATAAGCAAGAATGCCACCTTTGGGGTGAGGGGTCACTCCCTGTAATGAAAGGCATTACCATTTAACCACCTGTTTGCCATCCTCAGAGCACTGGATTTTCCTGTTGCTCCAGGCAAGGCAGGGGACGGAGAGGTGGAAGTCTCTGGGATATCCTTTGTGCTGAGGAAGACACACCTGTATTGCACCCTGCCCCCTCCTTTTTAAAAACTAATCTCACAGGAACAGGTGCATAGCAGGAAATAAAGAACTGCAATTGGTCACAAATTAAATGGCCATATGTGGACATGGCAGTAACCACTGACACTGCTCTAACTGGTGGTTTGTCTTCTCTAAATAAAAATCAAATGTAAATTTAATCCTCTAGAAATTACATTCTTTTCTAAGAGGATTTCACCATGCCCATCTGCCCTCCCCCAGGGTACTCTTGTCTCACTTAACTGTGTTTCTTCAAGAGTCAAGTAAACTAGCCAGCTTTCTGGAGTTTACAAGGCTTTAGGTTATATTAGTGTGGATGCCAGACTGCACTCCTCGACAGCTAAGCTAACTGCCTTCCATGACTTCAGGGTCCCCAAGCTTGTAAGAGCTGGTCTTGTCATGGAGATGTTCCTGACAGTATCTGCTCACATCTGAACCAACCTAAAGTAAAATGCAGTAAAACTTCACATAAAATGTTGGATGTTCTTGAACAATACTGGAGATGTTTTGTTTTTGTTTTGAGCCAAAAGCCTATAACGCTTTTAGCAACAATAATCCTCAGCCATAATGTAGCTGGGAAGCATGTTTGCGCAAAGTAAAGGCATTAAGAAGATTAGGGGAAAAAACACTGTATATTCACCACATCAACCAAAATTCGTTATACAACCCTTTAGACTGCTGTCTCTTTGAGAACAAGTTCTTTATTTATTAATGACTTGTGTCAGATGATAGCATTAAACACACACACACAAAGAACGTATTTAGTATTACTCAGAAATAAATGTACTTTTTCTTGCGTAAGAACATTTACTTTTGCTCTGCTCTGAGCAAAAACCACAAACTTTCTGGGCCCTGCGGGCACCTCAGAAGGGCCCTTTGTGGGCGAGGAATGACGGGGAGGCCAAGCTATGAATGTGCCGTCTCTCCATGCCATGTTGGTGTGCACAGTAGTTCTGAGGAAGGACTCTATGCACCGGCAGCAGAGGCGATGTGGGAGCAGGTTTCCTGCTCCACCAAAACTCACAGTAACACACACTGTTTGCTTAAGAGAGTACCCAAGAAGGTTGTTTTTTTCCTTGTTTTTTCTTCTTCCGCTCGCTACAACAGCAATGAGAGCTGAATAAAGACGGGGGGATAGGGACACAAGGGATCAGCTTAACGGCTCTGCCGAAATCGAACTCTTCACTCACAAGGCAGGGCATTGAGCGTTTGTACTGTGACGCAGTTGTACTAAATAGTTCTCATTCCTTACCTTGTCGACTCAATCTTGATTTCCTGTGTGCTTGGATAACATGGATGCGATGCATGTAGTTTCTTCCATAAATGACCGTGGTATGCTTTCTCTGGGCCTACCCCCATGCGGAGCTGCAAGGGCACTCTGTTTTTGCCTTGCCAGGGCCATGATAAACAGTAGGAAGTGCTCACAGTGTAGCAGATTCGGTTGGTGCCTTGCAGCGGTGGAAATTGACTTTTTAAAATGTGGACCTTTACCAGCCACTAAATTAATTAAAGAAATCTACCAGCCACTTTCATATTTAACAGCGTTTGACTGGTGACTGGTGACTGGTGCCTTGTAGTAGTATAAGGCAAGGACATGTGACTGGATTTTGTTATTGTTCATAACTGTTGTTGCACTGCATGTAAGTATTTTTAGGATTTGGTGTTCAGTTTGGTTTGACAGACATTCTGAGCTTCTTGAGAAGTTATTTGTCTCATCACACTTTTGCCTGAGAGGGGTTGGCATCAATCATGTCACCACCACCTGCAGAGTTAAACTGTTAACTGAGAGAATGTTGTAAAATGCATGACAAAAACTACAGAACAACACGACGCAACGCCTTTTGATGGTGTCCAACACCCCAGCAACCGAACACTTCAGAAAAGCTCAGTCTTATTTTTCTCCATACTTATAACTAAGAAAAAAAATGTTGATGAGTTAAAGAATAACACAGACAAGAATAACACAGACAAGAATGTTGAGGTTAAACCCAGACGAGAAAAAATCTCTCCCCTGCAGCATAAGCCGGTGTAAACAATGCTAGTGATTCATCGCAGGTAATCACCCTGTAGCAATTATCTTAGGTATGCTTTGCAGGTATGCTTTTTGTGGTGTAGTTGTCTGCGGTGGTATTCCAGATGTAGGATTACTAACTAGTCTCTCCATACACTGCTCTTAAATATATTCATAGTTTAAAATCATGGATTAATTTATGCTAAAGAGCGTGGATCAGCCAGAACAATTATTTATTTTTAGAGCTGAAATTGCTTCCTAGCACACAATTTAGCCTTAAATAGGTTGTATTAGAAAGGAATGACTCTTCAGGTTTAAACATAGCCTTGGAATTTAAATAAGTAATTAACTTCAGTTTTGAACCTTATAACAAATAACGGCTACACTGTTGGAGACTGTGTGTGGTGATTTTTGTCACAGTTTTCAACCATCAAAGCCAGCACTATAAAGCCAAAACTAATTACTTAAACTGTGGCAGTATTTTTATCACTAATTGTCATGGCCTTTACAAATAGCTCTGATGATATCAACAGGCAACTGTGCTTCAGTGTGTATCAGATAAAATCCGAACCAAGTGGACCGTTCATATGATGTGTGTGTGTACCTATGTGTGTTCCTATTAATGTGTAAGTGTGTGTGCCATGTGCCTGTGTGCCTTGCGCTAAACTTGTGCCTGTGTGTGTGTGTGTTATTTAAGTATGTTTTTGTCTCTATTACTCTGTGTGTGTGTATGTGTGTGTGTGTGTGGGGGGGGGGGGGTTGGGGTCGTGCGTGTGTGTGTGTGCGTGCGTGCGTGCGTGCGTGTGTGTGTGTCTGTGTGTGCACTTGTAAGTTTGTGTGTGTGTGTGTGTGTGTCTGTGTGTGTGCGTAAGTGTGTGTGACACAGCATGTCCAGCTACTTTTCCACCCTGCCACAGAGTTTATTTAAGTAGCGTTTCCTTGAGCAGTGCGATTGAGAGGAGAGGAGAGGAACACAAGCCTCTCAGTCTTGTCCTCTGGCGAGGCGAGGCACACCTCAATGCTATCTTTTGAGCAGGGCCTAGGCTGCTGTGCCTCAACTCCGTGTGGCTTGCTTCACTCCGCTGTGTATCCCATTGCGCCACCACATTTCACAGGGCTCTGACAAGAAAGAGAAAAGTCTTCTTCTTCTTCTTCTTCTTCTTCTTCTTTTTCTTCTTCTTCTTCTTCTTCTTCTTCTTCTTCTTCTTCTTCTGTGGCATAGGCTGTTTTTCACATTTGATTAAGTTTTGGTCCATGCTTAAGCACATTGTCCTCATCGAAAAACTAAAGCTGATGGACTTTTTGTGACATCACAAAGCAAATGTACATATTGTACTTCTCTCAAGAACATATATACAACACATACCTATGCAAATGTTTGACTGGACCAAATACAGAAAGGTGTGTGTGTGTGTGTGTGTGTGTGTGTGTGTGTGTGTGTGTGTGTGTGTGTGTGTGTGTGTGTGTGTGTGTGTGTGTGTGTGTGTGTGTGTGTATGTGTGTGTTTTGTTGAGCAATGGCAGAATGTTTGGTCTAATTGCGTAACCGATAATAAATTAGCTTGCTTTTGCAGTACCAGGACTCAGTTGGGGTTGTGAAAAAAGAGAGGTGGCGGATTTATTACCTAGCATTCCCTGATGAGCCACAGCGATGGGTGCATAAGCGGCACTGGGGTGTTTGTGTGTGTGTGTGTGTGTGTGTGTGTGTGTGTGTGTGTGTGTGTGTGTGTGTGTGTGGGTGGGTGTGTGTGTGGATTGGAGCTGGGAGTGGTACGATATGGCAGTCCCTAACTGAGGGAGGTTGTGATAGCGGACAGGGGTAATTGAATCACTGGGGAGCCATGTGGTCTCCATGTGAGGTTCATTAAATGGAGACAGCAAGGGAGGGAGGAAAAAAAACGAAATAGTCTCAGTGTAGGCGACTCCACTCAAGCCTCAGGAGTTCAACATTTTAGCAGGACTTACCTTTGACTTGAGATACATCCACTGGCTGCATAACTGTACCTGCAGTTTTGTATGCAGTTACAAATTCTTTAAAACTGTCAACATTTAGATAATAAATGACTATATTTGTTATATATTTGTAATGCCTGTTTTAGTTACATGTATGCACAGTACAGCAGTTGCTTTGGTTGTCTTGTCTGTGTTGTGTGTGTGAGGATAGGTGTGGTGTCCCCAAATGACTGGAAAACCACTAAATAATGTTTTATACTTAGTGCATAAACACCGACGTTCAAATGAACCACCCTGGTCGAAATGTCCCCTTACAGCAGTATCAGACCCTAGTGCCCCAAATAGCACCCACCACCAGACTTTAAACAGCAACTATGCAGACAAATTAAAGTGGAAACTGCTGACAAAGAGAAGGAAAGAGAGAGAGGGAGGGAGAGGAAGAGAAAGAGAGTGAGAGAGACAGAGCACAAGTCTTCATCTTCGTCATGTTTGTCCTGTACCTGTTTACACATGAAGGGGGGATGTTTACTCTGCCTCCGTTTGCTAAACCGTTGTCTCATTCCTCACATTTCCGAGGCTGTCCTGCAGAATTTATGCAAGTGTCTCGAAAAACCGACTAAAACAAGGTCACCATGGTGGTGGGTCCATCTGTTGCAGTCGAGGGCCAAGATCTCCTTCTACTGACTTCAGGTGTTTCTGAAGTAGCCTGGTAAACCAATCCTTCATACTACACTGTATTTCGTACAGAGGGTCTGGTCTATACTGACATGGTTGTCTCAGGCAGGAATCGTGCCTGACCAATCAGCTAATAGAGAGACAGTTTGCGAGCAATGATGTCGACTGTGTGTGCCACATTTGAATTGGAGTGCGTAGGCAGGCTAATTGCATGCGTTGTGACCAAACGCTAGCAATTGGGTAAATTCAGATCCAATCATTTTAAACAGCAGAGTCTACACCTCCAGGAAGAAATTGCTTGCTGACTGGTCAGGCAACACTGCCTGAGACAACCATGTCAGTGAAAGCACAGCCAGACCCACCGTACAAAATGCAGTGTAGTACAAGGGGCTGGTTTACCAGGCTATTTCTGAAGTGTCAGAGGCAGAAATCCTAGGATTAGAAAAAAGTAAAAGACCAGCCTGTATTTTTTCCAACCAATTCACTAAACCTAACTAGCTCAACTCTTTAGCCAGGTAGATTATCTAGTGAAATTACCTGTGTTAAGACTATAGGCAGAAGTAGAACCATGGCAGGACTTTTTCTTTCTCAAGCAAGTTTGTACACCTTTGTAGTGGGCACTGTCCGTTAGTGCAGAGTTCAGAAGTGTGGGATGTGAACTAGTGGAATGCATTTCTACTGGCCTGCCTCTGTCCCTTTCTCTTGCTCTCTCTGAACTAGAACCTGACTCAAGCGAATGTTATAGGTTGGTGCTATTTGGAAGACAGCCAAAGAGCTGAAACTGACGTATACCACACAGGATAAGTACATTGTCTAAAATACCTCACGGTGAGATTACAGGAATGTTTTAAAAAGGGTTGCTGCACTTGGTAAGGGCCAAAGGCAACCATGTTATCTGTCATATCCTGGGTCCCATGACATCACCAGCAATGGAGGGTGGAGGAGGGGATGTGTTTGTGTGTGTGTGTGTGTGTGTGTGTGTGTGTGTGTGTGTGTGTGTGTGTGTGTGTGTGTGTGTGTGTGTGTGTGTGTAGATCTGTATATCTGTGTGTATGTGTGTGTGTGTGTGTGTGTGTGTGTGTGTGTGTGTGTGTGTGTGTGTGTGTGTGTGTGTGTGTGTGTGTGTGTGTGTGTGTGTGTGTGTGTGACAGAGAGAGAGAGTGAAGGTTGGGGCATTCTCAGATATGACCAACCTTATATGGAAATTCCAGAACTGTCCAGACAGTGTTACAGAATTCCCAAAGTTCATAAAAGAGGAATTTACTGAGAGCCGTCAAATTTGTAGAATGTCATTAGCAAGTAGGGCTGGATGCCACAAGACCTCAGAGTACTTGATACAAATTATATAAGCTGTTTGATTCCTTTTCCAAATCCCGCCCTGTGGTAAGTCATTGTAAAGAAGTGTCTATAAAGAACCACAGGATGTGTTTCAGTATGACATGTAGTATTATAATTAATTATAAAAACATCTTTCTTTCTTTCTTTCTTTCTTTCTTTCTTTCTTTCTTTCTTTCTTTCTTTCTTTCTTTCTTTCTTTCTTTCTGTCTTAATTTCCCCTGAGATTTAATTGTTTAATTGGAACTGGATTGCACGGTTCTATCTGCATATCTGTCTGCTTCTATTCTGAGCAGTTCTGACATATTGACCTTCAAAATTTCTGCATGCCATTTAGAAGAACTGATATCTTGACCTAGTTTATGCAACCATAAACAAACAAACAAACACTGCACAATAAGTCAACAAAGAAACTAGAAATATGTCAATGACTCACATAAAAATGGTAGATAAACTCTTATAATTCTAAGGGCATATAATGTCTTTGCATTAGTTTCTTACGTAGGATTGGCTGGTGACACAAAATTCGGGTCTGAAGTTGTATAAGTAAAATCTTTGTTTTAAACACACGCTCTCTCTCTCTCTCTCGCTCTCTCTCTCTATCACACACACACACACACACAGCCCCTCGCTAAAGTGTTCCGCTCAGCCACTCCATCCCCACTGCATCCGCATGGCCAAAGAAAGGCGACAGTGTCTGAAAAGGGTCGCAGCTGTAGCCCCGCGGACAGAACAAGGGAGAGAATGATGCTGCTTTTTTTAAGCGCACGGGATTACTCATTTGTTCTCAAGAACCTGGGTTTGGTAGCATGGCGATGCAGTTTCCATGGAACCAGCCCCATTCACCCATTCATTCAATTCATTCTGTCGATCTCAAGAGTGGCCTACTGGGGTGAGGCTGCTGTTCTTAGCTGTGAGGCTTACACACAGCAGTCTTTAAGAGATGCATTCATAAAATGGGAGCCATTTGCAGCACCAGTTCATGTTGCTCAATACAGCTAACACCATTACACTGTCTTTATTATGTCTACAATATTGCCACATTTCTCATCATCTATAGAATATTGCCATTCCCCGCAGTGCATCATTAAATGACAGTTAAACATATGATGTGTGGGAACATCCAGTCACATATATGAAATTCCTCCCTTCACATACATTCAGGGTGTGAACTGTCATTGTATATGTGGGTGCACTGAGTTTGTGTATTTGTGTGGTTTTGGTGGGTGTAATCTGCATATGTTTCCACGTGTGTGTGTGTGGGTGCGCGTGTATGTGTGTGTATTTGAAGAATTGTGTGTACTTCTGTGAGAATGCATGCTGCGCATGCAAGCACTAGAGTGTGTATGTGGAGGTGGCGACTCGAGGCTACCCGGGACAGGCAACATATAATTAGACAAATGTAACTACAGATACATTTTTATAGCTAGGAATGCACTTAAAGTTTGGCTCTCACCCCTCACAAAAAAGTGAGAAAAAAATTGCTTGCTCTGACAGAAAAATGGTAGTTAGTCAGAGAAAATATCCTAAAAGCCTTACAGTCTTTGGTCGTACAATGATGAATTATTTTGTTGTTGGATTAGTCACTGTAATAGCTACTGGTCGTCTGCACATTCACTGAGCTCTATTTGTCTGTAGCAAACTCTATTTACAGTGTCAGACAGAGCTCTACTATGCTCTGACAAAAAAATAAAAAAATGCCTTCTTATGGTCTGAAAAGGAGTAGGACTCTGAAAGGCCTCTCTCTATAAAAAGCCAAGGTTTGTCTTAAGAGGGTGGAGGAGGAACTCGTATTTTAAACAGGGGAGAAATGATGTTGACGTGCCTACTTTGAGGAATGCACAGGCGCTTGCGGCTGTCGGGTGACTTGACCTCCGCCGTTTCTCTTGGCTGCTGCATGGTTTTGGTCACCCTGGCCGTGGCGGCGTGGCCTGGCTCCGGGAACGAGTTTGGTCCAGGGACATAAAAATCTTTTTGAATCCCAGGGAAAGGTTAAGTAAACAAAGCTGTTTGCTCCGACTGTTGTCACGCATAGAGGTGGGCTTCCCTCCTTCTTTCAGCTAAAGTATTTTACCCTTCTTAAAGGCCCATTCACACCAAGAACTATACCTAACGACAACTATTACTACAACGATATGGGCGTCCACACTGAAAAATGACTTTTTAACGGTAACATTCTAGTCGTGATTTAAATATCTAATAGAACATAACGTCCTGTGAATTCTTATGAATTCTGATTGGCTGACAGTGCTTTTGTAGTTCATACAATTTCTCTGAAAGGGATCCCAACGGTATCGTTCAGCCTGTCATTGTCGTTTTAGGCCAGGTTTCCCAGATGCAGTTAAGGAGTTCTTAGCGCTAAGAAGTTCTTTAGACCCGTTTTAGGGCTCCTGTAAGAAGCAACCACGTTTCCCAAAATGCTTCTTAGTCTACGAAGACCTGCCGTTAAGAAGGATCTTTAAGAAGGGTCTGGAACATTCTTAAAGGAGAAATTCGGTGTAAAATAAAAATTTGCATGTTAAAACATCATACCGAGTTGTTATGTTTGCTGAGGAGCAAAATTGAGTTAGCCTGTTCAGAACTTAACTATTTTTTACCATTTGTCCCAGAAGGCTAACAATGGAAGTGGTAGGTGTCCTTAGAAGAAGCATGAAGATTACGCTATTATTAAACCATTAAAATAGCTCGAAGAAACTCCACAAGCACAGAAGTGTTTGGTTTGTTAACAATCAAGTAATAAATAACATAAATTCTTCACTTTTGTACTTAAGTGCAACTGTAAATATAAAAAAGTCTAATATCCGAGTCCTGATTGGGAGGTAACGTCCGCTTCCAATCGAGTCTGAAACCACGCAATCGGGCCAGATTTCCGATCACGTGATCGGATCTGGACATGCCTGATAGTAACTATGCGCTCCAATCAGCCACTCTGGGAAACACTCTTATCTTAACGCTTCCTCTTAGCTGACCTCTTATTAAGAGCCTTCGTAACTCGTTGTGAACGGCCCTTAGAACTCAGTCATCCTCATCAATGTGACTATGCAGGAGCCTCTTCAACCACTGAAAATATTGCATTGCTGGAAATCAATTTCAAATTTGTGTTTTTTTTTTTTTTTATTTACCTTAAACTTTTTCAAGTTAATTAATTATCTTCATAAGTCGGTAGATGGTTAAATGAGTCATATCCGGACGAATGAAGACTTTAATGAATGCCCCCGCTGTCTGAATAACACGCTTGCAATATTTGGGTGTCCGTCCGGGCACCCTCAGACTCACAAAGTCTCAAATACCACAAGAGGCAGGATCACATTAAAGTATGAAGAAATTCTGACTTTACTTACCTTGGTGGACATGACTACTTTCGTATTCGGTCACTCTGATCAGTTCAGTTGCAAACAGGGTCAGGTGAAGGGAAAGCAGTCCATTTTTACAAGAGTGTCCATTTACTCAGAGACACTAGGGGGAGCTCCGTTCAGAAAAAGCACTCAAAGTTACATAGTACCTTTTTATGATTTGAAAGTTGGTCTGGTACAAACGCTTTAGAGGTACACAAATTGGATTATTATGGGCTGCATTGGTAATAAAACCTGTGCTTCATTTGTACCAAATGCACACTGCTTAACTGTGGGAAAACAGCTAACATGTGGTTGTTCATTTAAGGCTTTGTTTTTAAGGCAGGTCTTTTCCCATTTTTGTTCACCTGATTATACTGCCCTGCAAAGCCAAAAGGCAGTAGCTACATATTTTATCAAAACTAAATTTACACTGAAAGTTGGCTGTATAACACCTCTTTTGTCTAGTGACTAAATAAAATTAAAAAGATAAATTAATAAAGTACATTAAAGCATCACCACTATTATACCTACATCATGTTGGACTATACAATATGACAACTTGAAGGCATTTTTCTCAGCTTCAGTGTTCGCGTAGTTACTGCCCTTTGCCTTTGTAGGGCAGAATAATTCCTTTTAAAACACAGTGGCTAGTAGCTGCATGTCCAGACTAACTCCTTTAATTTCCTGGATGACTTGAGAAGATCCTCAGAGCCTGGTTCTTTATGAACACCATGACCTCTTCATCTGGATATTAGGCTCCAGGCAAGACTACAACTCCTCACTGCTGTTCATTTCATGAGTTATGTCTATGTCCAATACCCACTGTTACTGTGTGTGTACACTGAGTCTACAATAATTATCAATGAATTAATGACCTGATGTAATATATACTGTATTTTCACTGTACGCAAACAAAGATTATTTCACAGTGTATATCAGTGTTTTCAGGCACAGCTATGGAATATGTAGTCTAATATGCATTGACTAATTTCTTTTTAAACTGTAAACTGTAAACTGTGGCTGAATTATTTCACAGCACAGAGAAAAATATAAAGAAATCAACACTTGTTGCACAGCATGATAGTATTATGTACCCAGATATGAAACACTATGCAACCTCTTCCTTTCCAAATGTAAATTACATTCCTTCATCTTGTAATATGCTAAAAAACAGCCAGTAACTCCCGAACTGCTTGACCCGTCGTAAAACGCTAATAGGGAACACATTTTCTCCACGAGTCATTTGGTTAAATGGACACAGTCGCAGGTGTTGAGCAAAGCGGGCAGTTTTTGCTGCTCAAATTCTGTGACAACTCAATTTGTGGGTGTAATCGCTGGAGCTGTAACTTGGAAGCAGGGAACCCCCAGAAACCCCACTACCAAATCCGTCTCCTTGACGACCAACAGAAGCCATTTCCTCCCAGCTTTTCCTCCTGATTCCATCCAACCACTTGTTGCTCTATGTAGTGCTATATATTAGCTATATTCAGACAAAATTACATGGTTTGGGTGATGCCACAGGCCTGTGCTTAGGCTCACCACGAATGCTTTCTCTGGCTTTGATGGTGTCGCTGATGACTACCGGTGAGGATTTAAATATTTCTTATGATGACTGGGTAAATGTATTTTTGGATGGCGGCTCCACATGGCTGACTGACTATATGATGACTCACGGCAAGAGGAACAGACAATCTGGTGCACTGCATTACTCACGCTGGTATTGAGTACTGTACATGGACCCTGATTAATGTTCACACATACATTCACATACACACACACATAAAAGCAACACTAAATGTTTCCAAAATCATTTTAGTGGTTCATCAACTTGTAACAGGGTGAAAGGCATTTCTCTTTGCCACCTTCCATGG
The DNA here is from genome assembly GCA_027475355.1 of Coilia nasus. Taxonomy (NCBI): domain Eukaryota; kingdom Metazoa; phylum Chordata; class Actinopteri; order Clupeiformes; family Engraulidae; genus Coilia; species Coilia nasus. The sequence goes on along the minus strand of CM050210.1, from coordinate 26,098,949 downwards.
GCTATAACCACACTAAGTAAGTTTGGAGGAGTGGGCTGTCTCTCTGTAGTTCAAATGAGAGACAATTCCACTTCCAACCTGTAGGGCGACCGAAGACGAAAACTACTTAGTATTGCTTTAATTTCAAATCTTGCATGTGCAGAGGCAAAGAGGCAGAGCCCCCCCTTTGACCTCCCTGGTCCTGGTTCAGATGTGGTAGGAGTGGGCCTCTGAGTAGAACCAGCTGCCTCTGTTTTGGCTGCAGCCATGAGGAAAGAGGAGTGTTTTGGCACAGTGGCGACTGAGTGGTTTGCGTATTCTATATTTGCCCCAACCATGCGGAAGGCTCCACCCTCGGCTGCCGGTCTCTCAGTAAAAACCCCCATGTCGTCTCAGCCTGCCTCCTTCTCTTTCTCTCTCCCTTTTACCTTTTATCTTTCACTCTTTCTCTTTCTCTCTCCCCCTCCCTTGCTCTTATTCTTTTCTCTTTCTCTCCCTTTCTCTCTTGCTGTCTCTCTCCCCCCTCTCTCTTGCTCTCTTCCTTTCTCTTCCTGTGCATTTATGAATTCCCTGCTTCTACCCATTAGCCTGATGCATCAGCAAACAGCAAGTAAAGACATGTAGGTAAGAAGTTCACATCCAACAACTCATGTCCATCCTCAGCAGCATTAAGTAAAAATCTCCAGTCTCTAAAAATTCTATTCAAACATGCCTTTCTTCCCTCCATAAGGCAACCTGACAGGAACTCTCCTCTGAACAAGCAAGAACTCCTAACACACACCACACACTAACACACACACCACACACACAAAAAGACACACACAGAGAACACTAAACAGTAGGGAGCCCTACAGGTGGTGAGGTGTTAAGTGCAGACGCGGTCTTGTATGTACGTATGTGTGAGTGTTTGTTTGTCCACATCCCTCTGAGATTACACCCCAGCAGGGTAACTCAGAGAAAGGGTGTGGCTGGCCTGGGGGCTGGATGACTTTGGGATCGCGGATGCCGAAACATAAAAAAGTGGTGTGGGGGTAAATTGCTACTCTGGGGCTTTGTCGCAAGTTTTAAATAGTCACGTTCTGCGTCGCAGTAAACACGATGGTCTCGAAGCAGCTGTCACCACACTGGCCCTTCTTCCTCGAAAGGCACAGAGGGCCGGCAAACCACAAGCATATGGAGGAGACTAGGCACAAGGGCGGGAAAGATGCTCAGATTTAGACAAAGTGGGCAAAAAAATCAGGCTTGTTCTCGAATTGCGACACAAGACTGAACGTTCAAGGAAGCATCTCCAATCATCCTGTCATCCATGCCGTAGAATGTGACATTAAAATTGCCAGACTTTGAAAACACAGTAATAAAAAAGATGGTTTACTAAATGGGCACTGAAAGAAAGTATATATTTTTATCTCAAATTAAAACAGGCTTCGTCTTCATATAATGGTTAGAGTGGTATATTTTCAGTCTTAACCAAAATGTGTCTCAGAATATTCCAAGCATGTGCATGGGAGCGTATTAAAAAAAGTAATGAAAAGGCAATTGTCTGTCAAAATGCTACATATTGATTTTTTCCATTCTCCAGCCAACCACACTTGTTCAAGCAACCATACACCCACACCCACACACAAAATTGCACTCACACCTATATATAGTTTGACTATCTGAAAGAGGCTTTTCAGCATAAAAACTGGTTTAAGGGAATGTTTAAAATGACCCACTCAATTTAATCACAAGGAGACATCAGCAATATTTAATTTCATAAGCAATGAAATCCAGATGACAAGTTATATGCGTGACTTAATAAAATTAAGGCAGAATGTGTGAATTTGTGTATGTAAACACGAGTAAAAACGGTAGCATTGCACAGCAGGCATAAAAAAGGAAACACAGCCCTTGGTCTCCTTTAATCATTATCCAGGAGATGTGTCAACAGAGACAAACGGTAGATAGATGTCACACATTTCTGCAAGCCAGCTGCAGAAGGAATGCCAGAGAAGCACTTGCTGGTGCTGTAAACATCTGTTGTTACAGAGGCGGCAGCGGAAAGGCCCCCCATATGGAGCTGTGGCTTTCACACAGCACCTCAATCACAAACACACACACAAACACACCCACTAATAAAGTTATACACACACACAAACATACACACACACACACACACACACACAAACACACACACACTTATACACACACACACACAAACACAACACACCTGCCTCTTGGGGGAGGGTGCTCATGAACTGCACATTAACTAAGCATTCTTCAGTGTGCATGTTTGTGTTTGTGTGTGTGTGCATGCGTGTGAGAAAGAGAGTGACAAAAGGAGAGAGAATGAATATATGAATATAAGTGTCAACATAACATGGAAAGGCAATCCACACCGATATGTCAAGGTGGATAAATCCTGGTATCCCTTATTTAGCTTTTTAAATGGCACTTTGTTGCCATTTAAATGATGCATTTTTGCATGTTGCTTTTAGCCTGAAAGCAGCTTGCCTTCCAACCTCCACCTCCTTTGGCCGTTAAAAGCACATATCCAAAAGGGATATCTGCATTGTTTCATCTTTGACATTCCAAAATGATGACCACCCAAATATGTCATATACCCAATACCCTTAGACTTCTCTGTAACAAAATATCACTTAAATAAAATTCTATGTTTCCCTCTCTCTTAAAATAATATCCAATACTCTAATTTCATAATCCTCTTTTAGACACAGTTACATGATGAACAGTAAAACATCAAGCCATATCCTAAAGTCTATCTCTTTATAGTTTTTAGATATGTAGCCTAACTACACAACGTTGCATCAAGCATGTGTTGTCCTCAATAAATACACAACGACTGTTTAAATAATTTCAGTTTGAAATTGGGGGGGAAAAGTTCACAAGGACTTATGAAAAGTTCTTTTCCTCAATTAAACTGATGGACTTGTCAGTTAACATCTCTTTGCTCTCCGCAAATTTGTACCCAAAGAGTTTCATGGTCGGTCCACAGACCTTCTGCACAACTTGGGCTAATTTGAATGGTATGCTAAACCTCCACTTCTCCACTTGCTCTGAGGAGTTTTTTTGGGTGGAGTAAACCCCACTGACCTCCTTGGAAGCCTGAGTGTTCTTGAGTATCCACTCCTTGACTTTGGGCGTGAACGGGATTCCGGTGAACTGATACATCTCCGTGGCCTTCCTCATGGGGAAGCGAGCTATGTCCTCGTAGCGCACTAGCATGTAGCGCTCGCGCAGCCACTCCGGCTGCTTCAGGCCCGCCTCGGCAGATAGACGGATGTTGTCGCAGTTGCCCTTCAGCTTGCGGACCTCGTCGTCGTCCACCGGCACCTCTCCGTCCACGGCCCACCTCTTCCAGTTCTTGTACTTGGTGGAGAAGGCCACCATCCTGGAGGCTAGCACAGCCCGCGGGTCGCGCACCAGCTGGATGAACTTCACGTCCAGGCGCGGGTCCTCGGCCAGCGGCCGCAGCGTCTCCAGCTGCCGCACACGCACAGACTTGATGGCGCGGTGCTCCTTCTGCCGGCAGGACTCGGACGCCAGAGTGAAGTTGAGGGGGCCGCAGCGGCGGGTGCGACAGCGGTAGCGCTCGAACACTCCCTTCACCACGGGGCTGCACACTGGCTCCTCGCAAAGCGAGCTGCTCGACTCGCGCCGGAACAGGTTCGGCGTGACGTGGTCGATCGGCACTGGCTCGATGAACCCTTCCAATGGGGTGAAGTCACACAGGAAGAGCCCCTGGAGAACGTCGCGGTAGGCCGGCCCCGCCGCCGAGGCGTTGGTGCCCCCGGTCTCAAGGGTGAGCGCACGCTCCACATGCCACAGCGGCTCGAACAGGTAGAACATGTTCTCGCCCTGCTGGTTGAAGAACTCGCCCACAAACGAGGAGCCCGTGCGGGTGGTGGCCAGCAGCAGGATGTGCTTCTTGCCCCATGAGGGGTCAGCCTGCTCTGTGAAGTTCTCCAGGCGCCTCTTCATGTGCCGGAAGCCCGGGTCCAGCTTCTCGATCGAGCTCCGGGAGTCATTCTGCTTCGTTGCTGCCAGCGGAGCTACGATGGTGACCTGCAGAGGCGTCTGAGGGGTCTGTCGAGGGGTTAGCTTGTCTGATACCCTGCAGAGCACAGATTAGAAGTTTGCAACACTCATTAACAACAAAAGCTTCACATAATTCCACTTGTCAACAGTTTGTCAATAGGTCTCTCAGTAATTGATTTTGTGATACTGTTGGATTTCATTGTGAGCAGGAATTTGCAATGTAGATAAGGCAGATTTTGTTTTGCTGAATGGTGAGTTAATATCTATTCTGCAACAATAGCTCAGTTCAAAGAGACATTTGTTAATGCTTAGTTTTACATTGAAATGTCCACGTTTGCCTATAATAAAGGCTATATACATGCCTATAAAATAATTATGTTTTCTTGGCCTTTTTTATGGCTTACAGGAAGTAAGTGGGAAAGAGAGATGGGGTAGGGTTGGGAAATGACCACAGGCCAGATTCGAACCTGTGTCCCCATGGGCAAATGTCCATTCATGGTCAGGTGCTCTAACCAATGCGCCACAGCAACCCTAAATGGGAATGTTTTTAAACATAATGCTAGGTTGTCAGGATGATGACAACAGATTTAAATGGTATTTGATTGCTTCAGCAATGAATAAAGATGAACTTACCGGGATATGATGTTGTTCTCCTTCTCGATGATAACTAGTGCCACGACAAACACAAGAAACACTGTGTATTTGATCCTCATTCTCGGACACACTGGGAGGTGTTTCCACATGCCACCAGGGAGCAGACGTGTTGCTGAAACAGCCAGCCTCTGCCACAGCCTGACTGCTCCAGAGGTTCACTGCTTCATCCTCCTTCCCTTCGCAAATCCCTCAATCTGCAAGACAAAAAGCAGGGGATGCAAATGATAAGTCAGTTAAGTTAAGTCTGAGGCCTCTCTGAGGCAAACTTTTAGCTAACTAAGCGTTGGCTGCCATTAATCCGGCGCCCGGGAAGCATTTGGGGGTTAGGTGCCTTGCTCAAGGGCACCTCATTTGCGGATGTGGGGAGAGCGCCAAACCCATGATCTGGGAGGCTGCATCAGAAGTGCTGCTTTTACATTATATTACATTGCATTAAGCTAACACTGTTATCCAGAGCAACTTACTGTAAATTAGGTTCAGGGCAGGACAGTACTTCTCTCCTGAAGCAATGTTGGGTTAGACTGGAGACCCCCCCGGAGCAAGGGCACATCCGCCATGGATGAGGGTATAGGAGAGTACTGGTTATTCATTCCCCTACTGACATTTCTCCTACTGGTTCAAGAATCAAACCTGCAAACATCCGATCCCATGACCAACCCCCTAACCCTTAGGCTACAGCTGTCCACACATTTTTATTGTGTATCTTCAAAGTACAATACAGGGTTTTTTTAACTCCACACAGTGAACGAAGAAATGCTGCCTCACAGACTGATCCTTCAGACAACTGGTCAGCAACATCTAATTTGCGAAGGCCTACAGTACAGATTGCCCCAGTCAGGCCGAATGTTTTCACTGCCATATTGTTCCATAACGGGTAACAGAGCATGGTTACCATGGTTATCAGAAAAAATACACTACATCCATACAATACCAGGCTAACTACCATGCCCCTCGTGAGAGATATGTATGTCTTTTAGTTAGCTATGTAAAATGTAGTGAATTTGGACATTTCTGAAGATTTTTTGTGTCAGTTTTATGTTGAAGAGGAGCCAACAATTGAAAAGGAGGGTCTGACATGTCAACCTGACAGTGCTTTCCAAGAGCCCAATAATCAAGCCCACCTGAGCTGTTCTCCACACAACATGCACCTATGCCAGAGTCTGACACAACCAGCAATCAGTCGGAGTGAAAAGTGTTAAAGTGGAAATACCAGTGAAATTGCAGCTCTCTGTACTCCTTTCATCGCTGCCTTCCACACAAGCTTATTCAGCAAAGAGCCAAGAGTTTTTCAACCTCGTTCCTTCCTTTTTCACATCCTTATGTGCAGGAGCTGTATTTCAAGTCAACTTGAGGGAGGGAGCTAGCCAGCTGCGCTGTGTGTGTCAAGAGGTCAGCGTTTGTGTCAACAGCGCAAGGCCAGGATGAATGTGCCTGTTATCTGATGACTCTCCCTGGGCCCCCTTTCTATCTGTGGAGCCTCTGCAGTTTTGCGGGAGCAGGCCCACCCACTCTGTCCCCACCAAAAGCCCAGCAGGAGAAACCCCTGGAGAGCTGGCTATTCACTCCCAGGTTTGCTCTTCTGGCCCGTGCCAACGTTGATAACGAAGACAAAATTAGCACAGAGTGCCACAGATAACGATTGTGACGCTAAATGCCTGTCATAAAAAAGAAACACTTGACCAGCCACTCGAACACAGACTTCTGTTTTCCTATACCGTTAGTCGGAACCACACAGGCTCCATCTACATCAACATAATGTGTAGCCTGTGCATTGAGTACTGTGGTGGGAAAAAGCTAGCCTGGTAAACCTGCCCCTTGTACTTCATTTCATTTCGTGCAGAGGGTCTGGACCGGAATCTCTTGAGGAGCATTTGGCAAGTCGCAGAAAGTACGATCCAATCAGCGAACAGAGGGTGTGTTCGTTAGCTGTGACGTTGACCTTGTGTGCTACATTTGAATTGTAGTGCGTAGGTAGGCTAATTGCATACGTGACCACCAGGCATTAGCGATTGGGTAAAGGCAGAGGCACTTTTTTAAAACTTCAGCAGAGTCCACACCTCCAGCAAATCGTTTCTGACGGTCTCTGTTCAAGACCCTCTGCACGAAATGAAATGAAGTACGAAGGGCGGGTTTACCATGCTAGGAAAAAGCCACATGTGATTCTGGTTACAGTGTGGCTTTTGCTAGTAAAAAGGACTCTTTAGAGCCAATGTCAGTAAATAATTATGTAAACTGTAGCCTGTTATCCTATATAGTATCTGATTTGTAGATAAATGTCTGCCCTTGTAAGCGGATGGCTAACAAAAATGTTTTGGCCTGCCGGCTGGGATGGGATGAGGCAAGGCAGGGCTGCGCAGCTGGACAGCTGGAAACCCGACACCTGTCAGCGTGTTAAAGAGCGGCCCTTTCGAGTGGAGCCATCTGCTCCTCAGGCTCCACTGTGGCGTTAAGAAGGTGAGATTCAAATGTTCCCATTCTCAACCCGCCCGTCCCCCCACCCTTCCCAAAACCCCATCTCACATCCCCCAATCTGGAGACCAACTCCCTCAGAAACTCAAAGGGACTTCACTTCAGGCCTAGGGCATTTTGGGCTCAGAGCCACCTATTCACTTTTTGCCTTTCTCTCCTACTCATTAACATGTTGGTTAATGAAGCTTGTCCTTACATTAAATGATCCAAGACTCCTCTGTACTCTGTAATTACTACAGACACACAGGGATCAAATGCTTACATTACATGAAATCATAAGGCAAAAATGATTCTATACTTCGACATCACACAAGCAATCTACTATATCTCCAAAAGTCCAAAATAGATCATATGTCTTTGTATTTAAGTTTGAAATAGAGGCGGTAAAAGAGAAACACAAAAACAAAACTGCTGAGACATTTGTTTTCTGACATATGACAACAGGTTTTCTGTACCAAACCATTTGCTGGACGTGACTGCTTGAAGAATGAGGGTCGTAAGTTTTGCAGGAGGCTCGCTTGGAAAGAAACAACACCTGTCTGACGTGCTTGTAAATCACTACTTGTTGGTGCGATACAAATCTGATACAGTTTGCTATGGAAAAACGTTTTTGAGCAAAGGGACTTATTGAATGGCAGTGAAGGTAGGATACCGCTCACAGATAACCTTATTATTTATGTTGTTCATAAGGTAATGCATTTTATTATAACTAAGAAATCCCGATCAGTTTCTTCTAAAACTAGACTGAAAACCCAGCCAGCTAGATGTCGGAATTTCAGATAATACGCATCCTTTCCTCTCGACAATGCAAATGTCAGGCCCTTTGACTTTGTAGTTAGCCTAAATGTAGGGGCAAATGTGAGACAGTTTTTGGTCTCTATGTTTCACAATTCAAAACTGATTATTATTATAAGTGTAGAGATGTTTTCTGATTTGTCAATTTGAGTTTTTTTGTTATACTGAAGTTAAAGCAACACTATGTTTTTAAGAATTACTCTGGAGTCCTCTTACAGGTTGGAAACATAGTTGTTAGTTACAGCTGTCATGAATGATTTAACGCATGTTACATAAACCGAATGTTACGTATGTTATAGGATTTCTATACATGTATGGCTAATTGAAAATTAAAATGCATGCCATAAGAAAGAACAAACTTACTTTGCATGGTTCTTGCTGATAGATTGCGGCAAAAGAATATGGCAGGGCGTTCACCCTCTTAAGAGTAGATACAAGAGTAGATGTATCTACTCTTAAGACTAGATACATCATCAAACAGTTTTTTTAAACATTATTTTAATGTACAAAAAACTCCAAAAAAGCTATATCTGCAAAACATGCATTAAGCACATGCTCCTAGAAAGGGGTGTGTTTTTAACTTTTTAGCTTTAAAACAAATGCATCACATTTATCATCAAATACAGGACTCAACAACAAGATGTAAAGGGGTACTGGAGGAAGTCCTTTAATTCCTTTAATTAAGTCCTTTAATTGGCTATCCACAGTTAACTTTATCTTGTCTTAAACAAAGTGGACTTTAGTGCTTGGCTGAAGTTAAAAATAAATATCAGTCTGTAGCCACAGCATAAAAATAGCAGAATGTGATTAAGACAGCCTAAAGCCATGACAGTCTGTACAATTAAGTATTCGATCTACTTTCCATTACTCATGCTAGTAATTGTGCCAGGTAATAACCATGAACGTTGAACCACCAAGAACATAAATACACAAAATAAATATGAACGCTGTCAAATGAAATCCCTTGCTAGCCGCATTCTGGTTCGATGCAACTGAGGACAGGGCTGACAGGGCACGTTGCTTCTTTTAGCTCCACCAGTGCCACACAAGGTATAATCTAGGCTTGCCATGCATGGCACAATACTGACTGACTATAAAAGAAAAAAGGGTCCACACATCTGTAATGTGAAGAGGAACTGGACCAAAAGTATGAGAAAGAGCAGTATATGCTCAAAATGTTACTCTGAACTCTGGATGGGAACCTAAATGAAAGATAAGTTGTTGAAGCAACACCAAGTAGTTTTTGTCTCTGTTTGCCCTATGGGTTGGAAGCAGAATTGTCTCTCATTCAAACTACATAACAGAGAGACGGCCCACTCCTCCACACTTACATGGTGCCGTTATAGCCCATGGAGGCTGGCAAAGCGAATTCAGAAGTGACTTTCACCAAGTTACAAGTTCATGAACCACTGAAACAATTTCGGAAACATTATGTTAAGGTTAAAAAAACTAGCTAGTGTTGCTTTAAGGGGGTTAAAGTGTCGACCTCCTTTTTATGTTTTGACAATAATGACTGACTGCCTGATATATTTATAGTCCCATCTCAGATGCAGATCTATCAGGATGCCCAACTGTTTCCTTCCCATGAGCAGCAGACAGCTCATTTCCTGTTATCTGTCCTCACCCACTTCCTTCTAGCGTGTGGGAGAGGTGCAACAGCATAGGAGTGGTGGCTCAGAAAACCAAAAATGAAGTCTTTTCCTTAGATACGAAGATAAAACAAGGAGGGGTGGAAGCATGTTTATCAGTGTAATTACAGAGAGGAGGTGTCTTGTTGGCATACAAGACAGCAGCCAGGGTCTTCTCTCATGTGTAATGACTTATACATCTCCTTCGGTCTTTGTTTTGGGGAAGTCTACTGTAATGGATTATAGCTGACACACATTATTGAGCAACAGTGCAACACCTGAAAATCAAACAAATGCTTGCGAAGACTGTTTCTCAGTAAGTTAGTGGAGAACTCTGAGAAAATGACTCATTATGATAAATCAATGACTGGCTAGTGAATAGGAGCTCAATGCAGGGATGCCATTGACCACAGAGCTAATTTATACTGCCAGACTCACTAAGGCGTGCAGTCTATTGGACATCCAAAAGCACATTTTCCCAAAACAGGGAGTACATGAAGTGGTGGTGTCACCTTACCAGTTTAGGCAGATGTAAAAATGTTATTGGGTGTTATTACATAATTCTAGCTGACAGTCAGCATACATTTTTGATGTGGGGGGGGGGTGTATGTATGGGGATATGAGTATCAATTTTCGCTACCATAACCATGCTATCTGTTTCTTTTTGCATCTTTAGATGAGATTCCCCTAAGCTATTCGGCTGACAATGTTCAAACAACACAACATCAGCATCTACATAGTGTTACTGACAATAAACCCACAAAGGTTTCTGTAGAGACTGTAAAGATGTCACATTATGTTCCTTGGTTATGTAGCTAAAGCCATCTCTCATGTACACTTCATTTTTTGTATAATCTGATATTGTAGTGGTAAGACAATACAGTATGTATCCAAGCACTTTGGGTTTATTTTGGTAGTTAAATAATCTATATGTACACTCTATATTTAAAAATGCACGCTCTGCACTATTATTTCACAACTGTTTGTCTGTGGTTAGAGGATTCTGTGGCTTCAGTCACAGTGAGGAGAAAATGGCAAAAATCTAACCATTTCCTGTTTGCCTGAGGCAGTGTGGCTACAATTGACCATTACATGTGTTATACAGGATGGATGCCTCATATAAAATGACCATAGAGCCGTGAGGTATTCTTGGATGTGCAGTGCTAACATTTTGAGGAATGATTTGTTATTTTGGCATAAGAGCAGGATCAGCATTGAACTGGATGCAAAGCCTTGACTGAGTAGATGAGGATGAAATGTCATTGTCTGGGTAGTGGAAGGATAATTACAGAGAAATTACTCCTGCTGCTGAGGTTTGGTGGCACAGAGGGCAAGTGCCTGTGTTCCTGAGGAGGTTCTGAGACAGCAGATCAGATTACTGCCAGAGTGCATGTTTGAGTATGATGGGGGAATTTTGCCTACTTATTTTTAACTGGGGTGCTGTCTTCACAATAACATACTGTTTTGAAAACTGTTTTTTCAAAAAGATTAGTGTCCACACAAAAAGGTTCTAAGAACCAATTTGTGTGCAAGGAAAAGAACCTGTAAACATGCAGTTAATCACATTATTAGTTATAGGCTACATCTAAACAATGTGGGGTTTGGGAAAACCCCAGTGAAGTTCATTTACCCTGCTTAAAATGTCAGGCTTGAGCCACCCAATTATTATTACCCATAGTAATCATTATGTGTCTGACCATTACAAAATGAATTGTCTATTGATCGATTCTTTGTGATGGAGGACCAGGAAGCAGAATCATAGTTCTTGGAGCTTCAAACCTGCTGGTACCTTAAAGCATCCAACAGAACTAAGATAGTGATTTAAGTGATGTGGACTTTCAGACTGTATAATCAATATCACAATGGGTGTGGTGCCATCCCTCTAGGATGTGTCTGGGACAGTCCTGTGTTGACAGCGAGAGGGGGCAAGGGAGTAGCTATAGGAAGAGACCAGCTGTCTCTATTTATTCCACCGAGCTGGGAGGATGGGGGATGTCTGTTAAGGTGCCAGACAGTAATTGTATTTAGTCCTGATGGTGGTCTTCTGTAGAGATGTAACTCATTTTGTAAGTTCAACTTACCTTAGACATTTCACCAAGACCTTTGCTTTAGCTGGGGCAGACGAGAGATTAAAGAGATGGACGAATTGACGGTTCTGTACCGTATCATGCTGTGTAGGAATCTCTATACCTCTACTGAATTTCTTTCTTCTGAGTTGAGTAAAGAGTAAGTTTTAGAGAGAATATGCTGCAATTGGATAAAGTTTTACGGAGAATGTAATGTGGTAGGGTAAAGTTGGGGTTGCGCTGTTGCCATTTTCAAAAAGCTTAATTTTTGCATGTCTAGTTCTGTGGGTATCTCAAATTATTAGGTGAAAATGTATAACATCATGACATTAACAATAGAAATGGCCATCAACTTCAATATTCAAGGAAATTAATTACTTTGGCTTTTTGGCTGTTTACTGAATGTAACAACAGTTTGTAACAGTAAAGCTATAACAATAATCTACTCATTTACTTAATCCAAATGATCAATATTTTAATTCTACATTTTAATGTATGAACAATGCATTGCAATGACTGTTTTTAGCCTTTTTATCACTGAGGATGTGAGTGTTTTTACAGTTGCAACATCTACTCCATGTGCAGCTGCTGAAACTGCCTTCCAGGGCTGTTGCTTAGATTAGAACTACCTGCTGTCCTGGTATGCTTTGCTCTGAAGTATGGACCACCAGAAGTTCTCAATAGGGTTCAAATAAGGTGGACTTGATGGCCAAACCATGACCTGATCCTGTTTGATCCCCATAGCAGCCAAAGAGGCTTTGTTCCTTGCAGTGCATGTGAGGGTGTGTTGTCGTGCATGAAAATCATCCTGTTGCAAAATGCACATCTCTTCTTTTGCCAAGGGATGAAGTTGTTCTGCTGGAATTCAACATAGGTGGCATATGTGAGGGAAGTATTTTAAAGCAGAATAAGATTTTAAGAGAATAAGATTTTAATGTTGCCAAAGAGTCCTCATCCTAATGTGAATAATAGTGGTGGACTGGACTGCCAACTCTGTGTGAGCAAAACTTTAGGAGGACAAATAGCCGGTCGATGGCATGGTAGAACCCATATAAGGCAGTCTGGAACTCTGTGTAAAGCGACAGTGCATCCTTATGAGGATACCTTTAAAAGTCAGTGTAGAGGTTTGTAAAGTGACAATGTGTCCTTAGCAGGACAAATATCCAGTGGGTGGCACTGAAGAACGTGTAAAAGGCAGAGATTAGGTCTGTAAAAGGCAACAGTTTGTATTTAGCAGGACGGTAAAAGCCAATGGGTAGCACAGGAGAACCCATTGTAAAGGTTCATATAGGTCAGTTTGAAGGTCAAGGCCAAGGGACAATACAACCTATAAAGTAGGCTGCACAGAACACTGCCATCAGTTAGTTCTTCACCCTGATGTGCCTTTTAAATTTTTATTTCACTCAAAGAAAGCTTTAACTGACCAACTCTATTCTTAATTAATTAGCATACATCTTAATTTGATTATTCATTTGAACACCACCTGCCATCCCTTCATTATCCTATCTGTAAATACTTGACGAAGAAGATGTATGTTGGCTTTGAGCAAAGTTCAGTTTGGTTTTGTTCGGGGAAGTACCACCTTGTCAAAACTCAATAGTGTGTGTTGGTGAGCATAGGGCTAAAGCCTAGAAGGTGCTCACACCTACTGCCACGTCTTAATTAGCCTGTTAAAAATACTGTTGCTGTGACCTTATAAATGACGGTTTGTGAGATATAATTATACACTAAGGTAAGTGCTTTGACAGAGAGGAAAAAAAAAACATTTGTCAGGGCATAGTGTGGGGCCGAGGCTCATGCACAACACAACGTGTAGTGTCATGTTTTATTACAGGGAACCCTTTTGAGATTTATGTCATGAATCCTTCCTTAAACACTCAAGACAAGACTGACCCGGCGCTATTGTCACATCAATCACTGAAGGTGTGAATGACCAACACGCGTATGTTGTCCAATCCAGATTTTGTTCTTGGCTCTCTTGCCTTTAACTCAATTTCATTTTGGCGCTCTCACAATAGCCATCAGACATCGTAGGCTACTAAAGTCCCCCAGGCGTAAAAACTGACCGTGAGCTTTAAGCCGACCCGCTGGAGTGACATGCTCAAACCTAGCCTGCACCATATATTTTATTCGCAGGGATGATAAAAACAGCGCGCGTATACGCAGGCGTTCTCAATGTGTCAACGCACCTTATCGACAGTTAATGATTTTGAGATAGAAATGATTCGCTTGTTTTAGAGAAACGGTTACTGAAGCTGTCAACATCTTCCGCTGATCTGATCCTTCGTCCTAGTCACTGAGCAGCATCATAGCGTTTCTATAGGCTAAGCTATATATCGATTGCACCTCGTCCGTCGCTATCCCCTTCACATTTAGTGATGCTGTTTCAATTTTGAATATGACGGCATACGTTTATTAATCAAATGATCCTAAATGTATCTCCATAAAATCAGTAAGCACAAATATACAAAACAAATGCTACTTTACCATTTGAAGTCGCATCGCTCGATGCGCTCACAGCAGGTTCCTAAACATAGTCTTCAGCATGAGGAAAAATGAACACTTGCTGTACTTCTGTTAATCCCAAAGTTTATACGGCGCCCATTAAACCACTATATGTCTTTGGTCCACTGTGATACTTATTTCAACGATGAGAAGTTCACTGTATTCTTGAGCGCAAACCACAACAAAGGGCGTAACGTTGTCCATACATTGCCTTAATGAATGTAAACAATATAAATGATTATAAACTCTTAATAAAGTCGGGGTAAAAGAATGGGCAGGTCTCAAACTTGGAAGAAAATAACCCTAGTTATCCTTCCACTGCTTTGAGGTATAGAAATATTCCCAGAAAACTTGGACGTCTGAATTACTCCCAGCGCACCGCGTAGCCGTCTATAAGGCTATCTGCCGCTGCTTCTAACTGAATTCGGTTACACAGTCAAGCCTATCACGTGGTGCAGGGGTAAAATACTGCCCGTGTCCCCTCCCCCCTGAATCGTCACCCATGAACAAGCACAAGGACCCCACTGTTACTGCCAAGGTGTTGTATGTAGTAGTACAGCACCCTACTGTATCATTCAGACCAGTCATTCTACATACAACATCCTACTGTATCATTCAAACCAGTCATTCAGCAATTATTCAATGGGATGTATTTCCACAGTGATATGTGTGGCTGCAGAACTGCGATTATTTCTGCTATTTTTTCTGTATTGCTGTATTGCAAGTCTGCACATATACAATATTGTCCATTCAGAAAATGCTTGCTTGTTGTTTTTTTAACTAAGCCTCACGCCACATATATGCTACAGTCCATAGACAAGATAAAAGAGGCAGGAGTACGTTTTTTTTAAGAGGGAAAAGCATGTCACACATCAATTGAAGGTTGTAAAGGACTAAATTCTTCTAAATTCTTTATGAAAATCTGGAAAAATCACACGTCTATATGGCAAGCGCTCCAAAATATTGTATTACACAGGCTTCGTCTAGAAGTCTTGCCACTTGCTCGATTACGCCCTCTAGAGACGAATTGCAGATGTTGTTGTCTTTAGCTTATTGGTAGAGACGCTCAACACTCCGCAGGTGACATTACATGCAATCTAGTCGTGTACCACTCTTCAGTAAATGGTATCTTGTCTGAACGTTAAAAGGCTTAAAACTATTTGAGTTAATAAAACATGCTTTACACTTCAAAGTAGTAATGCATAAACTATCTTACCTGTTGCTGCAGCAAAAGTTATTTGGCTTGTAGCATGGCACAGATAAAAAACGTGAGGTCTATATGAGCAAATCAATTCTTTTCTAAAAATGTATCTTTTGAGGCAGTCTATCCACACAATTATATTGCATTTTTTGACGGTTGAAATTACATCACGGGAGTCAGCAGATGCCCTTGTCCAGAATGACAAAACACTACAGTGAGTAGCTATAGGGACATGACAGGGCAGGGGATTTATTGGAAAGTTCCCAGGAATATTTATCCATCAAGAGAGTCACACTACTATTTAGTGAAAGGACGTTGGGTGCCTATACGCTTAGGAAATCATGACACCTGCATTGGTAACTTGCACGTGTAACATTTAGTACAACAAAGCTAAATAGTGGAGGGCAATAACCACTGCCCTCCACTCTGCACTGAGCCACCTCGAGAAAAAGGGGAGCTATGTCAGGATGCTCTTCATTGACTATAGCTCAGCCTTTAACACAATAATACCGGACATCCTCATCCCCAAGTTGGCCAACCTGGGGCTCCCACCCTCCACCTGCTCATGGATCAAAGACTTCTTGATCAACCGACCCCAGCACGTGAAGCTGGGCCCCCACCTCTCATCCGCCCGCACGCTCAGCACCGGCTCGCCCCAAGGCTGCGTCCTGAGCCCTCTTCTCTACTCACTATACACACACGACTGCAGACCCACCCACCCTGAGAACATCATTGTGAAATTTGCAGATGACACAACTGTGGTGGGGATGATCACAGAGGGGAATGAGGCGGCCTACAGAGATGAGGTCCTTAGACTCAGCGAGTGGTGTGCAGTCAACAACCTGGCACTGAACATCGCTAAGACTAAGGAACTCATCCTGGACTTCAGACGGAACAAGGTCGCCCCTGCCCACCTGTACATCAACGGCGAGAGTGTGGAAAGAGTGGAGACCTTCAAATTCCTAGGGGTCCACATCTCTGCCGACCTGTCCTGGTCAGCTAACACCACTGCACTGGTCAAAAAGGCACAGCAGCGACTTCACTTCCTGAGAGTGCTCAGGAAGATGCAACTCAACACCAACCTGCTGGTGACCTTTTACCGAACAGCGATCGAGAGCCTGCTGACTTACGCTGTGTCAGTGTGGCACTCAAACTGCACAGAAGCTGACAGGAAAAGACTGCAGAGGGTAACCAACACTGCGCAAAAGATCATCGGTTGCCCCCTACCCCCCCTGACCACCATTTACAACTCCCGGTGCCTTGGCAGAGCCAGAAGCATCATCAAGGACTACACACATCCTGGCTACCACCTCTTCAACCTGCTGCCCTCTGGCAGACGCTACAGGGCCATACCAGCCAAAACAAACAGACTTAGAGACAGCTTCTTCCCAAGGGCAGTCACCATACTCAACTCCAACCTACACTGAGGAACTGACTTGCTTGAACATAACACTGGAACACTGCACTACGTTCTAAGTCAGCCAACCTGACAGGCACAACTCTGCGTACTGTAATTATCATTTATTTATTTAATATTATCACTGTAATCATTTGCACCATTATGTTACTGCTATCTGCACTCTATCTGTTTTATTGTTATCTGTTAATTATCAATTGCACTATAATATCAAGACAGTCCATCTGTTTCTTTTGCTGCCTACTGCACATATAGGAATAGGTGGGTGAAAATGCCTTGATACCTCCATCTATTTATGCTGTCAGTCACACCAGTGACTGATATGTGCCTGTTTATCTCCAGGCTTTGCACAAGTCTATGCACAGTGTATGCAACTTTTTACAGACAGTAGATCATATTAGTTATTGTACAGTCTATGTTAATTCTTGTACTTAGTAGTTTTTATAGTAGTTTTATTGTACATATCTCTCCTTGTTTATTTATGTGTGCACATTATGGGGAAGCTTGCAATCTCATTATACTTGTATAATGACAATAAAGGCATTCTATTCTATTCTATTCTATTCTAAAAAGAGTATAGTAGAAATCAATCAGCATTTGGTCCTCTGCCAAGTTAACACAATATGCAGTCTGGCACCACTGTCTCTCCTTGTTGTCATCAATTTCATGGCAGAATTTCCAAACAAGAATTTCAACAAATTTCAAGAAATCTGATCGCAGTCGCGTCTCACTCAACCACAAAAATGTTTTTAGGCAGATTAGCAAAAGCTTAATTTTGCTCTTCAGCAAACATACCAACTCGATATGATGTTTTAACATACCAATTTTCATTTTACACCGAATTTCTCCTTTAACAGGAAAATACAGGGGGTTCAAATAAATACCCAGATGTGCTCTCTCTCTCTCTCTGAAACTATGCTCAGTCCTATTTGATTGTTGTACCCCTGCACATACACATTCTGGGCCTTCACCCTAACTAAAAAAACACAACTAGTGAAATATATTGTTTAAAAATATATATTAGATTGTAAGTTGTGCAGTTGATGGTGTTGGAGTTTCAGATGGTCAAAATGCCTCTTTAATGCTGTGTCTTAGCTGGTGTCTTATATATCTATTGTAACCAAAACCTTTGTTGGGTCCACCTTTGGTGGACTTATGTTGCTATTATTTGCACTTTCAATATTACTTGTGTCAGGTTGATTCGAAACTGAATACTGTCATGTCTGTACTGCTGTTGCTACACATATGACTTAAATTAAATCTCTCAAATGCTTAGACAAACACTGTCTTATAAAGTCTTATTTGTTTTGTTTTGTTTTTTACCATTTTAGCTGTAATGAAGCCCCAGTTTTATTTTAAATTTAGGTCACAAGGAGAGACCCTTACCACTTTTGATTATGCTCCATGATCAGTTTCTTTTGAACAGCTGCGCAATTCATTAATGAGCATTTAACATAATGTTCAGTGTGCTGCGTTATTGCATAACGACGGAAGGACACTTCCTTTCTTTGCTGAGATTCTGATTTATTATCTGTCTCCATGCCAGATATGATTAAATTGTGGAATCCTGTAACGAGCTGTGTATGCTTTTGCTCAGCAGGATAGTTGACCTTTTAGGAAGCTTTAAATCCTGCAGGGGCGGTAATGACCTGCAATTTCATGGTTTTCTCAGCATATAGGCGTGTGTTCAGCACACTGTAGGCTACCCACTAACATATATGGTATATGAAGACTAAAGTACAACACAAATAAACACATAGCCTAACTAACATAATTATGTACACATAATTGTACAACCTACAAGGTTATTCTTCATGTGAACTTGAAAACAAATCCATGTGTTATAAAAGGAGAACGACGTAAAATAAAAAAATTGGCATGTTAAAACATCATACCGAGCTGGTATGTTTGCTGAGGAGCAAAATTGAGTTAGCCAGTTGCATTCAGAACTTAACTATTTTTTACCGTTTGTCCCAGAAGGCTAACGATGGAAGTGGTAGATGCCCTTAGACGAAGCATGAAGATTAAGCTATTATTAAATCATTAAAATAGCTCGAAGAAACTCCACACTCCATTGGTAGTACAACAAAGGCCCTGGCATTCAAAACAAGGCACTGAGAACTATGTAAATGTACACAACGTTTATTTAAAAAACTGTTCTTACATGCAGTAGTTTGCAGTTGTTTCTCGTCGCCGCCATGATGAAAGTCCAAACAAGTCGATTGTACTACCTCTCCTCCTATTCTTCCTGCTGGTTCGTGTTTGTCAATCGACTCGTGCGGACTTTTATCATGGCGGCGACGAGAAACTACAGCAAGGTACTGCCTGTCAAAAGTGTTTTATTAATAAATGTTGTGTACACTTACAAAGTTCTCAGTGCCTCGTTTTGAATGTTGTGGCCTTTGTTGTGCTACTGATGGAGTGTGGAGTTTCTTCGAGCTGTTTTAATGGTTTAATAATAGCGTAATCTTCATGCTTCTTCTAAGGGCACCTACCACTTCCATTGTTAGCCTTCTGGGACAAACAGTAAAAAATAGTTTAGTTCTGAATGCAACAGGCTAACTCAATTTTGCTCCTCAGCAAACATACCAACTCGGTATGATGTTTTAACATGCCAATTTTCATTTTACACCTAAGTTCTCCTTTAAAGACCTCTATACACAGAGCTTTTTTAATCAAAAAGGTACGCCTGCTTGGCCAAATGGTTGCACCAAGTCATCCTTACTATCTCCATGCACAACAGAAACACTGTATTAAACAACTTTTGCCCCAGACAGGATTACCCTTTAACTGAAAACTCAATTCGAATGACAGCTTCCTGAATACGCAGCCCCATGTCTCAGCGGGAGACGGAAGAAGGGGTTTTCCCATCATGCACTGCGGAATCCTCCCACAGTAATGTAGAAAAATGTTCGTATAATTATTGTATTTTTGCATTAATAACATGTTTGTGATGTGAAAGTGACAGACAAAGTAGGACTTCGAGAAACTAACTACTAACTGCCCCCATCATGCACTCAGAAAAATAATCACATATTTAACAACCCTTACTGTGAGACGTAGCTCCCCACATGACACCCGTTTGCGTTCTTGTTAATCGTCAGTACACTCTGGGTTCTCTTCAGATCGTATAAATCTTTCGCCTTTTACTAAAGATTTCCGTGGAGAGGACCATTATGAGTTTGAACTAATTTTTTGATGCCCCATCTCACGATGGGGCTCCTAACATTGTTTAAAGAAAATGAAGGTTGTTTTAGGGAAGGATGTGTACGGAGGTGGCTTGTAGGAAGTCATAGATGGTACTGTGTAAATACGTGATCAATTTCTTAACATGAAAAGAAAGCACGATTACACGAGTTATGAACATCATGCGTTTTCGTGTATTACGTTAGCCTTACCTGCCATACAAGTAACGCAACACCTTGGCAACAGATCAGATAGGGCAAGTGGTACTACAAGTCGCCCTGTAATAAAGTGATTTCATCGGGTGGTAGTGTATAACAGCCTAGCCTACTTCTGTAGCTATTAGCATTTGAGCTGTTGAGTTAATAAAAAATGTAACGACTGAAAACTGTGGCAGTAGTTTCAGTGAACAAAATGACCGATTTAATCGTTAATTTAAATGTTACTGTTAAGTATAAGTGTGCCTTTACTCTGCGGGTTGGCTATGCAGTGCATTTGCGGTAAGATCACAGGGAGGCGCCCAAGTCAAACGGACGTAAGCTTCGCAACTGCATAGACTACACAGGTGCAGAGACGCCGTCATTGGAGACTGTTTTTGTAAGGTAACATAGTATAAACACCACCACACAGTCGACCTCTGCCACTACCACTACCCTGCTGTATCTTACTGCTTTGATGTCCTTCAATGTTTGCAATGCTCACTGGGCCTCCATCGTATGTTTTTTTTGAGTTGAACCGTTTCATTTAAACATCAGTTTTCTGTATACAACATTTGGACGTTATTTCAGTTTGCTTATATTACAAAGTTGTATTTGTGTTTCCCTTTAGTTAGGTCAGTTCAAAGTCTTCAGTACGATGTAGGCCTAAAATTGTTTGTACTGGTTTAATCTTAGCCCAATTTGCCTGCATTGTACTGTGGCAGCTGACAATTAAATTCAATACAGCATATTTTTTTGCTGTTGTGTAGCTTTCTTTATTCCTGAAGCAACAGATAATGAACGTCATTTGAACATACCAGTATTACTAAAAGGTACACTCACAAAACCACACAACACTTTCCATCATTGTGCTACTTTTTATTATTTGGCGACAATGATTTGACAATGATTGGTACCACAAGTAACAGATCTATGTGGAAAAACAAATAACCAAGAATTGATGACTGTTGTATCACAGATTCTTTCAGAATAAGGCAGTCTTCTGCAGCAGAGACCTGACAGTGTTGAGCAATCTGAATTTCCTGAGACACTTCCAAATGTCATCAGCTCACTGCTTGTCAACTATAAATTAGACTAGAAATAAATAGGTCACAGACAAATAACCAATTTCATATCACCTGGGGTGGGGGAGAGAAATCTTAACGACTGTTACATGATAGTTCTTCCCACAAAATTTCACTGAATCAAACTGGGATGATCATTTGCAGCATCTTCTCCCACCTTCCACTCAGACTTACAATTGCACATACTCCTGTGGCCAATTTCTAAACTTGGTGATTCCTTCCACCATTTGTAAAACTTGAAAACACTGTATAGAACAATTATAAAAAATATACGTGTAACCAAGTCTACACTCGATCTATACAAAACGATTTTCTTTGTATGGGTAAGAAATTTAAAACAAGATTTGTTTGGAATGTCTAAAGTTCAGTCAAAACACTTGTGGTGCTCTACACAATAAAAAAATAATACATCTTCTGAGCAGAGCTCTGAGCCACCTTTATGAAACAGAATTGCTGGCACACAGACTAGGATGTCGAACAAAACCATTCACCATCAAAGGGCTACATCTGGAGGATGCATGTAAAAAAAAAACTAAAAAAAAACACTTCACTATTTGCTACACTGCTCAGTACAAGTCATGCAACTGAACACAGATCAAACCTGGAATGCTTTTAAATACAGACATGCCCTGGTCACAAACTAATAACGTCATCCATAGGGAGTAGAAGATTAAAGGAGAAGTTTGGTGTGAATCAATCCATAGCCTTGTTGTTTAAGGTCACCGAATGGTGTCTGTGTGAAAAACATCAGATAGAACAGACCAACTAATTAAGTAGTAGCTAACACTAACTGAATGCAGCATAGGGAAATTAAACTAAAACGTAGTTTAGTGTTAGCTACCAGTTCAATATTCTGTCTATGCTCCACTAAATGTTCTCATTCTTTTTCCTACCAACAGCACTATGTGACCTCAAGCAACAAGGCTAGGGATTGATTCACACCAAACTTCTCCTTTAAGAGGGAGAGGATTAGTAAAAGAGGAACACAGAAAGAGGTTCCTTCATGGGACAGAAATGCAAACCTAGACAAGTGTTTGGACTTTTTGGCAGATAGAAGCGTGCTTGGCTTGGGCGAGCAACTTCACCCCTCCCCTCAGGGAATCCATTCTCCCCTTGGCAACGGTGGGCAAGAATGGAGCCACAAGCACCTCTATAGTACAAAGCCGAGAGTGCTTTGTGTCTGCTGGGTTATAGTGGTCCCTTTGAGATTTGTTACTCTTTTTTCCCTTCTCACTGTATTTGGTCACAAGTTCATTACAATTTATAAATATAAAAAACAACACTTTTTTCACTATATCACTTAAAAATAAAGGCAAGGCACTCCATGGAGTGAGCCTGATGAGTTCAACATGAAGTTCCTCCTCCTCAAAAGAGGTGTTCTCAAGGCTCTGAAACATCTTTTGTCAGGCAGAAGGTGAACAAGTCTCTATGGGGGCATGGAAATAAAAATACCTGTGTATGTGCTTGCACATGTATGTGCCAGTAAGTCTCTGTATGAGTGCATGTTTGTGTGTATGTGTGTGTAATAGGTGCTTCAGTGCACACAAATCTATCCGATTCTCATGCGAGCTCAATTTAGGTCCCTTTGTCCTTTATCAGACCATGATGGCCTGCTTAGTTCCACTCCAACCCATTAGATGGCCTTGATGTCCATGAGGGGCCCCTGCTGAACACCCTGCCGCTGGGCCTTGATGCCCTGTAGACGGCGCCCGTGCAGCGTGAAGCGGGACCAGGCCAGCAGCTGCAGCAGGGCGCAGGAGATGGGCACGAACACCAGCAGGTAGAAGCAGCCCTGCCGCAGGGGCATGGAGGTTACAGGGTCTGAGGCGTCTGTGGGTGCCACCGCGTCCCGCAAAGGGTCCCGCTCGAAGATGTCATAACCTGGGACAGGGAGGGAAGGAGAGAGAGAGACAGAGAGGGAGAAGAAAATGGGAAAATAGGAATGTATAAAGACTACATGAAAAATCACTTACATTCAGACTATTCCAAATTCAGCTTAACTGCCACTACAATAGTATGTACCATATTATACATGTTTATGCAACAATATCCAACAATAATTATGTTAAAATATTAATTGCAATAGCAGACTGGTCATGGTGCAGGGGGTCACAAGAGGAGGACAAGAGGGTCAATACACAATGGATATACATATAACTTATAGTACTGTATAGGTAATTAGAATAAATGCCAGTGTTCATATGCCATATTTGTAGAATAAACATTAGCTGTTAGCCATATTGACACTTATGTCTAGCTGTTGGCTGAACAATTCCTTTCATGTTAGCCACTTTGCGATAAGATCAAGCAGCAACCTCGAGTGCTAACAGATAAATCCAATGTGACAGTGCCAAAACCTGCAGTTCCTCAAATGGCCATTTGAGACTAGCTCCAAAAGTGAGTCAAATCCTACGTCCTCAAAACCTGACTTCCACACAAGTTTTACAATTACTTGCTAATGAGGGTAGAGCCTAGTTGGTGAGGCACACAATGCCAGGGGGTTGTCCATTTTTTATGTCTGGTTTATGTGTTTGAAATCAACATGGACAATGACTGCATACCCTTTCACCTGAACATCTGTGCAGCAAATAACATCATACCACAGCACACCTCAGGTGACATGACTCATCTGAATGCTTCTCATGCAGTGTTCTCTTCTGTCTGCAGCACTCACCTGTGTAGACGCACAGCAACCAGGTGCCGATTAGGGGCGCAAACGTCTGTCCAGGCTTGGTCACCAGGGCAACCATGCCGAACAGCAGGGCAGATGCAGCCTGCTGCCGTTGATTCAGCACGAAGTCCTCATCCACCAGATCTGTAATGACCAGGTTGAGCAGCTTGCAAGTGCCCTCTGTAAATACTCGGTTACTGTGGGACAAACAAAATAGAAGAAGGAAAAAAGTATTTTTTAGGAAATCTCTCAAAGAAAAATAATTGATCCATACTACCCTACAAAGGCAAAGTGCAGCAACTATGTGAACACTGAAACTGAAAAAAAATGCCTTCCAAGTTGTCATACTGACCAGTCCAACATGTTGTAGGTATAATATTGGTGATGCTTTTACATATTTTCTTAATAGGAAGAAGTATTTAGTAAGATATTTATTTTAAGATATCATTTAGTGAAGTGGAGCATTTGCAGAGGTTAATAACGACCAATAGGCAAAATTTCAGTCCAACCGACAAGTGTCATTCCACAAAATATGACGTAAAAGACACAATATGTCTGCTAGGCTGTCACAGTGCATGTCAAGTACATAAAAAAACTAAAAATGGCACAGACGTTGTCATGCACTCAAACAATGTAGATAGCAACTCAAAAAATTAATGCTGGAAGCACAAGCCCCACTGATGTAGAAGAGAACCTGCCCGCAACAAAAAATATCCATACGTCGGGTGGAAATTAACTTAGCAATATATGAATCTTTACCAGTCACTCAGCAGTACATTATTTTGTGTCTGAAATATACCAGCCATTTTCATATTTTAACAGCATTTGGCTGGTGGCCTGTGTGAAATTTCATCATTGCCATACATGTGTCTTTACCGGTGTCTTTAACTTGCTCAAGGTTCACTTCAAGGTTATAAAACCTACACTAAAGCGACTAAACTGACTGCTAAGGCACCAACAGTGGAAATCTTTGATCAAGTCTCATGAACATTTACTTCCAACAACATTTCACACACAACATAAGGCTAAGATAAAGTCAGATGTATGTGTGTGTGTGTAAGTTTGTATGTAAGCGTGTGTGTGCCCGGTAGATGTAATCATAGTACATGTGTGTTTGTACATGTCCCTGTTTAACTGTGCATGTGTAACTGTATGCAAGTGTGTGTGTGTGTGTGTATATATGTGTGTGTGTTTGGGGTTGGTGGGGAGATTAAAGAGAGTGAATGATGGTGAAGCAGGTGTTGTGTGCAGATGTGTGTGTGTGTGTGTCTGTCTGTCTCTGTGTTAACATGAATGTGTGTACGTCTGTCACTCACCTGGCAATGAAGATGCAGAGCAGGTAGATGTAGTCAGCCCCAGCCAACAGCATGGCCACGCTGAGCCCCAGCTTAAGCAGGAAGAGCCAGCGGATCACCTGGTAGACGCCAAAGCGCTGGCACAGGGCCAGGAAATAGAGGTTGTTCAGGTGCGGTGCGATGTAGGACACACCTGTGGACAGGACGACAGAGAATTCCTAAATGACATTGACAATGTGGTGTACTGCAGTAGAAACATAAAGACACGGGACGTTGGCTAAGGTTGGCTACTGATAAAATGCAGACGTCAATCCTGGCTTCAGAAAGTAAAAAAAAAAAAAAACTCTGCTATGTATTCCTTTCTGCCTGTGCACCTAACATAGCTGATTTCACCAATTAGCTGATCTACCTGTGTAAATCTGTGTGTGCTCACTAGGATCAGCTGGTTCACAGAAAGGGCTGGATCAAATATGTGGAAGGGTTTTTACTGTCTGAAGCTGGGACTGACACCTCTAATAAATTGAAATAAATGTCTTGTTGCAGATCAGGCTGCAGCAGAGATTGGATGGGTGGATGAATGGATGTATAGATGGATGGATGGATAATCCAGTTTTATCGCATGGTCAAATATGTCAATTTTGTTGTTTTTTGGTGAATGTTTGCCATAACACTGCAAACACCGAAAACACATGCAAGTGGACGTTTTTTTCTCTCAGTTTCTCACACTGGTGAGTTGCCTTAGTCAGGCAGACATGGACAGATGGATGGACAGAGCATTAGGTAAACTCTTACCCAGCAGGAAGGACCCTGTTGAGGCAGAGATCCTGTCTGACAGCAGGTGCTCCAGAAAGAGAGGAAAGAAGTTGCTGTTGAAGTGGCAGTGAAAGACCTGCCAAAGACACCCTTATAAATGACTAAAAGAAATCATGGTCTACCAGCAACAACAATAACAATAATAATAATAATAATAAGCTTTAGTTGTATAGCACATTTCATACAAAGGATGTAGCTCAGAGGTCTTCAACAGTTTGGCAAACGAACACAGGACAGAGATACACATCAAAGAGTTCAAGAGATCAAATCTGCCAATTATCATTTAATGGCTTGCACTCATGTCACTGGCTGTTCCTCTGCCATGTCTCCATCAACCAAGGGGGCATTGGCCTTGAAAACGTTGAAGCCCTCTGGTCTATCAAGAACTGAAGCCAGGGCATTCAAAGGGAAATGAGAGCTAAATACAGCATGTGACGCAAACTGATTTGCATTGCTGTCATTCACCTTTTTCAGCCCTATTAATAAGACTATTGAGGACCCTCTCTGTGTGGAGTATGTCAAAGGTTTATGCTTTTAACGTTTTTTTATTTGAAAGAATCCAGCAGGAACATGCCATTCCCTTTTGAGCAGAGGGCTACAGAATACATTCCGTCAAGGTCAGGACCAATAAAACAGCACCTCTGTGTGTGTGTGTGTGTGTGTGTGTGTGTGTATGTGTGTGTGTGTGTGAGAGAGAGAAAATAGGTTCATGTGTAAACCTGATGTGGGGGAAGTGTGTGTGTGTGAGAAGGACTGACACAAAGACAGCACATACACATTCTCTTTCTATCGTTCTTCTATCACACTTCTCTGTCCTCTAGCATGTGGGAAGAGCACAGCTTGTCATGATATCGTCACTCATTAACATTACCTGGACAAGGTTCATGGCGGTGAACCAAATAAAGTTCCTGTGCCTGGACAGCTGCTTTAGATACTCCCCCAGAGTTACAGGCTTCTCCTGGGCCAGCAGAGGGGCCTGTCCAACAACCAGCCTAACAAGCAGGAGAAAAGCAAAGAAAAGAAATGAGGGAGAGAGGGCCACAGACACACACATACACACTAAAAAAGTGTTAAAAAAGGGAGGGGGAACTGGCGGCAGCTACAAAGGAAGTGGGAACAGAGGGGCATGCTGAGCCTGGGAAAGAGTGTAACTGGAGAATGTTCTTGTTACAGTGGTCAGCCACTCTGCCAGACACCTCCAGTCGAGCGAGCGAGTGACTGAGTGACTGAGCGAGTGAGTGTCTCGTCGGCTTATGTTTCAACAACAAAACAAATCCCCTAATGGCAACACTGAGCGAGGGGAGGGAGGGAAAAAAAAAAAATCAATGGGTCTAGTTTCTACTGTTCCAGAACCTATTACGCACCCATCATCGCAAATTACTCTAAAATAGAAATGCCTGATAGCCACGTAGACTGGCCACTTTGGAAGTGGCTATTTCAGATTGTTTTTTGAGCAGAATGTGCATTTGCTGTTCACAAATTTAAACCATAACACTCGGTCTTGCCTGTGTCCATCCTCTACTCAAAAGTATCAAATTAGAAGCAGAGGGCTAAAACACACTATAGATACAAAGTTATAGGTTAGGGAGAAGCAGTTCTCGAGTCAAAACACACACATTTTTGTCATACTAACAAAAACAAACTGTTCTTTTGCTTTTAATAAAGCAGTTGAAACTGCTGCTTTGTATATTTTGATATGTACACTCGAGGACGATATTATTAGCCCCCCTCCTGAAATTACACATCTCTCTTGATTTCTCGGTGAGAATGACAGTTATTAACAAGTTTGTTATTCTGGAAACAAGTATACTATGGAGATAATGTTCAACAAGTTGAATTTGGAATTTGGTATTGTTATATGCAGTTTAAACAAAAAAGGCAAAAAATGACAAGGACAAAATTATTAGCCACCTGATCATTGTCAATGCGGTACCCTTTCTGAATCAAAACTGGCAAAAAGCTCTTTGATTAGTTGTTAAATAGATTGGCACATGTCTTCCTAGGGATTTTGGCCCATTTCTCCATTGCAAATTGTTCTAGCTCGTCCAAATTGCATGGATGCTGAACACAGACATTTGCCACAGACTCTCAATGGGATTGTGGACTGGACTCTGAGCGGGCCATTTCAGTATCATGGTTTTAGTATCCTTGAAGACCTTCTGAACTAATTTAGATGTATGCTTTGGGTTATTATGTTGCTGGAAGACCCAGGAATCCAAACCCAGACCCATGCTCCCTGTGTCTGAGGCTGCAAAACAGCCGAACACCTTAATGTTCCCACCACCATGTGTAACTGTGATAACTGTGCTTAGGCCCCGTCCACACGACAACGTTCCTGGATTTTTTTCTTGCCGGGTTAAAAAAAAGTCGCGTCCACACGACATCGGAGCAGTAAATATTTCCGTCCACACGGGAACGTTTTCATTGCGTTTTCATTGCAGAAGGTGCGCTGTCCCAGCTTGAGGGGCATGATCCGAAGCCAATGATTCACTTTAAACATGTAATGTATGTTGATTTTAGCAATGTGGGTTCTAGTTTAGATGGGTCGGATGCAGCGACAGTTGCCCTATTTAAACGTGAAAAGCGTTTGTTGGGCTGAACTAGCGATGTATACAAAAACATCCTGTAGTTCGATGTCAGAAGGTAGAAACAATTGCATTACACATAGCCTACACTGCAGACGATTTTACCCCAAAGTATCCCACAACACCCTGTTTGTAAAAGTTTGACGCTGTTGTGAGATGTCACGTCGTTAAATTGACCCATTTAAGCGATACGGAGCAGAACATGAAAAAATAGAAGGAGCTGCAAATAAACTTTTGACAACTGCGCAATTATTCGCTTAAAACATGCCATATGTTGATTTTAGCAATGCGTGTTGTTACTGAGGGGAGCTGAAAGCAGCGACAGTTGCTCTTTAATTAATTAAGAATAATGAAAGCCTACAAGAAGTATTTGTTATAGCCTTTGTTACGAGCCATACAGACAGTTTAATGGCAAAGGATAGAAACAATTGCACAACAGCCAGCCTACAGTACAAGCTTTGGAAAAGTTTGAAGTTGTTGTTATATGTGCAGCACAAGGTGAATGGGCGACGACGTCATCGTTTTCAAAAGGTTGCGTTTTGCCTGTCTACACGAAAACGAAACGGTGGCGTTGTCAGACTTTCTCACTTTGGAACCCGTTCTCAAAAGTTATCGTTTTCGGTCACCCAAAACGCCGGCGCCGTGTGGACGGAAGGCCAAAACGCAAACAAACTTTACCGTTTTCACCCGAAAACGTTGTCGTGTGGACGGGACGGTCTCATTAGACCAAAGAAGCCCTGGACACCTGCCTAGATGATTGCTGTTGACCTGGCCTCATCTAGACTTTTCTTTTCAAGAAAGACAGTTGTGAGGGCTTGTCATCACATTGAGCTTTGGCGCCATCATCACAGTAGTGCCCCTTTACTAAAGGTGCTGCATATCAGAGTCCGATTGAGGTTTGCCTGTGAACATTTGAAAGTCAAAAATGAGTTTTGGAAGTCTGTGCTTTGGTCTGATGAGATTTGATTGGACGCATGAATTCTGCTTCTGTTAGGTGAAGGGATAGGCCTTAAACCTTGGTAAACCACGGTTTTCACAGTTAAACATGGTGATGGTAGCATCATTCTGTGACAGCCTCAGGCACCGGAAACCTTGTTTGGGTGTACGGCACCATGAAAAAAGAAGACTGTGATAGAATATGGAAGGAGACCATGCAGAAATATGGTCATAGATTAAGCTAAGATCTTTGCTAGGTCTTCCAATAAGATAATAACCCAAAGCGTACATCCAAATTAGTCCAAATGTTCTTCAAGGATACTAAAACCATGATCCTGGAGTGGTTCAGACCTCAATCCTTTAGATATTTGATGAGTGTTGAAAATGAATGCCCATGCTCAACATCCATGCAATTTGGACCAGCTAAAACAATTTGCAATGGAGAAATGAGCCAAAATCCCTAGGAGGACATGTACCAATCTAGTTAACAACTAATCAAAGAGCCTTTTGTCAGATTTGGGTCATAAAGGGCACCGTACTGACGATTAATGATCAGGGGGCTAATAATTTTGTCCTTGTCATTTTTTGCCTTTTTTGTTTAAACTGCTTATAACAATACCACATTCCAAATTCAACTTGTTAAACATTATCTCCATAGTATACTTGTTTCCAGAATAACATAAACTTGTTAATAACTGTCATTCTCACCGAGAAATCAAGAGAGATGTCTAATTTCAGGAGGGGGGCTAATAATATCGTCCTCGAGTGTATACTACTTAATGTCTATATGTTGAATGTATAGACAGCTAATATCTACAAGAGTCAAATTCCTTGTAGTATGCTTGGCCAATAACACTGATTCTGATCAAAACAGATACACTTTGATCACATTAGGAAAAACAAGCTGTTCTTTTGTTTTTTAATAAAGCAGTTGAAACTGTTCAAAGCAGATACATTTTGATCACATTAGGAAAAACAGGCTGTTTTTTTTTTTACTAAACCAGTTGAAAGCAACTTACTCTCTAAGTGTCTTTCCCTCATTGTGACCCTGCCGCAGCCCAACTTCCGCCTGGAATCGGACCCTCAGCAGGCGCGAGACCGCCACGAAGCCCAGCACAGACACGGCAGCCAGGCTGACGCAGAAGAGCCGGAACGCTGCGAAATTCTCCTTGTCCCAAAAGCAGTAGGACAGGAAGACGGAGAGTGAGCCCAGGGCGCTGAAGAGCGAGCTGTGGAAGTTGAGGCGGGCGCGCGCGTGCGCCGACACTGCCAGGTCGGCCAGTAGGGCGTTGTGGTTGAGGTCGACCACCGTCAGAAAGCCGTCGTACAAGCACAGGCACACGAGGAACTGCAGAGAGGGTCGCGCCCACGCCACCCAGAATGCCAGGAAGGACAGGGCGAAGAGCGGCCCGCTGCGGGACAGTGCACGCAGACGCTGCAGCACCACCTCAGGCCCAGAGATCTGCGACCCCCCCCTGAGCCAGAGCAAATTAAGAAAGAGAGAAAAAGAGATTGAAGAAAAATAGATGGAGAAGAGGAAGAGATGGAGAAAGAGAAAAGCAGGGGAGTGATGGGAAAGAGAGGATGAGAAAAAGATAGGGGGAGAGGGAGAGAGATACATATTTGTTCCAGTCAATTGACTGAACCAGCTGATCCTAGGTAAATAAGATAATTAGTGAAATCACCTGTGTTGAGAGCACAGGGTGAGGAAATATATGGCAGGACTTTTTACTTTCTCAATTAGGTTTGTCCGCCTCTGATTACAAAATACAACGCAAAAAAGAAAAAAACATGGCACTCTCCTTTTCAAAACTTAA
Source organism: Coilia nasus (assembly GCA_027475355.1). Taxonomy (NCBI): domain Eukaryota; kingdom Metazoa; phylum Chordata; class Actinopteri; order Clupeiformes; family Engraulidae; genus Coilia; species Coilia nasus. Next base: position 26,067,615 of record CM050210.1, on the reverse strand, counting down.
AAGGCTTTATTAATTATGGTTTGGTCATCTTGAGCCTTTAAAAACTCCCACGCATTTCTACGCCTTCTTGTGACTTCATCACAGAATTAAACAAACCTTATTGAGTTTTTAAAAGCTCAATAAGACCAAGCCATAGCAATAAAGATGTTTAACTTAAAAAACTGCACTGCAGTGTTTCTCCTGGTTCGTTGATTATAAAAATATATAAACCAACAAGACAATATATACAACACAAAGTTTTTCACCAGAACATACTTACAGACAACAAATCAAATATGTAAATGTGTACATCAGAAAGAATTCTGAATTTGAAAAATTGAAAAAAGTGAAAATGTAACCCTAATGCTAACTGCAAAGTGAGGAAGAGGAGGAGACTTACTGCGTGGATCCAAGGAAAGAGCGGTCACTTAGCCATCCGAACAGGGGGTCATTCAGGCTGTTCCATATCAGAAACACAGTCTGGTGGAGAAAGAGGGGACAAAAGAATACAGCTAAGAATCATAACAAAATTAAAGACAATTCTAAATTGTCATCTTTTATCGGTAGACATTGTATACAGTGATATAAGGTGCGTTTGCCACACACACTTGAATAAAGGCTGAATAAAAGCTGAATAAAAGCTGAATAAAAGCGTTCCTTTGTTATCAAACCCATAATCTCGGTGGTGTTGTTTTCACCTTGCATGACCAGTTAAGCAACAGAAAAACAATGATATCTTTGGGGAAGTCTTGCGACTTGTGCCAATAGCAACTGTAGTATTATGTTTGTGTGTGTGTGTCTTAAATGAACGAACAATGAAAAATGACGAGCTCACTCACCTCTCCGACCCAAAAGGACAGCTTGTCTATCTTGTAGATGGACACGAACGTCTCCACGTAGTAGAGGAGGAAGACGTTGTGCAGGATGGAGACGAAGAGCGATAGCGAGCCGTACAGCAGCGCCGTTGAGACCCCCAGGCACCACCAGCCCCACGGCCTCCTTCCCATCCTCTTCTTCTCTTCTCCGCTCTGTCTCTCCCTATCACTCCCCTCCTCCTCTCCTTTGTGCTTCTTTCTCTCGCTCGCTCGTTTGGAAGTAGAGGCTCGCTCATCCCACTGGTGGAGCGGCCGGGCTGTGAGTGATCAGCCCCACAACCAATCCTGAGAGAGACAAGTAGACAGGTAGACAGACACACACACACACACACACACACACACACACACACACACGCACGCACGCACACGAGAGAGAGTTAGAAGGCAGAAGAACCAACCAAACCGTCCACAAGTGCAATAGTTGGCTAACTTTTTAAAAGTAAAGCCATGTTTTAAAGCTACCATTGCTTTGATCTGAAGGACCATCTGGAGCATGAAAGATACTGATGAACACCCTTAAGGAAGAGAGTTTTTACAGTGTCACACGTCCTCGTCAAAATCGCGGAGGCGGATCCCACCAGGACCCATATAACATCAGTGCAACAACTGATGACTGGCAGCCTCTGTCTCAACAAGTCTCAAGATAAGAGCTGAGAGGGAGAGAAATCAAAAAACAGCTCTCTGTCACAGCTTTCTCTCTCACACACACTGATTCGCTCACACTCTCTCCCTTCCACTCTCTCATACACACTCTCCCGCTCTCTCTCAAGCACATATTCTCTCTGTCTTGAACACACATTCTCTCTGCCTCAAGTGCACACACATTCTCTCCCTCTCTCCAGCGCACACACATACACTTTCTCTCTCTCTGTACACACACACACACTCTCCCCCAAACACACACTCTGTCTCTCTCTCTCCCTCCATTGCACACACATATACTTTCTCTCTCTCTCTCTCAAACACACACACACACATACACTCCCCCAAACACACACTATGTCTCTTGCACACTCTCTCTCACTCTCCTTTGCTTTCTCTCACACAAGGGTGTGACTGTGAAGTGACCATTGGTGTCTGTTTCTGACATTAAGAGTGCTGCCCTGGTTTCCAGACCAAACTGGGCTGGAAGTTCTGTTCTGTGTGTGTGGGTTTCTGGCAGGACCAAGTCTATGTGAGGCTTCAGCTACACTCACAAAAGCTCACGACGACGCCTCTGAGGAAATCAAGGTTGCCGAGTTTAAGGTTCCCATGGAGACAGATTACCCCTCTTCAGTTCCGACCGAACAATCACGACCGTCTTTCTCCTGCCAAGAGCCGCATAAATGACGGGGTGTAATAACATACGGCTCTTCACTTGAAATTGCAGTTTGGTCATAAGACACAATACGCATACACACACACCAGCTGAAGGAAAAAAGATCATATAACACCTTTTTTTGTTGCCAAAGCTGTTAAATATTATCAGAACATCAGACAGAACTAATTTGCCTTACATCAACCTGCAAAAATCTGAGAAAAACAACTGACAGTACTGAGAACAAAATCCAAACATAGAAGGGTGGGACGAAAAAGGCCATTTCCAATTTTTTGTTGCGCTTCAGCTCCACTAGTTTTAGCCTACCTCACATTTATTTCCAGTCATGTTTGCTCTACTAAAATTCAAGATGACGGGGCAGTATGTACATTCACAGCCTGCACACCTGGTTCCTTCATACAAGAGCAGACAAGTTCAGGCCTCAGCTCACTGACAAACAAAAATGCTCCACTAAACTGTCATGATGTAGGCCTTCCCCTTAGCAGATCTATGTGAGACTGCAACTTGCAGTGTCCTCAACAACACAACTTGCTACTTAATGTGCACAATAATCTCATGGGAACGGTCGTACAGCCATTCCTAAGGTCGACTGCGCTACACCTCTGGGCAGGGGCCAGCTCTCCAGCGGCCCCCACACCACCTAGCCGAGTCCCATCAGATGAGCGGCGAAGCGAGACCGCTCTTGTCTCCTTTCCACCTGTATCGCATTGCGCGCACACACAGATTCACTATCTCACCTCGGCTGTTGGGAACAGGTGGCTGCGCTCTCTCAACACCAGACCACAGAAATTCCCCTAGTGTCCGGGGAATACGAGAGGTGATGACACCGTGCTCTCTGATCCATGGTACGATTACAACAAAACAAAGAGTTGGTGTCCAGGCAGAGGTGTGCTGCCAAAAACTTAATAAGGCGTGCCACCCTACACGTCTCTTCCCCACCAAGCATAACGTTAACTACTCTGCTTCAGTACAGAGGTGCCAGACAACTCACTGTGCAATAGCAGGCCACAGTCATATTCATAAGACTTATACAGATGTCACGACACTACGACAAATCGTTGTTTTGAAAAGGAAAAATATTATTTAACAGCATTCACCCGATATGCTGTAATGGCACAACACCACATCGGCTCAGTGTTACTTACTGCAATCAAACAAAATGAAACAAAAAAAGGAAAAGCAATATATTTATGTTACATCGACTTCAGAGTTAAGTTTACAGTAACAAAGCAGATAAACCCTTTAAAACTGGAGAAGCAAAGAATAAAACCCCAGCACAATGTCGTATACAAAGGTGTACGTGGTATAAACAAACACTTTAAACTAAACTGTAGACGTACCGTGCATTCTTGAATACGTTAATAACTGAAAGAGATCTGTGCAAAGATTGTGTTGTGCTGCTTTCAGAGACTGCAGTGAATGTTACAACCAGACACAGCCCTACTCATGGATATTTATATAAGTATTTGGGGCCCTACCTACACCAAAGACGTTTGACTGAAAAGACTTCTTTCGCCAAACCAAACATCAACATAGGCAATCTTTTAGTCACGGTTCCTAACCCGCCTATCTTGGCCTAGATGACGTTAACCAAGCAACAGATAGTTTTACGTTAGCATCAAAATACCTAATAATGTTTATCTAGGGTTCTTGGTTTCAAGAGGATGAAGTAAATCTATCCACCCAAGGTTGGCCAGATAACTAGGATAACGTAGCTAGCCGGCTATCATAGTAGTAAATCGATTTCCTCTTAATTGCTGGACAGTTTATTTAAAGGGAACGCCCCGCCCAAACTTACATTTTTATGTCCGGTGATCAAAGAAGACCTTAAGCAATTTGGCCATCCAATTGGGTTGAAGTGTTGTTTCTGTGTAAGAGAATGGCGATACAGACAGCTAGCCATTATGGCTAAGAGGACGTGTAAGTTTTCCGCCAGCCATTCATGCAATCAAGTCCAGCTGACGTTAGCCAGCCAGCCAGCTAGCTATTTAACTAGCAAGCTGGCTAAGGTTACCAATTAACGAGCACATCAACTTTCCAGACTTTGCGAGGTAACCCTGCCTATAGTCACTAAGTAATTACTACAAGAATAAGCTTACCATAGCCGACAGATGTTTACATCGATGTTTCCCAGATCTCGAATGCCCCAGTTTTTGCTTGTTGCTTCCTCCAAGATATTCGCCTCTTTCGTCTACACTCAATGTCTGGCAAGTCAGACTAGCTAACATATGTGTGGGGTAGGTTTACCTACGTCATTTCACACTCAACGCCACTACCACACTAGCCCACGCCCAATTTGCACTCGCAAACCGATGGGTTTAGATAAAAAGCGAAGTTAGTCGAGTAGTTGATACATAGCTGCTACCTACAAAAGGACGCATTTGTTGTAGCCCAAGAATACCGGGAAGATTAGTGCTACTTTACTGTCACGTAATAGCGCTTATTTTTGTGTAGGCCAAACTAGTAGCAGTGCCAAGCGAAGTAAGCCACAAATGTTTGTTTTGGCAGTAGGCCAAACAGAACAGAAACAGGCCTGTCCTAAGAAAAATACTTAGATTCAGTGTATGCATAATGATCGTAATAATAAAATTGGGTTAACTTGTTACAATCAGGGGGTATACGGTATACCCAGGGGGAGAAATGCTATAGTTTACTGGCTTGATTAAACCAGCGCCTATTAATTCATTTCATACAAGGGCATAATAAATAATAAAAATACTGGTGAAGGAGGCAGGAGGAGGTAGTGGGGCAAACCCAGGGGGAGAAATGCTATAGTTTACTAGCTTGATTAAACCAGCGCCTATTAATTAATTTCATACAAGGGCATAATAAATAATAAAAATACCTGATGAAGGAGGCAGGACTACCTGGGTTTACCCCACTACCTCCTCCTGCCTCCTTCACCAGGTATTTTTATGGGCACTAGCAGCAGTGGGGTAACCATAAACATCCTGTATAGTATGTCTATGGGGGTAACACCCAGATTGCAGACATGCGCACACACACGCACCCATGTACACATACACACACGTAACCACAGAAATATACACACACAGCAGTTAGATGACGAAAAGTGAGGTGTCCATAAAAAGGTCAATTACTTACTGTAACAATTTCAGTAACACTACACATTGTAGTGTAGTGTAATAAGTACTATAGTTACTACACATTGTAGTATACTGTAGTAAATAGGCTACAATAGTAATGTATTACACACCATAGTTACACTATAGTTAAAATTATGATACTGCAATAAATCAAACATGATAGGATTAACAAACAGGGACACATCTGAAACATGCGGAGGGAACGGGTAGACTAGTAAAAACCATAGCTTCATAAATCCCACTGGATTAGGTTTAGAAACAAAAGTAATTCCGGCTCGTGGCTCGTGTCACATTCAGGCACTTTCTTATTTAGTCAGCAGATGGCGCGCCAAGTATATGAGTTCAATTGACAAAGCTCTCCAGAGTTATACAGAGCGACATCTTTCGAAATATTACAAAAATGAAAGTCAGTCAAGATTTTATGGAAAAAAAACATAATAATTAAAAGGCAGACACGAACACTCTATAAAATTAGTCTACTGAATATGTGTTCATTGGTAGCTGAGTAATGCCATACACTACACCATTTTATTAGCCTAAAGCACACAAGAAACATCAGTAACTTCTATTGTGTATTCACTCATACAGAGAGAGAGAGAGAGAGAGGTGCGGGGGGGAGGGGTATTCATATTAATTATTTGGGGGCGTGGCTGCAACACCTGGGACGGTCCACCATTCGACTAGTCGCATGTGCATGCGGTAGCTTGGTCCAGCTGCGCATCGAGAACGGATGGGTGTCCCGTTTTATCAGCTACGAATTTTGCATTAAGGCGCAGAAGGCTTCTTCAAATAGGTTACATCGCGCCATACCGCGGTAAGTACTGTAATGCTTATTTTTAATTTCCTTCTAATTAGCCTGATCAAGTTGTGAAGTCATTACAGTCCTGAACGTTTATCAGGCTGCAGTGTATTGAATCTTGACCACAGTATTAGACGACACAATATTTTGTGGGTCCCGTTATGTGAAAACATGCTGGTGGTGACTTGAATCTTACCGGGCTGTCCTTTAAAATGCCGCAGTGCTGTATCGATAAGTCTAAAAGCCAGCAAAGGCTGTGAAAACTGTTGTTGAAGTTACACTCTCGCGCGGAATGAATGATAGAATGACCATTCAATAAGAACGTCTTTCTCAAAAGTCGGAAAGCTTGCTAGGATAAAGTGTAATAGACAAAGTAATAGGCCTAGACAAAGTGTAAGAACACTCCACGATCCAGATACATTTTTGAAAGACGTCTTTCAAAGGGGACATGTGCTTACAGAAGTCAAAAGGTAACATTTTGATATGTCTTAAGTAGCCGATTTGTAGCGCTTTTGGTAAGAAGTAAACTAATGCTTTAATTAAAAAAAAAATGGTACTACGAGTGTAGCCTATTTATTGAAATCCACCTCGCTGCTGCAGTGCTGTACCACATGGGGATGAAGACGCTTGAAACACACTGTGTTGTGGGAACGAACCTTCTGCCTGTGTCCTGAGTGTTTTTGTTCCCTCTCCTCACGAATTTGTCATCATCCATGTACAGCAGAGTGCGCGCTCAGCCGCTGCAGGTGCGACACGTGTCAGCACCTTTGGAAAACATTGTTACCCGTCGACAGAAGTTGACATGTCAACCGGAGGTTGTAGGGATAGGGGAAAGTGACTGGAAATTACTAGCTAGTGTTCCCTGATGATGTTTCATCATCAAAGTGTCTGTCCTTGGTAGAAGACATTGGCATGGCATTGACGTGACAGGTTATAGGCAAGACAAAACGAGCAAAGGTTATCTGACAAAAGACTGAAATAGAGCAACCTCAAGCAAAGTCAGTATTTGTGTGTAGGTCAGAATTGGGTGGTAGCAAAAACAATATTAGGTTCACCATTTTTTCTGAGCAAGGTCCAAATTAAACATTGCCTGCTTAGTTATGTCATTGAATGTAAACAAAACTGTCGTCAGGGTCACTGGTTAATGCACAAGTCCGGCATGCCATTAACCAACAAGACTGTCGAATTCAACTGTGTTCTTGGGCATTTAATTTTGTATAGCCTGGCTGGGCAGAGCAGTCCATCTTAATGGTTGTGAGAAAATAGGGTTTTGAAAAACTCCACACTGTGTCCATTGAAGTTGCTGTGTTAACTGGATGGCAGAGCATAAAGTAAATGACCTGAGAGACTTGGGGAGCACACACTTAAATGGTTCCAGCTTTCATGTCCTTTATCATGCCAAACAGTTGAAATACAAATGGGAACTTTATTCCATTCGTTCACCTGGCTAAATGACAGACACCATCAGAGGCTGAAGAGCTACTTCATTAAGGCAATGTGATGAATGACATGATGAGGTACTTTAACCCTGAGAAGCTTTGAAGGATAAAACTTCATGACGCTGATGCATATGAAACCAGGTTTCAAGGTTGCTGCTCGGGGGAGAAAGGGCAGAGAGTAAGAAGGAGAGAGAGAGAGCAGGGGAAGAGAATGATATAGAGAGAGAGGGAGAGCGGAGCAAAGAGAGATTGGGAGAGAGAGAGAGAGAGATAGACAGACTGCAGATGTAGCCCATGAAGAGAGTTGAGAGTCCCTGTCACGCTCCCGTGTTTGAACATCACAGATCAATGCTCTGGGACTTTGCCTCTACACATCAAATGACTGCCAGACAAACAAGGAAAGACGTTTTTGTTGGAGAGTCATTACAGATTATAACTGAACATTTCATGTTATTATGAAATGTCTTTGGTTATTATAGTGTTATTACATGTCAAGAACACATATCACTTTGTAATAGATGCAGATAGATACTAGCCTGCTAAACCAGCCCCTTGTATTTCACTTCATTTTGTACAGAGGGTCTGGCCTTGCTGCAGTTGACATTCATGTATTTGGACCAAGCGAATCCAAGCCAATCAGCGAACAGAGGTAATGTTCGTGAGCGATGACGTTGACTTTGTGTGCTACACAAGGGGTCAGCACCCCCATGAGGAAAGGGCAAACCGGAAAGGGCCCAGTACTCTTTAGCATTCCATTGACTTCCATTCATTTTAGCGTCACTTTGAAATCAAATAGCTTTACATGAGAAGCATTTCGTATCTTGATTTTGGCATTGTTGTAAACCGGAGAAGACACAGCAAAACATTTTTGCTCCAATCGGAAATCTGTCTTTTTTTGCCTTGTAAGAAACATTTATCTGCTGTTAATTGTACTACAAATGACATCACAAATTGAGCAAGGGCAAGTGACTCTGTCGCACAGGAGGAAATTTACTGTACTGTTTGGATAACAGGCCATAGCTATAATAATGCCTGTTTACTTTTCTATTCATGTTGGGAAACATTTCCATCAATATTTCTCACAAAATAAGCTTAGGAGGATTTTACTATTCGATGCAAGTGAAGCCCAAAGAAAGATGTCTAAGCTAAGCTACATGCTATAGCTTGGTATGTACATGCTAACAAGCTAGCTCCTTTGACAGCTGGCTTGCAAGACTGCCTGGAACCAAACTTAGTAGAAGAAGAATCCCCATGTACAGTATTAGCCCCCCACTCCAGTAAGCGTGATTGCAGCTATAATGGTAGAAAAATACTTATTAAGAAAATCATTGTACGCTGTCTGATTTGTGATTGAGCATCTACCACTCAATTTATCGTATTCGGGTTCATTTGCCAACGTCTGTTACTGTCTGTGGTGCTAAATTTGAATTGTAGTACATAGGTAGGCTAATTGCATACATGATGACCAGACATTAGCGATTGGGTAAAGTCAGAGTCACCTGTTTTAAACTTCAGCAGAGTCCACACCTCCAGGAAGAAATCGTTTTTCAATGCAGCAAGGCCAGACCCTCAGCATCCAAGAGGATATTTTTTGATAATTAGCTGTAGAGCTGTGGAAAATTAATAAAACTCCTGTTCTGTTTGATTTCCCTAGTCCTGCCTTTCTGACTGATATTTGCTGCAGCCTGTTACCTGTCTGCAGTTAGAGCCTTGCAATTGTTATGGCAGTTGCAGCTTGACAGAAAGACATATTGTGGGATGATGCTATCTAATGTTGGAAATACACATGTAGGGGAAAGCTGCCCAGTCAAAGTCAGTGGATATCTTTGTCACGAGCCGGTTTGTCCCAACATAAAGCTGAGACGGACAACAGACCATTACAAAAATAAGGTAATTTTAATAACAATAAATAACCAATGTTTGTTAAAACAAAAATGTGGGGATGAGCACCCACACAAAACCCAAACACAAGACAAAGAGAACACATGGTGAGGGCCTTCACAAGAGAGAGTGGGAGAGGTACACAAAGGCTTTTATACCCACACCTTCACTGGTGTGCTTAATCATTAGCCATCAACCCGCCCCTTGTACTTAATTTCATTTTGTACAGAGGGTCTGGACCGGAATCTCTTAAGGGTCATGTAAGCGGTCCAAGCATCTCCGATCCAATCAGCCAAGAGAGGGTGTGTTTGTGAGCCATGACGTTGACCTTGTGTGCTACATTTGAATTGTAGTGCGTAGATAGGCTAATTGCATACGTGACGACCAGGCGTTAGCGATTGGGTAAAGGCAGAGGCAGTTATTTTAAACTTCAGCAGAGTCCACACCTCCAGGAAGGCAACGTTTCTCACAACCTCCGCTCCAGACCCTCTGTACAAAATGAAATGAAGTACGAGGGGCTGGTTTACCAGGCTACTTAATCATGTGAATTGAGTCCGAATCACAAGCCAGAGGCTGTTGCATTGCCACTGCAAAACCCATGGAGGTGCAGAGGGAGCAATCTCCCTGTGCCACCTCAAGCATGTTGCACTTGCTGATTGGCTAAACATGCTGTACAATTTTTAAGGATTGGCTAAAAATGCTGTGCAATTTTTAGGTTGCACATGAGTGACACTGCATGGACAGAAATAAACAAGACTCACAGTAATTGGGTTTAGTGCCCCTCTTTGACTTAAAAACTACTGTGGTGTTGGTGAATGTTCTGGACTCATCCCCCCCAATTTCATGCTTTTTAACTCAGTGTAAGAGTCTGATGCTCCTAAATCTGAGATATCCTCGGCCAGCCATGTCATGACTTGTATTTAAGCTGAAAATTAATAGTGTCTTGATATGGTGTGTAGGGCACCCAAGCTAAGAATGCACTTTGTTGCTTGTTCTCTCTGCTTCAGTACTTGTGTGTGCTGTTGGCTGTGGAGAAGAGAAGAAGAAGTGTGTGTGTGTGTGTGTGTGTGAGAGTGAGAGAGAGAGAGAGAGAGAGAGAGAGAGTCAAAGCAAATAAAATAGCAGTGTAAAATCTGGGCAATTATATGTACACCTAAACTGTACAAGCCCCCAATTTGTGTAAGCACCACCACCACCACCACAACCACCAAATCATGCTTATCACCAAGAAGACTGAATGTTCACATGCAAGGCTGAGCAGCAGGCGATGATGCTCCAGCCACCAACATTTGGGTGTTTGTGTGTCATATTTGGGAGATTTGAGGCTTCTGTATGTAAAATTAGCAACTTACTTACGCACGTGGAGCTGGCTCGACACCCAACGTGTGTCGTCGCTCTGCTCTCTATTGGGCAGAGTTGTGCAGATCCATCTGTAGTGGCTGTCAGGCGGGATATCTCGCGCCCCTGATAGGGCCTGAGCCCAGCAGATGGCTCAACTTCATTGGTATTGTGCTATGTCGTTGCCCTGGCACATTATCAGTTGCCAAGACTTTTCCAAAAGATGCCACAGGAGCTAAATGAGATGAGGAGGTGTGTGCTAGCCAGTTGTGAAAGTGTGTTTGTGTGTCTGTGAGTTTATGTGTGTGTGTGTGTGTGTGTGTGTGTGTGTGTGTGTGTCTGTGTTTTGTTTGTGTGTGTGTGTATTTAGTGTGTGTGGGTGTATGTTTGTGTGTGTGTGTGTGTCTTTGTCTGTGATTTGTTTGTGTGTATTTGTGTATGTATGTGTGTGTGTGTCTGTGTGTGTGTGTGTGTGTGTGTGTGTGTGTGTGTGTGTGTGTGTGTGTGTGTGTGTGTGTGTGTGTGTGCGTTGTGTGTGTGTGTGTTTGTATGTATGTGTATGTGTATGTGTGCGTTCCACTGACCTGGGATTGGTGATACTGTAGGTTCACAACGAATCTGTTGACACAGATTTATGGCTGTGCCTTAATGTGTCAGCATTAGGACCTAGTTTCCTACCTAAAAACCCAGAGACCTTTGAATACGGTCGGTCGCATTGTTTAATATGTCTCAAGGGGTTGGCCTCGCCCGTAATCCATACAGAAGATGAGCCTCTGGGAAGCTACGTCTATTGAGAGAAGAGTTGTTGTCTTGACGGCCCACACCGACAGTTAAAAACATCAAGTGATATCAAGCAGCCTACCCCACCCACCCCCATACTTTTCTCCTTTACAGCCACGGGGGCAGATGTATTTACTTTTCCGAGGGGAGTTTCCACATTGTCGTCACGGTGACGCCTTGTTTGACTAAGCCAGCCATAGCAGGTCACACAATACATGCAGACAAGTGAAAACAAGCCTCTATTTACATTTATAGTACAGGACAAGCTGTGGGTGATGAAAAAAGCCTCAAGCTCACCGTGATACTGTATATTACTAGTATTATGATTATGTAAAGATGGGTTAATGCAGTAATCCTTTTTTGAAACATCACCTGCTTCCTCTGTTTATCCACGGTTTTAAATAACCGGATTGCTTAAATCTGACAATGGCCTAATTCCTAGTTAGACAATGGGGAATTGCTAGTTATACTGACATGCAACTTTCAGGTGTGCAGCATTTTGCACAGTCCCCTCTTCCGTAAACCTCCATCGTGCATGAGATAAATTGCTCATTTACCCTCTTTAGGTATAGCAGTCCTGCTAGAGTGATCTTTTAGCGGTAGATAGAAGAAAGTCATCCTCTGATCTGTAAATGACTAAATGTGTGTGTGTGTGCGCACGTATGCGTGCATGACTGTGAGTCTATGAGCAGTCTGATGGTCTTATATCTAATCTCTGAATTAGCTATCAGATGTCACAATTTCAGAGGCATGTGGCTATTAGCTATGTGTAGTCACAGATGTTCTGAAGAACTGAACACCCTTTTTCATGCAAAAAATCTAACAAAATCTACTAGAGTACAATAACTGTATTTTGACTTTGGGAGCATTATTTGACTCAGTGTAATGTATTATGATCACATTAGTAACACTTGCTTTTTTTTCATTTGTCATTTCAACAGAAACAATCCCTAATGCATTATTTTATCATATGTAGCAAAGTAACTGATGAGGTATTTATCAGACAATGTCCCTGTCCTCACCCATAATTTGTACAGACAAATTAAACCACTCTATGTTCTAGTAAATATAGCGGACTTTGTGTTTATATTATAAACCACGGCCTCTTTTTTTCCCGTCAGCGCTATTGAGTATAAATGTGCTGAATAATTTCATCCACCTGTGTAGCCTTCCTTAACTGTTTGCGTATGAGAGGGAAAAAACTAAATTATCTTCCTATTTTTTAACGTTCTTCCCCTCTTCAGACATAGCCTGGATGATGACACACTAAAAGACCATTCCGGTATCCCTGGAAACCTAGCCACCAAACCTGAGCAAAACAAGCAGGCCCAGACAGCTGTGTGGTGCTTTGGTTCCTTGGGTATGGATCGCAGAACCCACCTAGCACCCTGCCTGCTGGTACCAGTGCCAGTTCCGGTGCTGGTGTTGCTGGGCTGCCTGCCCTGTCTGCTGTGGGGCTTCCCCTTCGGCCCGGCCTACCCACTGGACCCCACACCCAGGACCACAGTGCCCTTCGATGGTAAAGTTCCACATATGATAGACATTAATTTATATGCATACTTGCATTGTGTCTGTGTGTGTGTGTGTGTTTGTGGATTAAACCTTGTGCAGTTGTGTGCCTGGTGAGCTTGGCAAAGCTGGATCTATATATACCTGCTGATTTTGGATACAATTTAAACTGTAGTAGGTTTGTGCTCATCACATTAGTTCCAACTGGCCAGTGAAGTTGTCTCGACACCTGACACCTAGGTTAGTTTATTTAATATTTTTGTCAGAGGATGTTTTGAAGTTCATCACTGTATGAGCAGGAATCTCCTCCGGGGCATGTACCAAATGAGGCGACCTAGGCATTGTTGTGCTCAGTTTGATGTTTTGAGGGAACACAGTGGAGTTGTGCATGTATCATCACACAACTGTGTTTTAAGACAGCCCATATAACATGACTGGAAGCTTATAGAGCCTCAGCAAACATCACTGCGGTATCTGTCTTGCACTCTGTATGACATTAGGTGCTCTTTTCTAGAGCTGTGGGTTAGCAATAACAACAAACTCACATGAAAAGGTGTTCAACACAGCCTGTCATGTAAGTCAGACTCAGACTCAGTCAGCCTAGTGGTTAAAAATCAGGAACAAGGTTTATTCTTAACAATAAGGACAGACAGACACAGACGACACTACATGACAGGACAATGACAAAGGACTAACTAAGACATATTTTCTGAAACCTTAAATGTCTCAGTGCTGAAAATGGGTGTAACCAGTGCTGCCCACCTTACATATGCAATAGTCTTTTGTTACAATTTCGGTGTAGTCTCTTCCTAATCAGATCACAGAAGGTGCCAGGCAAAGCCCACCAAATGGTTGAGGAAGCCAGCTGTTTACACCTCCTATCTCACACAGACACACATACACAGCTTTGATCCTAATAAGAAGAGTTTCAAAACAAATGATTAAAATAATAATAAAATGTTGTAACATTAAAATATTATTTACAAGATTATTATTATTACTCAAATACCATCAGATTACAGCATAGGTCGACAGGATGGTGTTAGCATCATCTGAATAACATGTAGCAGTAGCCCCTTTTTATGCAGAAGACTGGGGCCTCAAGCTCTGCTTTATCTTGGCTCCAGTGAATGAATGTGAACAACATTGAGAATATTGCTAGTTATGTATGTATCATTTGCACGAAACAATGACTAATATGAAATTACAGCCATATTGACCTAAATGATTGCTTGAGTTATTGGGGTAAGTGACCTATCAGCTAACCGGGGCAGTGTGTGGAGATGGCACCACGCTCAGGGTACCTCAGTGGCAGTTGGTGGATTCGAACCAGCGACCCTCTGGTCACAGATCTAATGACCTTAACTGCCAGACCGCCACTGCTCCAACAATAACAACAAACTCACATGCAAAGAAGGTGTTCAACAAAGCTCTTCGTCAAAGCTTGCAGTCACATCACACAGTTGCACGCATGCGGGTAATCTCTCGGCTTCGCTCTCCAACATGCGTGGCACAGTTCGACAGCCGAGCCTCACGAGGACGTCAGCAGGCTGGTGTCTCTCCTGCTGTTATTAATGGCCCCTCTGAAGTCGTGTCCTAGTTCACATAGTTTATAACAACATGGAGAGGCTCTAGAAAAGCGACAGAGAGAGTGAGAGAGGGAGAGACAGAGAGAGAGCAGGAGGGAAGAGCATTTCCAGGGACTTTCCACTACTATTTAGCTAAGACCTGGTTGGGGTCTTTGTGGATAAGAGTGCTGAGACTCATTTCTGTCTGAGAGGGATGTTTAAGTACACTAGAAGCTCCCGCCCCTTACACAATGCTGTTTGAGCCAAGGCCATGGTGCAGAGAATTACATCTGCCGAATTATTCATACAGTTACCAAACTCTTGCTGAACCACGCAAGCAGAACACTAAACGCTTGGCACAATGTCTCGAGATCTACACCCTTAATTAAATTTTGTCTGTACACGAGTAGGTTAATTAGATGCACAAATACAATAGGTGTAAGATCTGCAGGCAGTAGCAGCTTTTCGCATCCCCTCCGAAGCCAGCGAGACACTCCATCCACCCACACACACACCACCTGCCACCTGCCTGCCCACTGCAGGCTTGTCTGCTGGAAGCCACCCTTCATTGATGTTTTATTACTTTGCTTCCTGCTAAACACCTCTCCTGTTGGTAGAGGCAGTGTGGCCAATTCTGAAATGTTTACTTGTTCACTATATAGTGCACTGGTAGGGCACAAAGCAGTCTAACTCACACCCTAGTAGTGAACTATAGTGAACAAATGAACACTCTTGCTACCATTATCCTCTGATTGTTAGTGCTATGAACTTCTTTGTTATTCTATCTTTATAAACTTAATTACACATCATTTAGCTTTTGGGTGATCATATAAACATATCTCAACATGACAGTGGGTTCCTGTATGAATTTATCTTTCCATTTGTGAAGTGTTAGTGAGACATTGTCTTGACAGTGTATCTTGTTGGATGATTTTACCTTGGTTGGATGGTTGAATGAACTTATCTTGGCGTCTAAGTGGGTTGTGGGATGGTTTTATCAAGACGTGTTAGTGAGTGGTTGGGTGAACTCTGCTTGGCATGGTAGTCGTTTGCTGGGTGAACTTATCTTGACATGTTAGTGAGCTGTTGGTTGTATACTTAGTGTCTTTCGAGGATGTTAGCTTAGCATAGTGGAAAGGACCCATTTCATTGCAACTTCTTCAACCTGCACTGTATATATAAGTGTGTATAACTGAAAGACATGAACATACCACAGTGAGGGAGGGAGAGTGACAGTGCAAAATAGAGAGAGAGAGAGAGAGAGAGAGAGAGAGACTCATGACCATGTTGAGCATGGGTCTAGTGGAATGTGGAACATAGCCTCTGTTTTCGGGGATGATTCTCACAACCCCCTCTGTGTTTAACTTCAGATCTGGTTAAAGCCATTGCCCTACATTGTTTTTCTCAGGGGAATGTGTGTGTGTGTGTGTGTGTGTGTGTGTGTGTGTGTGTGTGTGTGTGTGTGTGTGTGTGTGTGTGTGTGTGTGTGTGTGTGTGTGTGTGTGTGTGTGTGTGTGTGTGTGTGTGTGTTTCTAGGTATGCACGTGTACCTGTATCTCTCTCTCTCTCTCTCTCTCTCTCTCTCTCTCTGTCTCTCTCTCTCTCTCTCTCTCTCTCTCTCTATCTGTCTGTCTTTCTCTCTCTTTCTCCTTTTCTCTCGGTGTGTATGTATCTGTCTGTGTGTCACATTATTGTTATATGTGTCTGCGTATGTGTGTGTGTAAGAAAGAGAGAAAGTCTGTGCATGTTTGTGTGTGTGGCACAGTGTCAGATCTGAGCTGACACATAGTGAAATAATTTGCAGCCTAAATTAACATTGGCACCAAAGACCAACTGAGATGTGCACACAGATTTAGAACACGATGCTACCATTTCTTGGATTGTGTTAGTGCAGAAAAAACAACAAAGCAAAAATCTTTTATTTGTGTGATTGTGTGGATGGCAGGCTACCTTAAAGGGCAAGCATGGGGGTGGTAGCCATCATTAATTTGTACTTACTGCATTGCACTGCAAGTCAGTGGGTGAGCACAGGGGAGCTCTATTGACCAGCACTGCACAATAAGATGTAAAAGAGAGCATGACATACATAAGGTGCAGACTATGTGCTGTGCTGCCATTTCTGCTCGTATGTCAATCCAGCAATGTCAATATGTTATGTACTATATGTAGATGGTGTGTGTGTGTGTGTGTGTGTGTGTGTGTGTGTGTGTGTGTGTGTGTGTGTGTGTGTGTGAATAGAGAGACAGAGCATGCATTGCTCTCTCTCTGTCTCTCTCTCTCTCTTTGTGTGTGTGTGTGTGTGTGTGTGTTTCTGTGTGTGTGTGTGTGTGCGTGTGTGTGTGTGTGTGTGTCTGTGTGTGTGTAAAGAGGAGCACGCAATAGCCTTGCTACACTTGGCACCCCACTGACGCATGTTTCATTCACAGAACACAAAAACAGACTGGTACAGTTTTTTGAATGAATGAAGAGTGCACAGTGCTCTCACATTTGGCACAGCCACTTAGATATTACAGGCAAGTGTAAAATAATTGTCACGGTGCTAGGATACACAAAAGGAAAGCTTTAGTTCTGCATCCAGTGCAACCCGCCTGTAGCAAAGGGACGAGAGCCATCATGCCCACCTCACCACTCCTTCAGCCTACTGGAAACCAGACATGCACCACAGCACCAAAGAGCCAGGTTCATTGGAATGGCAAAAAAACAAGCAAACTTCAGGCCCTCTTGCCCAAAATCAGGGATATGCATTTGCCTTTACCCTTTTATAAACATTTTGTAAACATGCTTGTCTGCTGGAAGCCACCCTTCATTGATGTTTTATTACTTTGCTTCCTGGTAAACACCTCTCCTGTTGGTAGAGGCAGTGTGGCCAATTCTGAAATGTTTACTTGTTCACAAATACTGCGCTGTGTAGGGCACAAAGCAGTCTAACTCACACCCTAGTAGTGAACTATATAGTGAACAAATTAACACTCTTGCTACCATTATCCTCTGATTGTTAGTGCTATGAACTTCTTTGTTATTCTATCCTTATAAACTTAATTTCATATCATTTAGGTTTTGGGTGATCATATAAACATGTCTCAACATGACTGGTACGGGGGGTACTGGGAACCAGACATGCGCCACAGCACCAAAGAGCCAGGTTCATTGGAATTGCAAAAAAACAAGCAAACTCCAGGCACTCTTGCCCAAAGTCAGAGATATACATTTGCCTTTACCCTTTTATAAACATTTTGTAAATTATAGAAGACAAAAAAACGCTAACCAGTTTTGGTCATACTAGGCTTTCTGCTGGGCCTTTTTTTTCTTCACTGGAATAGCAGTGGGAGCACATCCTCAACAGTTGGAGTGGCACTCCATCACACTGTCAGCGCACATCAGACATGTCAGTCTGGAGGGCAAGAAAGGTCCCAAGAGCAACTGAAGGGAAGAGAAATAAACCCACTGAACTCCAGCATATACTTGTAAGCCTCTGCCATCACCAGACCGGAAGTAATGAGCCTCTAAAATATTGATGGCCTGTGTAACCTGCTGTATCTGCTGAGAGGTGATAAGTTCATAGGAAGGCCCTTTTCAACATGATTGCCTTTACAGAAACCCAAACATCAGGGTCTGTAACGCTCACTCACTCACTCACTCTGGCTCCACAAAGGAGACTGCCTGGGGGGAGACATGGGGTATGGTTAGACTATCTGCAGAGCATCATTTTGCTTGTTAGAGTATGGTTTGGGAAACGAAGCACTCAAATGACAAATCATTATGTGTTGCTGAAAGGATAACACAGTGAACCCAAGAAATTGTTTTAATGTACTTTGCATGTAAAAGTATCATCTTTGAAAAGTTTTAGTATATAGTACTCTGTTGTCACTTCTTATAAAATTTATCTTGTTTTGAATGACATAGAATAGAACTTGGGTCTCCTACATTGGATTACATTACATTACTCTTAGCAGATGCTTAAGCAACAAAAGATATGACTAGTGAGTAAGTGCAAGGAGAACAAGTTGAGAGTGCACTTGGTGTTGGCTAGGTGGTTAGTGATTATATGGCCTGCGTAGGTAACCTCTAGCCTGCTAAACCAGCCCTTCATACTTCGTTTCATTTTATACAGAGGGTCTTTGCCTAGCCAATCACTGAACAGAGGGAGTGGTCATGAGTGGTGACATTGACTTTGTTACATTTGAATTGTGGTCTGTATGTCACAACCACACATAGCGATTGGATAAAGGCAGACCCACTTGTTTGAACTTCAGCAGAGTCCACACACCTCCAGGAAGAAATTGTTTGTCAATACAGCACTGCCAGACCCTCTGTACAAAATGAAATTAAGTACGAGGGGCTGGTTTAACAGGCTAGGTAACCTCCTCCATGACAGGACCTCTGATACCTCAAAGACATAGTTAACAGCTGATTGGTTAATGTCGTTGATTCCCAAGAGAAGTTACATGACCTCTGTGAGGCGACCTCTGTCATATCTCATACGACCCTCACATAACTGTGGTGTCACCTGTTCCAGTCATCATGAGCATAATTTATGGTATGGACAGTAGAGACATATCGGTAACACTTTACTTTACAGATCAGTAATAAGTAGGTAATTGTATAGTAATTTATACCTAATTTTATGGTAATAATATTTTTTAACCACATATTACAAGTAATAACGGTGCAGTTTCCAGACAATTACTTTCTAGGCAATAACAATGCAAACTGCTTGGTATACAGTTGTATTGTTTCTGTTACTACACTGAAACAAATGAAGTAATTTCACACAAACTACATGGTATCAGGGCTGTAAAATACACTATCGCATGTTCCTACTTAATTTCTCAGCTGCGTTGATATATCCACCAAGTATATCCTCTTTCTGACAGTGTTGTTTTGTGTAATTACCTTGAAAGAAAGTGTGCAATTTTAGGAAAATTGCAGAGGATGAGGGCTGTAAAATGCAGAATCACCTATTTCCACTCAGTTACTTAGAAATTTAAAAAGGAACGAATGGTAGTGAATGACCCACAAAGGTTCACTTTATTGAACATACATTATTGCAAAGAAACTGTTCTGTTACAGGTAGCATGGGGTATGATGAGAACAAACAGGACTATAAACTCTGAACTCGTAATTGCCTTTCTAGTAACATCATTGTTTAACCCCACTATTTTAAGGTGTCTATTTGTAGTGAGGGGTTATACAACAGTTTATTTCATAGATGAATATTAACGAGCGACACCAAACCAGTAGGCTAGGCTATCATATTTATGTGCTTGAAGGGATTGTGTGGTTTGATTCCATGCGCGAGCACGATAAGAGGAGAATCCATCGGCAGCAGTAATCCACAATATAACGTGCATCCCTCTCGTCGTCTGATCAGTTTTTTTTGCTATTGGGAGTAGCCTGCAGTAGTTGGCAGTCCTCAAACAGCAGCTCAGTCCAATAATATATGAAATGATCCACCATGTAGCTAATTCACTCCGTTTTTACCTATGTTCTCCAAGCAGTTAAACTTGAGTCCGAAGTTCTACTGATACACAGACAAACGTTCCCACCAAATACAGTACTTCAGTGATAAAGCAGAATACACGCACTCACTGAAAATAGTGGTTTAAGCGAATAAAGTAGTCTAGCTCTATTGTTTTCCTTGGAGTTGTATTCAGCGGTCTCGTTTATCTCCCTTTCCCTTCCTGTGAACCTTGACCTCAAACAACTGTGTCATTGGTGCACAAATTAAATTTAAAATACATATACATTTTCTTCAAAAGACATAAGGTTAAATACTCTTACAATATGCCTCTTGTAAATAAATTAGCATTTAACCAAATTAAATACGCTGTTTTTAACATCATATAAAAGCATGGACTTCTCCACCAATGAGAAACAAGGATGACAGGAAGTGTATGAACTAAACCGCCAAGTTGGGAAGACGCAAGAAGGATGAGAGTTGGTGAACGATGACTAGTTTGTTAGTTGTTTAAACCACGATTTTCTGTGAATGAAAGTAGACGGTTTACATAGGTCACCAGGTGATTTAGAACTAAGAACAGAGTTACATGTTTTAAAAATAGTTCAATGTTTTAATCTTACTTTGTTGTTTTTTAAAAATAGGCCTATATTGTTCAGTTTCTTTCCTTTTGTTTTGATCACGCCCATTACCAGTGTCGGCTAACAAACATCATTTTGCAATATTGAAATTGTTTAATAAAGTTAACGTTTGTGGTTGAAGAGAATGGATGTCATGCACACAATTAATAAAAGTTCTACAGTCTAGGTATTTGTCTGTTAAAGTCAACAATTTCAGTACATGGTAGCATATTTCACAGATGGTAATAACTAAGTAATTGAGTGGAAATAGGTGATTCTGTATTTTACAGCACTGATAATGCACAATTGCCCTACAACTACCTAATTTAGGTAATTGCACAAAAACAACACTATCTTAACGAAGATACTTGGTGGGTATATCAACACAGCTGAGAAATTAAGTAGGGACATGCGATAGTGTATTAATTAATTTGTTTCATTGTAGTAACAGAAACTATATGACATTTTACTATCTAAGTGCTACAATGACTTGGTTAGTATCTTTCATCACTGTGTTGTTATGTCATAACATCTGATAGTAGCCATATACTTACCAACATTTTACTCCTTCATAACACCACCATGCTGGTGTAATTACAGTCATATTACTTCACAATAAGTAAATCCTGAACTTTATCATTTTAGTATTTACACATTTACTTTAAATAATTACCATTTTATTATACCTTCAAATCAAAGCAATTTGCATTGTTATTGTCTAGCAATTTCACAGTAATGGTCTAGAAACTGCACCGTAATTACTTGTAATATGTGGTTAAAAATTATTATTACCATGAAATTAGGTATACATTACCATTAAATTACCTACGTATTACCGATCTGTAAAGTAAAGTGTTACCGACATGTCCATATCAATTTTCAGATGAATTGGGAAACCGCTACCAATTTTCCAACACATCACAAAGATAGTTTTCGTAATTGTCATGTTTAATATTTTGACGAATTGTTGTGTTTCCACCATTGTTGAGACCAAGCCTACACACTTCCTTGTAATAATGACATGTGGCATGTACTTTAGTCATCTTACGCTACTTACCCATCCTTGCATGTAGACTGTAAATGTAAGACGTGAAGTGTTTATATGTGTATAAGTCTTATGTGCCTTTGATCCTGAATAAACAAAAGCTGTTTCTATAGCCTGAGCCGTCCTGAAATAGGGAACCAATGGCCAAAATGTTGCTACGCATACATCATAGGAATCAGTGGTCTGTCCAATAGTATACATAGGAATTTGATCCCGCTTCTAAGAACTTTCTGTCTATGGGATCTTTGTCAGACCAAGCTCCACCTACGACAGCCAGACTACTGTTTATGTTCTCACCAGATTCATTTGTAACAAACGCAGTACTTTAGCTTTTAACCAGTTCTTTGGAACAACATAATAGCTTGTCATGTGCTTTAATGGTCTGTTATGATCCTCCAAAAGGCTAGATTGGTGGATGAAAGTGTTTGTTCCTCTGCAGGTTCCTTACTTTTAAGAGAGACTAAGTGTGAGTGTGTTTTTATCCGCAGCTTCATCATAACTGTATGACTACCAGAGTCCAAAATACAGGCAGAGCATATTTCATGCATTTCCAGTGGATATGACACTATAAGAGTTGAGTCTTAGTTAGCTATAGCTGTGACATGTTGTTGTTGGCAGTGAATATAAAATTCACATGCTTGTAATGACAAAACATAATTATTATGGAGGAGGTTAACATAAAGTCAAGGCTGCAGAAAGGTGGCTGTGCTTAATGTACACATCTTTTCTCAGTGTCCCTCCTTTACAAAAGAATTTCAATGTAAAATTTCGATTGTTAAAAAACATGATAACGAGTTGGTATGATGTTGGTTCTTTAATCACTAGCATGGTAAGCCTTTTCGATACAAATAATAAAGTTCAGAATGCAACAGACTAACGTCGTTTCGCTCCGTAGCAAACATACCAACTAACAACAACATGCTATACAGTGGCGTGTGGTTGCTTAACACGGGTCACGTTCCTCCGCAGATGACAGCTCTCATCCCCCACCCCCCGCGGAGATGTTTGTTCCACCGTGGTGTTGGTTGTGTTAGTCGCGTGTTGCCATTTCCTCCAGTGAGTCAGTGTGTGTGTGTGTATGTGAGCATGTGTGTGTGTGCATGACTTAGTGCCAGTCAAGCACACACATTCACGGACACAACATATACAGACACAACACATACACGCCACACTACCGGACCAATAAGGGGCAGGTTATTGGTACGGAATTAGTTTCCAGACCTTTCTGTTTTGTGCTATTGACATGGCAGATGGTACATTCCAGACAACCTGATTGCGGTCCGGAAACTTGTTCCGTACCAGTAGATGTAAGATATTGGTCAGGAACTTCTAACCCTAACCCTAATCCTAACTCTAACAAATCCCACGCACAGTTTTGTAATAAGAAGTACAGCAGATTCTGTACCAATAATACCAGTTCTAGGGGCACGGAAGCTGCCGTACCAATAGCCACTTCGAAACCCTAAATGCACACACACAGACACACACACACACACACACACACACGGGTGCACACACATGCACACCGCTGCACTGACACTTTCATATGAGCTCAAATAGATACACACACACACACAAACATACAGACACAAATACATCCACAGCCAAATACAGACACACACAGACAGAAACAAGCACATAACCCTGCAGCAGCCTGTACATAGATCAATTGAGTCAACACACACTGCCACACACACACTTAATTGATTGGAAGTCTATGTAAACACACACCATGCTCCCTGGTAGAGGGAGGTGGGCAGGCAAGAAGCAGGGTTTTTTTTATAGTTTCAGAATAATATTCGATCAGTCTGAACATGCTGAAAATTTCTAACACATACACACTTGCAGAATCATGCACATGTACCCAGACACAAGCATCAGCTCATACATAATTCAACATAACAATAGTTAAACATAAACATGCAAAATATGCACGCAAACATACACTAACTATATATGTTATACACACATACACATATATATATGTATGTTACACACATACATACAAAAATGCAAAAACAATGTATATTAATGTTAATAATATTATAGAAATGTACACATGCAAACAGTACCTACCCAAATATGCACACATATACACACACACACACCCATACACACACACACACACACACACACACACACACACACACACACACACACACACACACACACACACACACACACACACACACACACAGGTGTGTGGGGAGTAAACATTGCCACCCATCAACCACACTCACACAAATACCCTTTTGTAGCACATGGGGTTAGGGGCTGAAGGCCATGTTTTCGCTTCTGTGAGCAAATCTGCCCTGTCAACACACTCGGCTGGTAAACAAGGGAATTATGGGTAGGGCGCCAGAGGTCTGGTTCTTCTACATATTCTGTCCACTGATGGACATAACACAGAACCAAAACAAGCCTACACAGTCATAGCCATTATGCTATACCATTGTATTGCGCCCTCTCTCTTCCTTCATTTTACTATTGTTCTCTCTCCCTCCATCTATCTATCTATCTATCTATCTATCTATCTATCTATCTATCTATCTATCTATCTATCTATCTATCTATCTATCTATCTATCTGTCTATCTGTCTGTCTGTCTGTCTGTCTGTCTGTCTGTCTGTCTGTCTGTCTGTCCTGTCTGTCTGTCCTGTCTGTCTGTCTGTCTGTCTGTTGCCATTCTTGAACTCAGTTCAGGATGTGTCAGGTCACAATAGACAGTAATGTATGCTGAGTGGTGGCTCAGCACAATTTTTGCAATCAGTTTTTTCCATGCTCATTTAAATACACATTTTTAATGGGCTAGGTTGCAGAGGGTCTCTCTCTCTCTCTCGCTCTCTCTCTCTCTCTCTCTCTCTCTCTCTCTCTCTCTCTCTCTCCCACTCTCTCTTACTCTTTTCTCTCTATCTTTCCCTCCTACTCCCTCTCTCTCTTTTCTCTTTTCCCCTTCTCTTTTTTTCTATCTCTCCTTCTCTCTTCCTGTCTTCCTTCTTCTTTGTCTCTCTCCGAAGCAGTGGTCCCATTGTCAGCTGATTACTGATGAGCCTAGTCACTGGCATTTACAAGATATTAACATATTCACTGGAAAAAACACGAAATGCAAATGCTTGGTCTGTACTTGAGCTTATCAGGAGGCCATTCACAATCATTCTGTTTCTTTCCAATGGGAGAATGTAAACCCGACAGCTGCTATACGAATCTTTGCTATATGGCTCTTTGCATGTGTCCTCCTGCACCCACGCTGCTAGTAGAACACACACACAACAGCCACCTTACACACATATCCGTACCCCTGTTACAAACACAGATCCCCTTAAGCTTAAAGGAAAGTGATTCCCATTCTGATCAAGCAGCACACCCTCTCATTTAACCCATCACATGTGTAAGCAGGGGCAGCCATGACATTGGTCATGTGTGTGGGGACAGTGGCATGCTCAGGGCACCACATAGGGGAGGATGAAGGAGAGCACTGGTCAGTCACTCCTCCCACCCACCTGTCGTTGTGGGGAATTGAACCTGTAACCCTTTGTCTGGTAGTCCGACTCCTTAACCGCTAGCCCATGACTTTATGTGGTCAGTGTTTTTGATTGACAACTCGAAGGGCCACAAACGTTGTTGTGTCTACCCAGTTGTGACGGCATGGACCATCACCATGCCGTGGTGCTTTGCTCACTCGTAACCTTGGCCACGTACAAGGCTGTAGACGGGTCACCCTGGCTGCCTTGGGCCACGCGTCAGCCTCACGCTCCGCAATGTTTACATTACATCACAGGCTTGCTATTTTTTTTGTTTATTTATTTATTTATATTCAGATATGGCCTCACGACACCTAATGTTTTAGCTCAAGTGTACCGTAAGATGAGTACAGACGTCAGCACTGTGCCTGGAAGCTGCTGGATGGAAATCACTTTTGGGAACATTGTTATGTCATGTTACTGAGTCATTGTCAGGGAAATGGAAAGATAGACAGAGGAGTATGTGGACAAGGGAGAAAAGAAAGAAAGAAAGAAAGAAAGAAAGAAAGAAAGACAGAAAAGAAGTTTAAATCAAAGCAATAAATAAAATAAATGGCAATGACAAAGATATACATACAATGGTATGAGAAAGTTTGGGCACCCTTGACAATTGGCATTATTTATATTCACCAATCGTTGGGTGTTTTAATTCACAACTTAATTTTGATATATCAAATAACTGATGAACACAATCATATTTCAGCAGTAAAATGAGGTTTATTGGGTTAACAGAAAATGTGCAATATGCCCCAAAACAAAAAAAAGGCCCGTGCATAAATTTGGGCACCTTAATAGAAAAATCATATTAGTATTTAGTAGAGCCTCCTTTTGCAAAAAATAACAGCCTGTAGACGCTTTCTGTAGCCACCAATGAGTGTCTGGATCCTGGAGTATGGTATTTTGGCCCATTCCTCCTGGCAAAACCTCTGCAATTCAGTAATGTTTGAAGAATTCCGAGCATGGACAGCCTGCTTCAAGTCATCCCACAGATTCTCGATATTCAAATCTGGGGACTGGGATGGCCATGCTCGGGTAGATGTTGAGCAATGTTTGGGGTCATTGTCTTGTTGAAACACCCATCCCAACTTTGTGACAGACTCTTGAACATTATTCTCAAAAATCTGCTGATACTGAGTGGAATCCATGCGGCCCTCAATTTTAACAAGATTCCCAGTACCAGCACTGGCCACACAGCCCCACAGCATGATGGAACCTCCACCAAATTTAACTGTGGGAAGCAGGTGTTTTTCTTCGAATTCTGTGTTCTTTTGCCACCATGCATATCACCTCTTGTTGTGACCAAACAATTCAATGTTTGTTTCATCAGTCCAGAGTATCTTATTCCAAAATGATATTGGCTTGTCCAAATGTTCTTTCGCATACCTCAAGTGACACAGTTTGTGGCGACTGTGAAGAAAAGGCTTCGGCTTCTTCCACAACACTCTTCCGTACAGCCTTTCCTATTGCGCTGTATTGTTGACCGATGCACAGCGACACCGTCTGCAGCAAGATATCCTTGCAAGTCTTTGGAGGTGGTCTGTGGGTTGTTTTTAACCATTCTGACCATCCTTCGTCTTTGCCTCTCTGGAATTTTTCTTGGCCTACCACTTCTGGGCTTAACAAGAACTGTGCCCGTGGCCTTCCATTTCCTCACAATGTTCCTGACAGTGGAAACTGACAGCTGAAATCTTTTGGACAGCTTTTTGTAACCTTGCCCTAAACCATAATTCTGGATAATCTTGGTTTTGAGATCATCAGAGAGTTGTTTTGAGGCTCCCATGTTGCAGCTCTTCAGAGGAGAGTCAAACAGAATGAGAACTGGATTTTGGCCACCTTAAATACCTTTTGTCATTATTGGATGCACCTGTCAATTAAGTTCAAGGCTTAACAAGCTCACCAAACCAACTTTGTGTGTCCAATTATCTTGTGATGATTAGTTACAGGCCATCAAAGCAACAAAATGACAAGGGTTCCCACATTTTTGCACAGCCTATTTTTACATTTGATTTAATTTCATACAATTGCCTACTATGAATACCTAAAATCTGTGTTTGGAAATCAAGCTAACACTTGGCTCTTATGGGCAAATGAAGGACAAGATAATTTTGTGTGTAGTCAGAGTCCATTATTATACAACCTCAGTGGGGGTGCCCAAACTTTCTCATACCACTGTATAAGGAATGTACTCATTCAGAGTGAATGTAGAGCACTTAGAGTTATTGTGGGTTATTTTGCTGAAGAATGAAAGAAAGAACAAAGAAAAAGAAGACATTAAAGAGACAAAAAAAAACAGAATAAAGAAAAGGAAAGAAGAGGTAGAAAGGGCCACTCATGTAGACATACAGAGCTGTAGAGACACAGGGAGATAGTATGCACATCCTCGTGACTTTGCCCCCATCAACCCCTACTGTCAGCCCCCGCCCCTCCAAGCGAGTCCTGACCTTTCAGCATCCGCAGACTCTCATGCCTTGACACGGGCCACCCTGATTGGCCCCCAGCTGAGCTGGCCAAATCCATGAGCGGGGAGCATGCTAGGAGCTCTTGGGGACTGTGCCGATGATCTCAGCCCCCCGGCCACATACACACACTCACACACATGCACACACACACTACATTCGTGGTTAGCCTGCATAACAACACATACATAAACTCTCACCTACACACATTCATCATTTAAACACAGCTCACACATGGGCAACGGACACACACACACACACACTTAATGGGCCCTTTGTCCAAGGCATTTTGCAGATCTTTGAGGGCTTGATTGCTTTGTAATGTAGATCAATAATGCTGCTTTTGCCCATAGTATGTTTCTTTGCTTGAGCACTAGCAGGTACATCTTCACAAGTCCATTCATATCAAAGCTTGCAACGTGTTAGCTTTCAGAATGTGAATATTGCTCTTGAAAAACACTGTGTACTGACAGTTTTTTTTTCATTCCCATACACTAGCATTGTTTTGGAAGGATGTATACATGGAATGCCCCTGAAAGCATTTTTGAAACACATTTTTTTGCCTTGGCTGTTTCTCTCTGGGCATATTTGTCTCTGCTATCAAGCTGCAGAGAATTTGTTGTGTCTGCAGTTTGGGGGCCAGTGTGCTGGTGTGTTTGGTGCGCATGCATGTGTGTTTTGCGCATGTGTGTTTGGTGTGTATGTGTGTATTAGAGGAATTGTGAGCCATGTGTGTGTTGTGTTTGTGTGTACTGTTGTGTGCGTGTTGTGGCTGTGAGAGCTCCCCATAGGCTGGGGATAGATGGGGGGAGGATTGGATGTGGGTAGGGGGGCTGGGTTAGGGCAGTAATGGATAGTGGGGTGCTGTGGGTCAGGGCCGCCTGATGGAGATGCAGTGAGATGGGTGAGACGTCGGGCATTTTATTGGGGCTCTTTCTCTTGATGTGTGGCCTACTAATGCCAGGTCTAATCAAAACTCTCAGTCCCTTTCAGATTTACGGTGTGTGTGTTTTTGGTGTGTTTGGTGTGTGTTTGTGCTTGTGTGTGTGTGTGTGTGTGTGTGTGTGTGTGTGTGTGTCTGTGTGTGTGTGTGTAGGAGGTAGGCCAGACTGTCAGATGCTAGCTTTCAGTCGGTCCAGTATTTGTCCTAAATTTGTGTCAACGGACCTGCCCGGTACTGAATAAATATTTCAGTAATGTGCGACCTTAAGGAGTACAACACCAAGAGTGAGAGAGGACAAAACCAGAAGCAGCTCCAAGAGTGAGAGAGATGAGAGAGACAGAGCAAGAAAGATAGAAAAAGATAAAAATTGATAGAAAGAGAAAAATGCTTTTGCAGTGCTACTGTAAAGATGATGGGCGATGAGAATCAAAGCAGCCTCTTCCAATATACATAGTGGCACAGAGCCCAGGTGGGAAAGAAAGGGAAAGAGAAAGGAGAAGAGTAAGAAGAAGAAGAGAGAGAGAGGGAGAGAGAGAGAGCTGGTGTGGAGTGGGAACGAGGGATAGAGAAAAAGATGAGCAAAAGAAGCAGGCCACAGCAGTGCACACGGGAGAGTGAATCAGCACAGCGCAGGCTCTCTAATTGGTATGCCACCTCTCCTCTCCCACAACTCCTCCTCTTCCTCCTGTCTCTCTTCTCTCCTCTCTACTCTCCCTCCTTCCCTCCCCCTCTTACTTTCCCTCCCTCCCTCCCTCCTTCCCTTGGCCCATCTCCTGGACTGTGTCCCAGGTCGGTGAGCTCTAAAACGCTTCGGCTCCCCGAGGTGATTTAGTGAGCCTTGCCTTCACACGGAGGTGGGCACCAGCTGCACCCATCACGATTACAGTTTCCTCCTCTCCATTCACCTGTCTGTACTGCCACCGTCATGAAGTCGCAAACTCGAGAAGCATGGCGGTTTGTCCATCACATGCCCGAGCCAAGCGCTGATCGGCGTTTAGCGACTGGCTCTCGTCAGGAGAGGACAGATACAATCTGACGCTGCCCTCAAAATGAGATAATTGTGCTTCTGCAAGTAGACACATACTCTAAAGAAGGAATTATATGCAGGACCTGTTGGAGGAATAATTATACACAAACACAGATCATGTTATACTGTACTCAAAACAGCAGTATTGTGATATATTGTAGCAGATATTATTAATGCAGTTGGTGCTTTATTTATACAGCATCATGAAGATGATGGAATTGTAACTGGAAGTCTTCCCTTGTTTCATGAGAAGCCAGTTATATACTTGTGTAAACGATATAATGCTGTTGCAGATATACATGTGATCTAGAGCTTTTGTAATAACAATAATGTAATAACTACACAAATGCAGATGATGGTATACCAAAGATGGTATAGTGAAAGAGCAACATAAAACTAGAAAAGCACTCAGAGAGTGCAGACCTCCACCAGGGCAGCTCAGATCACCACCAAAATTGAATCACTTTTAAGTTAGCCCATTTTTCACCTACCCTGAAAATGTAATCAAAATCCATCCATAACTGTTTGAGTTATGTTGCTAACTAACAAACAAACTAATAAACAAACACTGATGATTGCATAACCTCCACTGGCAGAGGTAATGACCGGGGTTTAACGGGAATTTATAACAATGAAGATAGTGAGATTGGAACTCGTAGTCTTCCCTTGTTTCATGACAAGCCAGTTATATATTTTTCTAAACAGCATAATGCTGTTTTAGATATACATGTGATCTAGAGCTGTTGTAGGAATTATTGTACATGAATATAGATTGTGTTGAGCATTATTTTACATAACGTGATCACTGGTACAGTGATGCCATGTGATCTTAGCGCAGAACACATTATGCCGCAGGCTCACCTATGCCAGACATTTCAACAGAGACCCGAAACCCAGCTTTAGGGTCCCCAAAAGCATATTCCTAATAATAACTATCATCGTCATCCTCATCATCATCATTGTCGTCATCATAATAATTTTTTTAATTGGTTAAATTATTATGAAGATGATGAGGATGATAATAGCAACTATAATAATATATTAGTTTAATGTTGTGTAACAGTTGCTGCTGTGGTGTTGCAGGGCTGCTGGGATGTAATCGTTTCAGTGGGTCGGCACAGAACTACAGCACCCTGCTCCTGGAGGAAGAGGCTGGGGTGCTGTACACCGGAGCCAGAGAGGCCATCTTTGCCCTGGACACCACCAACATCTCCTCCCTCAGAACCAACCACTCGGTGTGTACACACGCACACATGCACACACACACACATGCGCGCACCTACTCACAAACACACAAACACACACAAATGTGCGCACACACAAACACCGCGTGCACACACAAACACACATGCTTGTGCACCCACACACACACACACACACACCACATACTCTAATTATTCTTAGCACTTGTTATTATTACCACTATTAACCTCACAGTGCTTAGAAATGTTGGTCTTTGGTCTTTGTGTGCATGTGACTTATAATGTGATGACATGTACCCACTGTTGTTTCTCTGGATATTGTTAACATATGATTTGCCCCCCATTTACATTTGTTTGACAACTGTGGCCCACAGAGTGCTTTAACATGCATATTTTTGTGCCTATTCATGAATTACAGGCCCATTCAGTGTAACATTTTATTGTGTGCATGTAAGGATTGGCTATATTGTGACCTGTTTTGTTTTGGCAGATTAAATGGCCAGCGACAGCAGAGCAGAAGAGGCAGTGCCTAAGCAAAGGCAGAGACAATCAGGTGAGGCAGGTGCCTGTCCTGCTGAATTCAATTTAGAACAACTGATATGTTTTTTTTTTTAAATAAAACAAATTCAGAGATAAAACAAACTATCTTGAGAAAGTGGAAGTCCTGCCATGTATTGCTTTTGCTTGTACTCCAGACCTTAGCTTATTTACCTGGCTAAAGAGCTGTGCTAATTGGGATCGGCTGGTTCACTGAATTACCTGGAATAGTGATGTGGTGAGAGTTTTGCTTTCTGAACCTGGCATTTCTGCCTCTGGACAAAATTCCTTTCTCTCAGCATTAGAGAAATGTTCTGTGTGTATTCTGAGATGTTTCAAGATAATTTTGCATTCAATTCAGAAGAACTTTACACATAAAGTCAGAAACTTAAAAAAATACCTCAGAACACTTTAAATAATGTCAGTAAATTGGAACAGACTGGGTGTATAGCTCAATTTTCAAAAAAAAAAAAAAGACCTTTATAATTTAATTGGAAACTAAACATATAGCCTGAGAATGAGAACAGAGGCCCTTTTGAGTGTGGGAAATCTCACCCATTAATCCACTGAAAGTGACAGAAAACAGTGTTTAGCCTGGGACGTCAAGCAAAGGAGGGTGAGACAGGAATAAACCCAGCGTAAACAAAAAAAATCTCCATAAACAAGCCGTGAGCAAACTTGTCAGGAGTACACAAATGTCCAACAGAATGTCGAAGATTATTCTCCAAGTGTACTTATCCCACTCTGTCTTCATCTCGCCCTCTTCCTCCCCACATTGTTTTCACATCCAACTCTGTCATGGTAGGTGTCTGTGGCTATGGCTGGAGCGTCTGTTTATAAACTCCTTGTGTCCCAAGCTGTTCAAGCATCACAATGCCTCGCAGGCCCACTGGTTGGCCATTAAGGGTTTCTCTGGGTATTTTTAGGTTCAGGTTTCAAGCCTTGCTTTTCTCATGTCCTGGAAGAGCCCAAGGCAAGGTGATGACAAATGGTCCCTCTACCCATTTTAGAACAAGAGTGTTACTGTCTGGTCTGGTTTCTCACCTGGCTTTATAAATCCTTAGCTCTTCAGGGTCTCTTCTTCTGAGGTCACTTGTACATCTGTGTGTGTGTGTGTGTGTGCACGTGTGTCTCTGTGCCTGTGTCTCGCAGACAGAGTGCTACAATCATATCCGCTTCCTGCAGAGGCTAAATGAAACTCACCTGTACACCTGCGGAACACATGCCTTCAAACCTCTCTGTGCATACCTGGTAATTTCTCTTTATCAGTCATTTATATAGTAATTATATAGTTAATAACTAATAGTAGTTATTATTACTATTATTCTATTAGTTAGTCTGTACATGCCTTTGTCTTTGCATACTCTTTTACCTCAACAGAGAAGATGTGTTGTCAAGTATGATGTGTATGTTACATGTAATAATTGCATGTCATGTAAGTCCGCCATTAGAACTTGCTTAAAACACAACCTTTCCTCATGAATTTCCTGTTTCCCCTTATGCACTCTGCCTTGGTAGGACGTGGACCAGTTCCATCTGTCCCGTTTCGAGGATGGTCGAGACAGATGTCCTTATGACCCAATGAAGACCTACACAGGCCTGCTTCTGGGTAAGCATCAAAGTTATTAAAAGAAAAACAAACAGCACCCATTTGTCCTTGTGATTACATGGCACACCACAGCACACAGTGAACACAACAAAATTGACTCCACATTTAACCCATCACAGTAGGCGGCAGTGGTGCTAGGATTTGAATCGGCAACCCTGCGGTCACAAATCCATTACCCTAACCTCCAACCCACCACTGCTCCAGTTGTTGAATCATAAGTTGATAGTAGTGTTAAGTGCTAAGTTATAGGCAACTGGACTTGTGTTTGGAGCTTGAAGGCTTTTTACCTATTATCCAAAAGGCTTTTTGAGTTCCTTTTTGGATGAAAGGTGATATGTCGCCAAAGCTTCAAATAGAAAAATAGTAAAATTGCCTAAAACTTATGACTACTATACCCTGGATGAGTGAAAACCTTTACAGACAGTAGTTGAATATATCTCACACATGTGTCTCTATTGTCTCTGTGTTCATTTAAGGAGTGTCACTGTTTGGTGTATTTTTTGATGTCATATGTACTCAACACTGTTTGCATAGTGATTAGGAAATAGATTCTGACAATGCAAAGGAAAAACAGGACACAACCTCATGGATTGTAAGAGATTTATTCAAGGTCATTTGCTCATGTGGAATGCATCTCTTCACCTTAGATGGCGACATGTTCTCTGCTTCCCAGTATGAGTTCCGGAGCGCACCCGACATTCGGCGCAACTTCCCATTTCCTCTGCTGAAGGCAGAGGAGGCCCCCACCAGGTGGCTGATGGGTAGGTGAAGTCAGGAAGTGGATGATAATCATTAGTCAGTCCTGTTTTAGCCCAGCCTGTTTTGTTATAGTCTTCCCTTCAGGTTATGGCTTACTGCTTGCACTGTACCTTGTTTGCAAGTCGCATTTGCTGAATGGATTAATGATGAGATAAAATATCCAGCTTGTTTGTGCTTAGTCAGTACTAATAAAACGTGGGGGGAAGATGGAGAGTAATGACTAATGGCTCATTAGTGTGCATTAATGCAATAAATCTCCATGAATGAACCTATTTCCTTCTCTCTGTGGCCAGAGGCCGATTTTGTGGCCTCAGCCCTGCTGAGGGAGAGCGTCAACAGCTCCACTGGCGATGACGACAAGATCTACTTTTTTTTCACGGAGAAGAACCTGGAGCAGATGCCGTACTCCAGCCACACCAGGGTGGCCAGGGTGGCACGAGTGTGCAGGGTAAGGCCATACAGTACATGTCTGCTTCGAAGTCTGTATTGTTTCATTTTTATTTTTCAACATTTTCTGCTATTCATGACTGTGGAACTATGTGATCAACGTTGGTAGTGTAGCGACAGCCTTTTTGAAATCATGGATAAAAACCCAATGGTGTTTCCAGAGATTTTCAATCTCATTAACACTGTTGACATTGTGTTCACTCCCAAAGGTAGTCCACATTTTCCCATGGTTGTAGACTGTGTTCATTAATATGTGCTAATGCACACCCAGGCTAAAAGACTAGGCTCCAAGCCTAAAGGCACACAAAATAGTTTTGAGAATAAGGTTCAGTAATTTTCTAATAATTTTATAGCTTACCGGGAGGTTGCAGTGATTTCCCTAATGTTTTCACTGAGCTTTTCTTCATGACCTTGGCACTCACTGCCACTGCCACTGCCTTTGCCTCTCTGCCAAAGCTGCATAGGGATGGTAAACGTGCACCTCTCAACATTTAAAGTGCAGTGTGGGGGTGGGATGGGATGGGATGCCAGTGACAGGTACTCCAGTGTTAACCTGGTAAACCAGCCCCTCATACTTCATTTCATCTTGTAAAGAGGGCCTGGCAGTGCTTCCATTGACATTGCTGTCTAAGGCAGAATTTTGCACAGCCAATAAGCGAACAGAGGGAGTGTTCGTGTGCGATGACGTCGACTTTGTTTGCTACATTTGAATTGTAGTGCGTAGGCAGACTAATTGCATATGTCACAACCAGACGTTAGCAATTGGGCAAAGGCAGAGCCACTTGTTTTAAACTTCAACATAGCCCACACCAGGAAGAAATTGTTTCTCGAAACAGCACTGCTAGACCCTCTGTACAAAATGAAATGAAGTACAAGGGGCTGGTTTACCATGGTAGGTAATTGTGCACCTCTCAGCATTTAAAGTGCAGTGATGGGGTGGGATGGGGTGGGTAGTGACAGGTACTCCAGTTGGGACTATAAGATGGCATGCCCTCATTTGTTCACTTCAGGTCTGGAGAGGGTTTCCCCCTTCTTCTGTCTGAATTACTGAACCTCGGACTGACGTCCTTCTCATGTGTGTGTGTGTGTGTACGTGTTTGTGTGTGTGGTTCAGCTGCATGTTGTAGACACAGGGGGTGGTCAGGGAACTGGTGCCACTGTTGCCAGGCAGAATAGAGCCCACCCCTCATCCCTAGATAGCAGTTTATCTCCCTCTCATTCTCTCCTTCACTTCCTCCCCCTTTCCGTTCATCCCTTCTTCCATTGGCCTGTCTTGGTCTTCTACTGTAGCCTCATCCATTTCTCTCTATCCTTTTACCCTCTAAAATATTTTATTTTATCTAATCTCATCTCATCTGCTCCTCTCTTCTCTTTTCAGCAGCCTTCTTGTCCCGTCAAAGGCTGTGTTTGCCCACAAACCTCTCTGCCAGATTTCATCTTTGCACTTTGCCATTTTTTTGTAATGGCCATCTCTCTCTCTCTCTCTCTCTCTCTCTCTCTCTCTCTCTCTCTCTCTCTCTCTCTCTCTCTCTCTCTCTCACTCTCTTTCTCTCTCACACACACACACACTTTCTCTCTATCTCTCTCTTTCTCTCGCTCTTCTCTCTCTCTCTTTTGGCAACACTGCTAGTTCATTATTGATCTCCATCGTTTGAGATTCACAGTTTTCGCGCTCCGTTAACAGTTTAGTGTCTAATGGGATCCAGGTCAAGTCCCTCACTGTCTTCATGTCAGAGTGGGGGTCGCTCAACTTGGTCTGGAGATGAGGGCTGGATAAGAGGGGGTGGGGGGCGGGTATTGGTGGCTCCTTCAACTCAAACTAGGCCACAGATCTAGTTGCTAGAGTGAAAAGAGGTTTTGAGAAACGGGGGGGGGGGTTTGGGGGTTGTGGAAGCAGGGGTGGGTGCAGGCAGCCAGGCTGTCGTCGCCATAGTACCTCTGCTCAATATTGTATTTCACTTCAGTACTCTGTCAGGTGACTCTACTAAGGCTCAGGATTACCAAAAAACAAATATTTTGGTTTTCCAATCAGTGAACAGATTGTGAGCTATGTTGCTCGACATTTTAACCCTATGGGCCCGATGGACACAAAATGCGTCCAAATTTACACCCATTCTTTTCTGTTGAATTACCCCGGTACACCATAGAGAGGTGGCACTTATACCAAACAAAACAGCAGAACCAGGGCTTTACAACGTGACTTCCCACTTATTTTTGTGATCAAGTATCGGCGAGATATTAATATTTCAAAATTCGCCAAAATCTCTCATATTAGTGC
Source organism: Coilia nasus (assembly GCA_027475355.1). Taxonomy (NCBI): domain Eukaryota; kingdom Metazoa; phylum Chordata; class Actinopteri; order Clupeiformes; family Engraulidae; genus Coilia; species Coilia nasus. The sequence goes on along the minus strand of CM050210.1, from coordinate 26,031,120 downwards.
TTTGCACAGGCATTACTCTCATTGAAAGTACTTGCGAACCCGTGATTGTGATAGATAAGGCACGCATATCAGAAGAAAGTACAGAATCTCAGCTTTCCAACAACACCAAGTACATATTATCACATAATGATTTGACAAATTTTTACTCCACCCATTTTACACTCGCGGTTATCAGTCAATGTATAATGTACAATATTAATATAACAATAGCAGAACTTACCGATTCTACTGCTATCATGCATTTCTGTCAAGACACGTTTCATACAGTTTTGAAATTGCTGCAAATTTCTGCATAATATCCATAATCCTGCATAATCCTGACATAACATCCTTCATCACATGGAACATAGGCCCTTATTTCCGTCAGGCACAGACTACATATTTATCAACATTGATAAGCCACTGAATATCCCACCATCATGGATCTTATATTGCCAGATCTCCTCTACTCACATATGAAAAGATATCCCTACTGACAGCATCCTACTGACAGGTACTACGTTTATGTCCTTATGTAGATCAATCGTTTCTGTCGTTATCCGCAACGAATGCATCCGAATACTCTCCGAGCACTTCCGAAACATCTGGGTACTTTGCAGTTTGAACCCAAGGGGGTAGGACGCCATCCCTCAGTCCATTCTCTTCTACTGTCTATGTTTGAACCACCTAAGTCCAAACTAACAACAGTTCAGACTTCCATCGTACTTTGGTGGTTGGAGATTTTCGGGAAACAGTCAGTTGTGGGGTGCTGAGTAGTTTGAACCCACGTTGTACAACGGTGGTTTAATGCTAACCTCCGTCGTTGTTTGGGAAACGCACCCCAGGCTAGCTCGGTGTTGGCAATGTTACTAAACCTCCCTCCTGCTACCTCAAGAGGCCATGCTTGGCTTGGATGATAGCCTTCCTTTTATCTGACTTGGTAGCACCTCTTCTTTCCAATATGGAGCTGCTGTGAGGTTTTGGGTTCAAGCCTGGGTTTGGACTGTGCAGGATGACCTTGGTTACACTGAGTTATTGGAAATCATTGGTAGCAGAAGCTATTGCAAGTAAGGTGGACATGAGAAAAACAGAAGCAGGTTGAGGAATCGGACAGACTGCTGTGTGACAAGCGAAGCCACGGAAGCCACATGCAGCATTTGCATGTGCAAGATGGCTAGAGGGCACCTTGTTAAGCAGACGCCCGCATGCCGCAAGCTTCACATGCATAAAAATGCACTCACTCACTCTGCCTCTCCCTGTCTTGCTCACACTCATGCACGTGAGACAGACAGACACACACATACTTTCTGTCTTCCTCTAACTCTGTGTCTCAGCCTCAGACTGTTTGTCTCAGGCGTACACAGACACACTACCTCTTTCTTTATTTCTCACCCCCCCCCCCTCCTTTTGCTTCTCGCTCTCGCACTCTCAAATTTTTCAGATTCACAAAAGCTTTATTGTCATGACTTTTAAATATTGCCAAAGCATCAATAACAGTGACAAAAGCAATAATGATTAAAAAGAAAAGCATATGGAAAGGCAAACGAAAATAAAAGAAACACAACTAACGTAATAAACGGGGAAAAAGCACCTATGAGATAATAATTGGAGTACATCTACTTGACAGTTTTCTCACAATGTGGTGAGAGATATGTATCTGTTTTCCAGAGGAGGAATGACTGTTTTTTGTTCAATTGGTAGTATAATTTTTCTCTTATGTCTTTGTATTAGTGTATAATCTGACATTTGGTGAGGAAATGTACTTTGTCCTCTATTGCCTCATTCCTACAACAGCACATATTTTCTTCTCTTGATCTATCCAGGTTTGCCTGTGTCACCTTTATCCATGGCAAGGCTGTGGTCGCGCTCTCTCTCTCTCTCTCTCTCTCTCTCTCTCTCTCTCTCTCTCTCTCTCTCTCTCTCTCTCTCTCTCTCTCTCTCTCTCTCTCTCTCTCTTTCTCTTTCGCTTCTTCCTCCATTTTAGTAGCTCTCTCTCTCCATGTCTTTTTGTGTATATAACTAGCTCTTGCTCTCTCTCTCTCTGTCTCTCTGACTGTCCGTCACTTGTAAATCCCTGGATTTCATGACAGCCATGTAGATCTCTCCATCTGTAGCATCCCTGGCCAGCTCTAAAACACCCACTGCTTTGTCAGCCCCTAAAACTCTCACAACCACTCGGCCAGCCACACAGCCAGACCTGCAATGCAAAACTAACTAGAACTAAACAAAATGATTTGTTCAAAGTAAATCTTTTTTATGTTGTGTTACCTTGAATAAACAAGTTAAAGTTAAAAGTGTTTATTGTCATATATATTCTCTGTCATGAGATTTCAGGCTCTATAAATCACAGCTGTCCTAACACCTACAAAATAAAACTAAAACTAACACTAAAACTAAAACTAAATAAAAACTAAATTAAAACTAGCTAATTCTCAAAATAGAAACTAAAACTATGAATTCAGTTATTGGACTATAACTAAAACTAAACTGAAACTAACAACCTGTAAAAACTAAATAAAAATAAAAACTACTGAAAAATGTACAGCTATAACAACCATGGTGTGCACACATGTGCATTTAAAGGCAGCCCTTTCCTTGCTCATCTGCTCACAAGGACTCTTCCCCTTTCTCATATGCACACCCATACCCAGACACACACACACATACACACACAGAAAGCCCTCTGAGTCACTCTCCCCTCCCCCCTGCTGATATTTCTCTTGCCCCCCAGCCCCAGGGGTGAAGGCTCCCTGTCCCCTGTCTCCAGCCTGCTTCATGGTGAGCTGACAGCCCGCTTACCCACAGCCATCCAGCCCCAGGCCCCTGTTTAGTTAGCTGCCCATGTACATGCCTGTCTGGAGCGCTCTGCCTATTTTCTGCCCCTGACCTTTTTTTTGTGCTGTGTCTGTCTTTCTGCCCTCCAGCCTGTCTGTCTATCTGTCTGTCTGTCTTTCTGTCTGTCTGTCTGTCTGTCTGTCTGTCTGTCTGTCTGTCTGTCTGTCTGTCTGTTTGTCCGTTCGTCTCTGTCTGGCGCTTTCTCTTTTTCCCCTCTTTCCCTCCTAGCTTTGTTCATTTGTCATTTTGCCTTTGGCTTCTTCCGTCTGCTTTCTCCCTCTGTTGCTGACTCTCACATGGCACTCTTTCTCTCTCCCTCCCTCTGTCTCTCTCTATGTCTCTCTCTGTCTCTATCTCTCTCTCTTCATCTGTCTGTCTCCCTCCGTCTGTCTGGTTGTCTTTTGCTCTTCTCCACTTCCATCTCTCTTGTACAAAGGCTGTTCTCTCGTCTGTGCAGAGAGACACCTAGTCCCAAACACTGCCTGTCATTTGCTTTATGCCCCCCCAAACACACACACACATGCACATACACACACACCTTCCCACACACACAAACACACACACACACATTTTACTCTGGAGGTTGGCCATAATGCGCCCCCACCTGCGTGACATTGCTCTCTCTCTAGCCCACCTCTCACTGGCTCACCGTGGATGCTTAATTCACCACAGGGGGGATTAACCTTCAGGAGCCATGCCGTGTCTTAAGGGTTGCGGTGTGTGTGTGGGTTGGGGGGGTGGGGGGGGGGAGAGAAAGAATCGGTGAGGAAAATAAAGCTTGTAATTGGATTAGCCGCCGCGGGGTCTACATTAGCTTATCTGCACCAGTGTTGCTGACATGGCCGAGGTGTTAAAAAAGGAGCAGAGGGTTTTTTTCTGAAAAATGGATTCATCATCGCCCCTGCCTTAATGGGGCAGGTAATACCAGCATGTCAGACTGACAGGTTTCAGGCAACTCTGGCCTTCCTTCAACTTTCCTCCAGCCCCACACAGACAAGACTTACAGTGTGCTTAATGCATTTTATTGAGGATAAAAGGTTTATGAATAAAATATAACTCTGTTTTTTTCTTTATACAATGTCAGAGTTTGTTATGGCTTTTATAGCTTAGCGTTATGAGGCCCCACAGCCCTGATAAAACAAGGAGCCTGTATTTGCTGATGTGCTGGCAGAGGTCTGCTTTTGTGAGAAGGCTGAGATGGAAAAGGGATTTGTCGAGACATGTTTCCAAGTGCGATTATTAAACCGCTATATTCTCGCGCAGCAGTGTCTCGTGTTGGCATGGTAAAATGTAATTAGGGGAAATCTGCCAAAGTAGGCAATAGCCTGGTCCAGACCCAATCGCCAGCCAGAGCTATGCTGACAAAACAAGAGTAGCAGTCAATTTATCCACCCTGCACACACACACACCCGCACACACCTACACACACACATACACACACACATATGCACACTGTGGTTCACACACACACATACATGTGGTGTGCACACGCATACACACATAAACACACACAAAGACCAGCCCTTGTCTATTTTTATTGTCTGTTGTGTTTCTCATAGTTAGTGAGTGTAGTGAGGTGTGGTAACTATTGTTGCAGATGTTCATAATCTGCAGTGCAGATCTCTGCTCTTTCATCCTACAGTAGAGTATTATGCACTGCAGTAAACACAAACACACAAGCACACACACAAACACACACATACTCTTTGCTCACGCTCACACACGCACACAAACACACACAGACACACCTACCTTCCTATCGCCACCTTTCTTTTCAAATATAGAAACACACAAGCTATCTGTTAACAAACCTTCCTCCCCCCACTCCTTTCCTCAAGGCAACATTACCAGCCAGCAGACTCTACACACACACACACACACACACATACAAACACACAAGCACACACATACACAACACACACACACACACACACACACACACACACACACACACACACACACACTCACACACACACATACGAGGTGTACTCTCCTATGTTCACTTTCCTCTTCTCACAGGGGGACATCGGTGGGCAGCGCACTCTGCAGAGGAGGTGGACGTCCTTCCTGAAAGCGCGCTTGCTCTGCACCCTCCCGGACTACCAGCTGCAGCTCAATGTGCTGCGCAGCACCGCCCTGCTGGAGGCTCCCAACATGCACGACAGCATCTTCTACGGCGTCTTTGGACTAGAATGGTACGAAGGCATGAGGCGATTAAATGTGTTATGACTTTTACTTTCACTTACTGTGTTTGTGTCCAGAAAAAAAAAGATTTTATTTTGCAAGAGGCAAGAGTTGGTAGACCACCTCTTATAAAAGCAACAGAACATGCTGCATGGATACCGCCTCACACCTAACCACAAAACACAATTCAGGTGCTGAGCTGGTACTGCTGCATAGCCTAGTAGGGTACAGCCAACACATCCACAAACTGCCATGCCCTGCAAAACCATTTAAGTCCCCTGAAAATTCATCCCCATTTTCAGAATTACAAACGATACAATATGTCTGCTTTATACACTATGTACACAGGAAATACACCTCTACATTGAAGGCAAATTGCCCATATATAGGCCTACAGTATGTCTGATATATACACTATATGAACTATATGACACCTCCTCATCTAAAACAAATTAGCTATGCAGTGTGGCTAGATTTTATAATATGCACATTAATTACACCTACACTACACATCTTCATACCAATCTACCATTGAAATCATGTGTGCAGTATGTCAAGTTCATACACTATGTACATCTTCATAACACCCTGGCACATCTGAATCTGAGCCTGTACAGGGGCTGGCTGTAGGGGCTGGCTGCCCTTGACTTGTTCGAGGCTGGATGTATGATTGGGCGGGGGGGGGGGGGGGGGGGGGGGGGTCTGGGAGATGTCATGAGAGCGAAGCTGAGCCCAGAGGGAGATAACTATGTGGTAGTGGCTGAGAGAGAGATGTGGTGATGTGAAGCGATGAAAGAGGAAAGGGAATAGACAGAGAGAGAGAAAGAGAGAGATATCTCAAAGACACATGACCATCCTGTGATAGGGAGAAGCGTAGTTGAAGGGTCAGCAGTGGAATAGATGCTGGCAGGCAGTGACTGTTAAATGCTTCACTAAAGTCAAGGTGCAGTTGGGTTTTTTCGTGAGTCAGACAAAGGACTTTGCGGGTCAGTTTATTTTTAGGCAAGGTGATAATTACTAGGATGTTTTTGTGTGAAATGCGTGTGTGTGTGTGGGGGGTGCATGCATGTGTGTAAGCTTATGCTTGTGTGTTCTTGTGAGCAAGAGAAACAGAATTTGAGACTGCTAAACAAACAGAAGAAGAGAGATAATACAGCAGTTGAATAAAGTGGTGACTAAAGATTATGTAGAGAGAAAGTCTACTTCTACACCCTCCCTGCATCTCTCTCTCTCTCTCTCTTTACTCTCTGTCTCTCTGTCTCCCTCCCTCCTCTGTCTTTCTCTATCTCAGGCCACAGGTCATAGCTGGCATGTGTGTGTGTGTGTGTGTGTGTGTGTGTGTACGCAGCCATAGGGCTCATTTCCACCAAACACTCTGCGTGTACAGTGCGTGCCCGTTTTCTCTCTCCATATTCGTTTAGAATGCACGTTAACAGATTAGACCATTTCCACCGCACGCGTGATCTGAGCACATTCTGTCCCTATACAAACCTATTGTACACAGATACGTACTGTACATGCTCAAGTTGGTGGAAATGAGGCCTAAGAGGGGCTGATTCAGTCCTGGTGTAGCTAAGGTGAACTGAATGAAGAGATGCCACTCCTGCATGTTAATGTGCTCCCATCGTCTGCCAGTGCTTTGACTATTAGCAGCCCGCCACTGCTGCAAGCATATTTTCCACCACAGGAAGATGATAGCGTCCTCATTATCGGGAAGTCCCATGTGACGTCGGCGAAACCATGTCATGTGATGGCTTTGTAGCCTCGAGGCGATGCAGCGAGAGGCTTTAACTGTGTCACAGCCTGAGGAGGGGAGAGGAGGGGATTCCACTTAGCTTGGTTCCTGAGCAGGCTTTCGTGGAATCCGAAATGTTTACTCGTTCACTGTATAGTACACTAAGGTACGTAGTGAACCAAATAGTGTAACTGACGCCGTTTATAGTGCACTACATAGTGAACCAGTGGAATGTTCAGACACAGCATTTGTCACATTAAGGTTGTGCGATGTCACAATATGAATACCGTAATGAATAACATGATTGGCTGTTTCATTAACACTTCTTCACACTTTATCTGCTGAAAGATTGATTGCAGTTATTATTCTGAATGAATAACATTTGAGTCTTTCACTCACCCTGTTGAGTGCATCTGACTGTCCTCTGGAGACCACACAGTGTATTTAAAACACGACCTGCTCAGACACCCGATAACCCAACTGCTAACTTTTACAGAGTACATTTGTAGGTAGGCCATCAATTCCCCTCTTTCTAAAAATATAACTCTGTTGTCTGTTTTTTTCTGAAGGAAAAATGCAAAGGCGTCAGCTGTGTGCCAGTACTCCCATTCTGATATTCAGAAGGCCTTTGATGGACCCTTCATGGAGAACCAGGACTCCAGATGGAGAGAGTTCACCGGGAAGGTTCCAGAACCAAGACCCGGTTCGGTGAGACTTGTGGAAACAGTGTGTGTTTGTGTTTGTGTTTGTGTGTGTGTGTGTGTGTGTGTGTGTGTGTGTTTGTTTGTGTGTAGGAAATGCAGTTAATTCTCCTCGTGCTTTTCTTTTAAAAAAAAGTATTTGTCTCAGTTTCAGTGTGGTATGCTTTAACAGTGTGTGTGTGTGTGTGAGTGTGTGTGTGTGTGTGTGTGTGTGTGTGTTTGTAACACAGAGGGGGCATAGAGATGGACAGAGAGAGATGGAGAAAGAAACTGTAAATGTTGTTTGTTTGTATCTGCGTTCGTATCTATACTTCTCCTCTATAATCTACACTACTCTCCTCTATAAAACTGACTCTGTCCTTCCTCTTCTCTAGTGTATAACCAATCAGCACCGGGCTCTACTCATCAATTCATCACGTGACCTTCCCGACAACGTTCTCACCTTCGTGCGGCGCCATCCTCTAATGGCCATACCAGTGCTGCCACTCAAAGGGCGCCCCCTGCTGTTCAAGAGGAGCATCAACTACAGCAAGATCTCCGTGCTCCCTGTGACTGCTGTGAATGGCATTGTATACAATATGCTCTTTCTCTGCACAGGTAAAGTTGTTATGATCGGTCTTTTATGTATTTACAATAAATAAATACTTAACAGTTAATGTTTGTAAATTGTAGCACATGTAATTAATTAATTCTCCCTTTGTGAGGAAGGTATTCGTCTAAGTGCGCTATGTTTTAACCATTATGTGTTTGTGTGTGTGTGTGTGTGCGTGTTTGTGCGTGCGTGTGTGTATCTGTGTGTTTGACTTCAGATGAGGGCTGGCTGCACAGGGCGGTAGAAGTCGAAGATCATGTCCACATTGTGGAGGAGCTTCAGCTGTTCAAAGAGCCACAACAGATCTACAGCATGGTCATCTCCCAATCACAGGTTGTCTGTGTGTGTGTGTGTGTGTGTGTGTGTGCGCGCGTGTGTGTGTGAGTGTGTTTGTGTGGGTGTGTGTATCAGCGTTTGTATGGTTATAATAAGAAGCAGAACAGAAAAGCTGTATTTGGGTTAAAATTGAGGAAAGCCCTGTTGTCCCTCTAGGGGCTATACCAACCCTCTGTTTAGAAATGACAACTCTAACCTTGAAATCTAAACATTAAACCACTCTCTCTCACTGTTCTGTTTTCTCTCTTCTCTTTTCTCTCTGTCTTTCATGCCATGTCCCTCTTTTGATGTCCTCCCCCCTCCTCTATCTCCCTCTCTCTCTCTCTCTCTCTCTCTCTCTCTCTCTCTCTCTCTCTCTCTCTCTCTCTCACTCTCTCTCTCTCTCTCTCACACACACACACACACAGAGGAGTATATACCTGAGTTCCCAGTCTGCGGTGGTGCAGGTGCCCTTGGCCACCTGTCAGAGATACAGCTCATGTTTTGACTGTGTGTTTGCTCGGGACCCATTCTGTGGATGGAACAGCAGGACGTGTGCTGATGTCTCCCAGCTTGCAAACAGGTGGAGAGCCTAGTTGTAATTTCTGTCAAGTAACTCAAACTTTTGAATAGAAGTTTTTTTTGTATTCTGCATTTTCTCCATGTTGTGTCACTTAAAACACAAAGAAAAACACAGTAAACTCAAAACTGTTTTAATCGTCTGGCCGTGCATGCACTGGAAAACTGAAAGCATTTGGAGATAGAAGTTATATTTTTGCTTTTTCCAGGTCCAGTCTGATTCAAGATATTGAGATGGGGAAAAGGGGATGTCCCAGTAACACAGGGGATTGTAAGTACTCCTTTTTTGTCTGTGCAAAAATTCTGTAGCCTGTTTGCTTGTACTTAGTGTCAGTTGCCCTCAAATGCCCTCAAATGCAAAAAACATATTGTATGAAATGTATATGTACCATGAAATTACTTAGTACAGGGTGTGATGATAGCTTTTAATGACATATATCTTCCCTACATCTTTTTTTATCAAGTGAATAGCTATAGTTGTTTACTAATTTAATGTTGCATGCATGTATTATAGATATTAAATAGCAAATAAAGTGCATTAAATGTTGTCATGGCTGCACCCTGCTCACGTGTGTGATGGGTTAAAAGCGGAGGCCAAATTTGGTTGTGTGCACTGTGCGCTGTGGTGGGCTGTGTAATCATAATGCCAAATTGGAAACACTTTTACTTTCACTAAAGTAAAGGTTCCTCCTACTCTCTGTGGTGTTGCCAGGGTCTGCCATGCACCGCACCCGATCTGTGATGGCGGGGGATGACGTGCTGCTCCAGTGCAAGCTGCGCTCCAACCTGGCAACCCCGCTGTGGACGCTCAACGGCCGCGAGCTGCCGGGCTCCGGCACGGCCTCAGCCTCGGGATCAGCCTCAGTATCAGCCTCTGGCTACCGGGTCGGAACGGACGGTCTGCTCATCGTGGGCGCGCGGCTGAGACAGAGCGGCTCGTACCGCTGCTTCTCCCAGGAGAACGGCCTCCGGGTGCCGCTGCGCCGCTACACCGTGTGGGTCCAGGCGCCGGTCCTGCCCTCGCCGGGCTCCTATGACCGCGATGACAATGACAACAATGACCTGATGGAACCGCCAGAAGATGAGCTCCTCACCAGCCCCCCAACTCCCCTGTTCTCCCTGCCAGCCCCCCTGCCCCCCGGGGGGCCCGAGTCCCAAGCCTACAGGCACAAGGAGGCTCTGTACGTGTCCCTGGTGGCCGTGCTGGGGGGGCTGTGTCTGGTGCTCACCGTGGTGCTGCTCTATGTCAGCTTCTGCGCCAGGGGAGGGGCAGCCAGCCCCGACAGGAAGTATTCCCACTCACAGCAGATGGCAGCAGGAGCGAGCGAGCGCAAGCGGAGCTCACACCTGGAGCTGAAGACCGTGTCCAGCCACTGCAACGGACGGGCGTCGCGGCGAGGGACCGCAGCGGGCGAGGATGGCAGCCTCCTGCAGATCATGACGGCAGAGGTGGGGCTTCCGGGGTCGCCAGGCAACGACCACACGCCTCCCCCCCGCCCCTCCCCTCCCCATGCCACCGCCGCTGCCCTCGTCGGAGTATGCCAACGGGCTGTCAGCCACGCTGCCCAGCGTCCTGCGCAAGATGAACGGCAACAGCTACGTGCTGCTGGGCCAGGTGGAGGCCGAGACCACCTCGCCGCTCTACCACTCCTTCACCGAGGAGCTCAACCGCATCCTGGAGAAGCGCAAACACACCCAGCTCGACGACCTGCAGACGGACGAGAGCTCCGTGTAGCGTAGCGTCCCCCCCACACACACACACACACCACACACATACACACATACATCACACCCACCCCACATCCTCTTAATCCCTCCTCTCTACCCCCCACCACACCCAGTTTTACAACCAGAGTCATAGCTGGTCAACAGGCAAGAGGAACCTGCTTGGGGCCCCAGGCCACTAAAAGTGGCAATATAGTTTTTAATTGAAGTGATGGCTGTTTTTTTCCTGGGGCCCCAACAGAGTCTAAATTTGCCTCTTTTTACCCCAATCCTGTGTGGTGGTGGTGGGTGAACTACTGTGCAATAATTTCCCCGTTTTTTGTTTTTGTGAAAGAAAAACAACCCATTGTGATTAACGGTGTAAAACTGTGTTGTCTGTACAGTCGAACTTTGTACCCCTGTCGGCCTGGAACTGGAACTGAACTGAAGTGTCATGAACCGAGCTGGCATTAAGTTCTAATCACATTTCTGACTGATCCCGTGATGACAATTTGTTCATGACATTATATTTATTTTTATTTAATGTAATTGACCTGTCTTTTGGGTAAAAATGATTACCTGTTTTCGAAACAACAGAAGCATTTTTGTCATGATATTGGAAGAGGAAAAAGGCCTTAAGCACTGAAGCCTGTGATTTTAATCTGTGAGACTAGATTATAGGTTGACTTTGGGGGTTAAAGATAGGCACTGCACTTGAATGGACCGAAAATGACCTTGTTTGATCCCCTGGGGAACTGTATTTTTTGTACAGTATAAAAACAATAAAAAAATAGCCTGCGAATGCAGATAACAGTAGCAACTCAATGACACTATATAAGATTATAGCAGGTAATGCATCAAGAATAAACCCCAAAAGACAAAAGAAAGAGACTTGTCAGGGGTGCGCAGAGGATAAAGATATTCACAGTATTAAAAGGCCCAAGTTTGGCCCTTCGCCTATAAGGTCAGGTCAAATCTCTGTCTGTACATTGACTGTGGTTCAGTACGTCCAAAGATGGAGAACAATGGAGAAGGGGTTGTTCGTAATGAGGAATCATGTCAGGGGTTTTTACTTCAAGGTAAGAACCAGCAAGATCACAGCCAGGAGACTTTGTCCTTTTCATAGTATAGATGAATAAATTAGCCATGTTACATAGTATTGATTGTTGAATCTAAGATATATTGATGGTTGAAGAGCGAGCACATGTGCAGGAAGGCCATGGCCATGGGCAAAGAAAAGAACTGTATGGAAACAGGTTACAGGAATTCATACTAAATCTATCTATTGTATCTGCGCAGTGCTAATTTATCATGTGATTTGCCATGTAACTTATCCCCCTAATTACAGGACGACCATGCCAAAATGAGGGCCTGTGGACTACCTTGACTGCACTCCTGGACTGTGGAGGAGAAGCACATTACTACAGTAGTAGATAACACTGACACTGGGCCCACCACAGAGGGACTCAAGCAATAAAGAGGCCCACTGTAGATGGACACATTTGGGATGATGACAGGAGCCGGCTAGTAGCGTCACAAGTGGGTCAGTAGCTTGGAGAGTAATATTAATACACAGTAACGCCTTTAGGTTCAGGTATTTGTTCATTTATTCTTTCACCCAGGCAGGGAAGGATGGGAGGAGGTACAGTAAGGATGCACAAACCCATTCAGGGGAGGATCTGGCACATGTATTTGAGGACCTAAGTTTTCATTGCGAAACCAGAAAACAAGAAGCCTTGTGTATATCACAAGGATGCTTGTTAAATTTAAAATAAATGGTCAACATGGTGTACATTTCAGAAGAACATTTCCCAGGTGCTTTGTGACTGAGTAGAGGATAATAATCTTGTTTGTTTAATATCAGTACCCCTCCAGTATCTTCTATAAAGAATATAAAATCATTACCCTGGTATGCCATATTCAGTTACAAATGTTTTTTTTTTGTCGGGAGCAAAATGACACACTTTGTTTATTTAATCTGCATTAATCTGCATTTTGTTAATTTATGAACATAAATGATTAACACTTTCATTTTTAAGGCATTACTAGTTGACAGCATTTTTTCCACACCTGCCTAAAACTTTTGCACATTACTGTATTTTTCAAAAAAGGCATAACAATGACAGATGTTCAGATATTATGTGGATGATGTATAAAAGAAAATAATAATGATGAAATTAAATTAGAATAAAAATACAGAATATATCCCACTTAACTCATGCTGGCAGCAAACCCATAGACAAAACATTCATAAAAACTCTTTAATGGCAGCAGCTATATTCATCCAGGTGTTTACAGTGGTTTCGTTTGCCTTATGTCTGTGAAGATTCTCAATTATCCAGGTCATGGTAGTTAAGGAAGCTAAGTTGTAAGCAACTGTACTTTGTTTGTTGGAGCTTGAAGACATTTCACCTTTCATCTAAAAGGCTTCTTCAATTCTGGCCTGATGATGGGGAACTAGGAGCTACATATCTCTGGACCACTGGAGGAGCGGCTGTAGACCACACCCACATCACAAAAGGGTCACATGACTCACCCATCAAGGTGTAAATTGGAGTGAGCACAGGATCCAGAGAATGAGAACTGCTCTGAAGAGTGAAGGTAGTTAAACTTCCTCGCATGAGATCTCACGGCAGAATGGGTCAACTTAGCTAGTCTTTGCAGCTGTACCCTGTATTTTCATGTTTTATCTGCCACATCAGATAAAACAACACTCTAGCTCCGTGCTGTGGATTCTTGAGTCACCATGTTGAAAGTGTTGCCCTCATTCAGTGTCTTGCACCTGCTGACAGCTTTTTTTATTTCACTTTGTACCTGCAAAGGTGATCAATAATTATCATTTCACAAAAATCCACAGCTTTCAAATGTCAGGTTCATGTAGCATATACAGTAAAAAACAAATAATATTCACAATGTTACCTCAGCATTCAGGAAACAATACAACAGTGCCACAATGAAACCCTGTTGGAATATCATGCAACATTTATTAATGTGTCATCTCTATAGGGACAATAAAGTACAGACAAGAACATTTCTTTTTGAGATTTTAACTGAAATGTGACATTGTCTTCTCTACTATCTGAACTGAAATTGCAAAACAGTGTTCACTTGGCGTCTTACCTGAAAAGAACCAAGAACCAACTCCAAAAGAAAGCGAGCTTTCATTCCAACACCCTCAGGAAAGAAGGCAAAGACAATGTAGTGTACCCCAAACAAGGGAATCAGCAGCAGGGTGGCCTTTGCTAGTTGCCTGCAGGGGGCAGCAAACAGGCAAATGTTAATGGACCCACAAGACAAAAGGATACAGAGTAGAGGCTCTTTACCGCTTTATACCGCTTTATATACACATATACCCTACACCCGTACCCTACCCCCCCCCCCCCCCCCCCCCACCCTATCCTACCCTACTCTATCCCTTACCCTACCCTTGGTCTTGCCCTGGTACCAGCTATATTCTTTCATAGGGCCTACAGTTTTTAGCGGCTCGCCTGACTGTCGTGCTCACCTGTACCGTGGTTTGTCTCCACCGATGGAATCAGGGGTCCTGGTCTTCAGCCCTATGATCCTGATGATGTTCATGAACACCATGAAGTTCACCTGAGTAGCACACAGGAGACGACATTTACAGACTCTCTTACATTTCTAAAAGTCTTATAAACATGCCACCTGTCCTGTTGACATTTCTGTCAGTCATACTCTCGTCACTTACGTGCCTCTAACAACACAAATGATTCATGATAAACTTGCCATTTTGAGGCACGCTCACGCAGTCAAGAACATAAATTAAAAACACTTTATGTAAACAATAGTAAATAAAAGTAGATCAGTTTCAGTCATACTAGGCCTTCATCAGGGCATGGTCTGCATTTTCAGGAATTATTAGTCTACACTTTTAAGGAGTTGTAGACCATGAGCCACCTCCTGTTCGTTAGAGGTGTGCAAAAGTTAATCTGTTGAAGGAATCATTAGTCTACTAATCCCGAGAAAATAAGTGATGCTTACACACACAGATATCAGGATGGGTGTTTTAAGGATCCACCAGAGGGCGCTGTCTGTATAATCCCAGCACCTGAGAGAGTCCAGACAAACATCACACATACACATGATCAGCATTTTTGCATTTTAATTGTTGCCTCCTATAAAATGTTTGTTTCATTATCAGTGTTTGTTCCATTAGCATGTTTCATTTGTTGTCTGTATGTCTTGTATGTCTGTGTTGTCAAACCTATATAATGTTTTTTTGTTCTTGTCTGTATGGTGTAGTTGTAAGATGAGTATACGTCAGACTTACCACAAATCATCATACTGACTTTTAAGCACTGTCCAAACCACAATTGTTATTGAGGGCGTTCCTGCAAAAGAAAACAGTACCAACTAGTTTGCCAACACATCACACAAATGTCTTGTCAAATCTATTGTTGCATTTAAAAGTTGATACTTCATAATCTTTCTTAAATTAAAAAAAAATGCGCAACTACTTCCTACTAAGTGTTTGGTTTGCATTTGCTAACTCTTACTTAACACTTTGTTCATCGTTTGGTAACCATTGCTTTTGCACTATATCTCATCAGTAAATCATTTATAAACATCTACAAATGTTAAAGCAGACAGAGAAGGTGACAGACAGACAGAAGGGCAGCAGACTGAGAGATACAGCAGATAGCATAAAGACAAACTGTCAGACATACAGACAGATAGCCAACTGACATCCAGACAGATGTGTGTCAATATGTTTATAAATGATTTACTGATGAGAAATAGTGTAAAAGCAATGGTTGCCAAATGATGAACAAAGTGTTAACAAATACAAAATAAATGGTTATTATTATAAAGTGCTACCAAAACTGGACAAAAATGAATGTCTCGAAACACAAAGGTAGAAGACCACTCATTCATATCCATCTCACCCCATCCGATGAGTATATACCACCAGAAGACCGTTTTGCTGTTGGCAAATGAGAAGACGAGGAGTGTGTGCAGAAACAAGCCCTCCACGAGCAGCCAGAAGAAGTTGGCCAAGACACAGTACTGGAAGAACGTCACAGCGGCCTTACAGCTCACCTGATGGGAAAGGTACCTGATTGGTCACTATGTATTGTTTGTTTTTTGTTGTTGTTGTTGTTGTTGTTGTTTTTTCTTGTACAGGATATCCCAAATAACTGTTCACTTGTAACTTTGACTTGTTATGCCAATGTTGCGACCTCTTCATTTCACAGCTACCCAAAGATTCTGTAGTCTTGGAAAGAGCAAACAAAATGGCTATTTATGGGGAGCTCTTTGAGCAGGGTGTGTGGGGGGGCATAATGCCCTCTGAAATCATTGGGAAACATTTTGGATGCTGATCATTTTTGTGCATACAGCAGCACTATATATATATATATATATATATAAAAGAAATTTCCGACTACCGTGGACACAGTGCAGTGGTCCAGTGTCTTGTCCTCAAACAGAACAGTGTCCTTCACAAACACGGCGACAGCACGTAGGATAAAGGTGGAGAAGAGGTTCAGGTGGATGTAGACGCGAGTGCATAGAAGCCTCCTGTTAAAGCAACAACAGATGCTTTTGTCTGTCCCTTCACAAGCAAGACATACTAAAGTGTTAAAGCAACAGTAAGTAGTTTTCATCGCCCTACAGTTTGAAAGCAGAATTGTCTCTTGGAGAACTACAGAAAGACAGCTGATCCTCCAAACTTATTTGCGTGGCTATAGCCCATAGAGGGCGGGAAAGGGAATTCAGAGGTGTGTCTTTTACCCAGTTACAAGTTGAAAAACCACTGAAACGACTTTGGAAACATAATTTTAAGGTTGAAAAAACTACTTAGTGTGGCTTTAAAGCGACTGTGAAAGAATCTATCATAATCATAATCTCATTATGCCTGCGGTGGGTGTTAATGTGTCTGAAGCCGGAGAAATCTATATTTGGGCCTTCAAAGAATGATACAGCATGAAAAACAACAGATATGACCTACATAAACATCAAATGTTTTAAAAACAATTTGAGAAGTATAAGTAACATGAGATAAGAAGACTGTGCTTAAAAGCTGATGCTTACAGTTAGTAGTGTACTATTAAAAGACTGCTTTTCTTTCAGTGCAACACTACATATGCATTAGGCTTCAAGTGCATTCCCTGTATCCTGGTACTTTTCCATCACTGGATATGCACTACGCAAAACACTTTTAACATACTAAAGGCACAGGCGGTGGTGACTGTGTTCTTTTGAATTTGAACGCACATACAGTATCACTTGCACACAATTTGTGCTCCGTAGCATTTCATGTTGGCCATCTATGATAGTTCTTACTTACTTTACATTTTTACTTTACATTTGCTGATTACCCAGATAGACGTACAGCGAATTAGGTACAGAGATGTTGTCTTCGCTGTAATGCTAAAAACGCATGCAAGTAGAAGATTTAAAAAGTTAATTTTCTCAGTTTTACACTCTGGTGAGTTAAGGTCTTTTGCTTTTGTAGGGCAGAGCTGCCCACACTTTGGGAAAGCAGGCTGCCCACCTGAAGTTGAGAAAGATTAACATGGCCAGACAGAGGGAGCCCAGAGATACTCCATATCCTACTGTGTACATCAGCTTCACCAGGGCAAAATATTCATCCTGTCAAGAGAAAAAAAGAGTGTTTCTGTTCATGGACTATAACATTATTACATGTCTTGGTAAGAAGTACTCTTAGGTACACTGTACGTTTGATATGAGTTTAGATGCAATACAATTCAGTCAATAGGTAATTCTAAAAACATCCGTAAACTTGACTGATATTATACAAAATGCAAAAAAGATTATTGTGTTTACACCTGTTCTGCTGTGTCATCTTCTTCCGTGATGTCCTCCTCATGAAAGCAGGCTGTGTAGTAGGACACGCTAGGCTGGCTCCAGCCTGCACTGGTGCAGTTCCTGGAGATGAGGACTACAACAGAGAACATAAATTTCACTAACACTTTATTTGGATAGCCCTCATAGAGAAGCATTACAGATAGTTTGTTAATGTTTGGTTACACTTTATTTGAAGGTGTCTATATAAGGGTAAAATGAGCCCTTTATCAACATGATATGATACATATCTTGAATAGTAATGACACTTCGTTCATGTTCATGACTGTTGTCATTAAGTGTCATTCAATTTAATGCAAAAAAAATCCAAAAAATATGAACTTAAAATTAACGAATGACACTTAATGACAACAGTCATAAACATTAATGAAGTGTCATTACTGTTTATAACATATGTCATGTCATGTTTACAACAACATGTTTACAATTGAGGCTCTTCAAGTCTTCAGGAGTGAGATGCTGCTCACGAAAATGAGCTGCCTGATTGGCTGAATGGTTGATTGGCAGGTGGGTGGGTTTACCTTGAGGGAAGTTGTGGCGCAGCAGAGGTAAGGGGCAGGACACAGATGCTGTGTCCCCGACCGCAGCCCACGGCCAGCAGCTAACGCCATCCCACTCTATCGCACAGCCTGAACATACACAGTAATGCAACATAACAACAATGCACACACTACATTTATATTATTTCAACACACCTACCAGTGTGTAGCACCCACCTGGGAGATGCATGGCAGTGATGATGTGCCAGAATGCTCACCCTCAACAGCTTATGTAAGCGCATATATGTACACACAAACAACAAACTCCCCCCCCCCCACCCCCCCACCCCACCCCCACACACACACACACAGACACACACACTTACACACATAAAAAATCGTTGAGATAATGTGTGTGAAATGACAAAAACAAAGAGATGCATGCAGTACTTGTGCACAAACAATGACTAAACCTAATCTGAAGTTTTTTTTATGTTTATTTATATAGGAAACATATTTCCCTCTGACTGGAATCCTTGCCTGGCATGTAAGTGATATGACATTCTGATAAAATTAAAGAACCATTAAATGATTTGTAAAAGCAATATACTTTTAATGACAAAGCTGTTGTAGGTGTTCAATACTGACAACAAACCAATAAAGCAATGTATTTTGTCTTTAGAAGTATGCTTCCAATATTGTGGACTTAGACTATCAGGCAGCTACAGTAACCAAGAGAAAATGAAAAGTGTTGAGTGCAATACTGCATGCATATTTTTCATCTTCTGAGGATTCCCTACACAGTCAGACAGACAATGGGGAGAGTACCACGGATCTGTACACACTTTTGCCATTTAGAGTAAGCGGAAGAGTGTAATGAAGTGGGACTTGTAAAATGTGTGCCATCTACTGAGAAATGTTCTGTGCAGAAACAACTCTGAGGAATGCTTAGAGTACCACTTTGTGTAATGCTGTTGTAACTAAAAATACAGCAGCACAAATCCCTATTGACCTGAATCTGAATGTACAAAGGCAGTAAAGACAGGCAGGTGTAAAGTGTGCCAGAATGCCCTGCCGTTACCTGCAGTTCCATTCTTTGAGGGAAGCTGCTGTTGTTTGGCTCTGTTGATTTCACTCAGACACTCATGCTCTTGTTTCTGCAGGTGATGTACGATAAAACAGTCTGGATGTATGCTCATCACCTGTCAGGATCACACACACACACACACACACACACACACACACACACACACGCACACACACACACACACACACACACACACACACACACACACACACACACACACACACACACGTAAACCAACAGTCCAGGCATTGGAATTCTTGTGCAGAGCTTGCTCAGAGTCAACAGTTTAGGAAAGTAAAATAGAACAGTAAGTATAATAAAAATAGAACAAAATAATAAAAAATATACAAAAATATATGAAATTGTTAGAATATGTACACAATTTTAAGTACAAGTACTAAACAAAAGTAAAGGGAAGGGT
Organism: Coilia nasus; assembly: GCA_027475355.1. NCBI lineage: Eukaryota > Metazoa > Chordata > Actinopteri > Clupeiformes > Engraulidae > Coilia > Coilia nasus. Next base: position 26,011,660 of record CM050210.1, on the reverse strand, counting down.
TTTGCAGATATTGCACAGTTAGAATATTGCACAGTAGTAGTAGTGGAGTAGAGATACTTTATTTACTGCGAAGGAAATTACAGTATTGCATATTTATCAAAGGGGTATATGACACATAAACCTGTTTCATGAGTAGTAGTATATCACATTGCATATGACAGGTGAAGTGAGCTAGTGCAGGGTTATTGCATTTGCGTACTGATGCAGAAATTGAGTCACACACATATTGCATACAAGAATTTCATTGTTCAGCAGAAATATATCACTGAATATTTGTTAAAAATGGTATAAAATAAGCCAGAAGTAAAATGATTTGTGGCTTATTACAGGCACCTATATATCATATATCGGCTCTGATAATGAGCAATTACAGTAAGCAAAGCAAATTCTGTTAAGTCACAAGCATTTAAACCACTTAGGAAAAATAGAAAAAACACACACTTACCACTCTTATCCAGTTAATGAGAACCAAACACAGTGGCATGCTGTGCATTTTCATGGCTAACATCTTCAGCACACAATACCACAATGGCACAGAAGCAGAAGTGGAGTCTATGTCTATGTCCCCACAGCTTTCCCCACCTTTAAAGAAATGATGCTTCCTGCCCCCTCATGTTTCCCAGTGTAAAGTCTAGAGCTGCATCACAGATGGTATAGTCCACCTGAACACCAAAAAATGAAAACACTATCGAACTCATTTAAAACAGCACCCTTTTTTACAGATACCAGACCATTGAAATTGAAAAAGGCTTCCTTTTCATGTCGGGTTTAAGGACATTATGTGCTCAGGTACTGAGGCTCCATCCACACACACAACGCTCACAGCAAATTAAAAACACCTGAGTGCTCTCACTCTGTCCTGCTCCAGGTGCTGTGACACCTTTCTGACCTACCCATTTCCTCTCCCTGAAGACACTTGTTTTTCTCTCTTCCTCTCACCCCCCTTATCTCTATCTCTTTGTCTCTCCCTCTCTTTTTCTCTCTGTCTCTATCTCTCTCTTTCTCACATGTTCTCTCTCTATCTCTCTCTCTCTTTCTCTATCTCTCTCTATCTATCTCTATTTCTCCCCTTCACTTTTTCTTCACTTTCAAGGTGAAAACTGAGCAGTCAGGCATATTTTTACAGCTTGGCTGAACTCACATTACACATTCAAGATAAAAGCCAGACTGCACCTGGGAGCTATGCAAATGCACAAATCAATAAAAGATGCTGAAAAGAAGAGGACAAATGCATGCACTTTGTCATGAACCAAACACAAAGTGCTGAAAACGACTGTGAATTTCCAAGAAAAAAACACAATGATACTGTCAGGTGTTTGACGACACATGCTAAAATCTCATGCAATGTTGTTTCTGAGAATACTTCCTCGTTTCATACTCTCAGGTACAGACGGACCATTACTCTGGCTCAATCTATTATTAAAATATGTCCCCTCCCCTCAGACCTGTGAAACAGAAGGTAGCAGATAGCGTGAGTGCCCCTTTCCCCCTTTCACAAAGCAATCATACAATATTTAATGGGCGGCATGGAGCAATAACGACACATATGGTAAGACTCAAAAACCAACGATGTGGTTCCTATTACATGTCTATAGGTGGCCATTGATTGTGTAATGGTAAAATGGTTGATGGACTGCATTTATATAGCTCTACTGTGGAGTGCTGTTTGTAAAATGACTCACGCTGAAAATAACAGCAACATTTTGTTACATTTAGCTTCAAACAATGAAAAAACTGGTGTGATTTTTCAGTGCCTCACATTCACCCATTCACACACTGACTCATATACACCAGTGGTAGCTGTCATGTAAGGTGCCAACCACCCTACTGGAAGCAGTATGGGGTTCGTTGTTTTGCTCAAGGACACCTAGACCTAGAGAAGCTGGAATCATACCAGCGACCTTCCCAATACCTACAACCCACTGTTCTGTCATCCTTAATAAGCTTTCACTAAACTAACACAATCCCTTATGTCACTAACTTTGTCAGTGAGATGTAACACACATTACATAACAATCAATGAATCATTTGATCAAATCAATCCTAATTTTGTTTATTGTATTAATACTGTGAACAGTTGAGCATCCTTTTATGCATCCTTTTATGCATTTACTTTGTATCATTATGCTTATTTTATCCTTTGTTGATTTTTTTTATGTTGTAGAAGCCCTGTAGAAGCCGTGAAGACTGGCATTGCAGCCGAAACATGTTAGCTATTTTTATGCTCTAACATAGCATAATAATATCTTTTTTCTCTTACTAGGTAAAAACCACCATAAATTTATTTAAACATAGTTTTTGTGTCAGACGTGCGTCACACTGCTATTTTAATTGGATTGCAGTGCAACATCTGTAAGGTTATACAAGTTTACAAGTCATTTGACAGTAAAAGGACATTGCACAGGAGAGCTTCTCACTTCTCTGGCATGCTACAGCTCTCAGGTGGAGTCTTATTTGTCAGAGGTTGAGAAAAACCAGATATCCTGACATTTTCCTTTTTCCCCTCATTTCATCTTATCACTAAGTAACTACATGTAATGTAAAAGCTTTGAATGAATAGAATTACATAAAAAGGCGATATCTCATGCATATAAATATTAAATATTTATTATTAGGAATAAATATTTCCTTAAAGGGTCATCAGGCGGATCTACTGACACTACAAACTTTTCCCATGGAACACAAGTTTAACAAAAGGACAAAAAAAAAATCCCATCCTCCACAGGGGAACCAAGAGAAATTGTGGACTTCCTGGACGAAAATAGTTTTGGGGCCCAACCCCAATCCATGTCATAGGCCTCTGGGCCCTTGTGAAGCTCTGGGCCCCCTGAATTATCCTGATCTACTGGCCCTTAGCGGCATACCTGATCATCCATACCACATAGACATATTTCAAACTGTATTAAGTGGACAGATGAATGAATGGAATTTAAAACTCCTT